>LPNX010848535.1:172945-251685 GCA_001517045.1 Pseudotsuga menziesii
AAATAATTTTGTGAGAAGACCTTCAGCAATCTCAAATCACTGCTGGTGATTGCTGATCATGCTATCAAAGCATGAGTGGAGACAAGATTCTACAATTTTGTTTTACAGTCCATGTTTAAGGGAGGATTTTCCCAAGTTGGTTTTGCCTCTTTCCTTGGTTCATATGGACTTGCAGTATGTAAAAGGGTGACTAATCCTTGTTGCTAGGCCCTATATTTTTTATTTATTACTCATAAATTCAGGCTTAAGGGGGGGTGTTATAATAATCAACCCATAGTATTTACCCACTTAGACATTAATTCATTTATTTTTGTCTTATTTGCCTAGTCCATGAGTCCCACCATGTGCAAGTTGATAATTGCCTATCCATAGAGGTCAAACTTGCCATTATTGACTCATGGAGCACTTGGGAAAGCCTTAGGAATCAAATCTACTTTATTCCTGGCCTCCTAGGTGGCCATCTTCTTTTTCTGCTTTATTCCCTGCTTTTTCAGTGTTTTAAGGCACATAGGAAAGCAAGACTAGGTGAGGTGAATCAGCTTTGTTTCCTCTTCCTCCTCCACTCTTTCCTCCATGCAAAAGCATGTATGAGCTGCCATTTGACCACTCTTTATCTTGCATATGCGCCCTTGCTAATTCGTGGGGTCCTTGATAGATTTGGGATCAGCTTTTTACACCTATGGGGGATTTGCCTATTTTGGGTAAGCCTGCTTTATGCTAGATTTGGATGCTTCCTTATGCATTCGATTTGCTTATGTATTCTATATATTCAGCAGCCTATGTTATTACAAGGTTGGCTATTGTACACTCAGTTAATATAATTTTGTGTTACAGCTCCATATTCAGTCTCCATTGTTGATAATTTTGCATGATCAATTGTTAATTGTTGTGGATGAAATTAATCTACTGCAGGCCTGAATTTCTACAAACATTACCTCTTGAAGACTATGATTAAGATCACATACATACACCCATACAATATGGGGGTAATAGACCTGATATAATGATTGGTTTGTGCCTTTTATTAAGTATGTTACGCAAGAAAAGCCGCACAGTGAGCAGTTAGCAAATTAGGGAATAAAGCAACAACAAAAGCAGTGTTATAATTCTGGGAATGTAGTAGGACTGTGTGCCCTTTCTCTCTTAAATAGTGCCTTGGATTCTTCCATTTCAAAATCTTTGAAATTTTTTTTTGGACTTGTAATTGCACTGGGATTATTAACCACTTATACTATGAAACGAGAACTCGACATAGTTCTCATTTTTCTCTCTCCTAATTTTAGTAGCTATTTTTACCTCCATTTAAAAAAGGGTTGATACCAGTATCACACATTTTCATTTTAGGGCATTTTTTTGGGCCTTCGAATCATCTTTGTCATAAAATATTATTACTTTTTATTTTCAAGTGTGTTTTTTAGACATTTAACAAAATAGCATCCGTTTAGAAGCAAGTATATTGTAAAACTTATACATTTTGCAAATTTTCCTTTAAAATAAGACATTTTTATAGGAAAATTAAGCCTTTTTTATTGACAAAATTCTAACAAATTCTGGAAAATAAAGACATTTACAACCATTTTCAATGGATTTTCATAGATGTTCTGTATAAAAATGATATTATTTCATACTATATTCCAAAATGTTATGATTCACATAAATTCAAGAAAAACTATGCCATATATTTGTAAATAACATATTAAAAACATTATATATAGAAATTTTATTTTTAAAATAAAGTCTGAAATTCAAAATAGTATTAATATATCTTATCAAAAAGTTGTCAAATTTAACATTTTCTTCAACACATTAAACTAATAAACAATATCATGGAGGCCAAATTCTTCATCGAAATTGGGATTTTCTGGAGCTTAGCTTTCCTGAGGGACATCAATGTCCTCTTTCATTTGGTCTTCTATGTCTGCAAGATGCCCAAAGTGATCATTTCCAAACACCCCTCTCAATGGTGGCTGAGGCTCTTTAGACATCTTTGCCACAAGTGTTTCACTAAACTCTCCTTTTACTTCTTGCAATTCATCGAAAGAACTTGAATAGAATTAATTATTTTCTTGATGTAATTGCATGTAGTGGATATTATCAATGGATATGAAATTTCTTCCTTTTTGTAAGGAGGATGCTACTGTTGTACATAATCACTAAAAACAAAAAAATAGTTAAGACAAATAGCATAAAGAAGCATACTTAAAAAAAATGAATAATAAAAAAAACAAGAAAACTTGAAATATGTTTCCATATGTAATATATCAAATTGTACATGAACCTCTTAATTCTTTAAACCCTCCCCCATCATTACATTTAAAAAAAAAATTAACCCCCGGAAAATCATTATATTAAACACAATTTAAAAAACAATTACCCTACCTACCTACACCCCAAAAAACATTATATTAAAAATGGCATAGATCCATCCATCTAAAAGGGGATCTACAAGCACCGAAAGGGATCAGATCTCTAGAGGTGCAAGCCCCTTTTTTAGAGTGGATATGTCAAGGAAGTGTGTCATGCAATGTTTATGATTTTAGTTTATATATATATATATATATATATATATATATATATATGCATTTCTAAATAATTTAAATTTAATTTGAGTCTATATGTTATTTTTAATAATAAAAAAATTAAAGTACACTTGTTAACTCTAGGATGGGAAAGGAAGGAGTTACACATCTCTCCCCTACTAGGTTGTAGAATGAGCCTCTTCAATGCAATTAAGTGAATGCATATTATTTTTACTATAAGATATTTATGAGCAATATTGTCTTTTGTAATAGAAAAAAAAAGCTGAAAAAATTAATTTTAAATGATGTAAAGATAGAAAGTTACACTAAAAAGAGAGTGATTACTTAGTATAATATGCACTTGGGGAATGCAATGATGTATTTCAATTTTACTCTACTTAAAAATAAAAATATCACTTTTTAAATGGAAACAAATCAATATTATTATTTTGTGGTTCAATGATATTACTAAACTTCTCACGGAGGATGAGATTAAATGGTGTTAAATATTTAACAAAGTATAATATATCATATTAATAAAGATACAATTCTATTCCTGGAAACAAAAAATACAATACTAAGATATACAATATTTTGGAGTCTTATAAAAATTTTTTTATGAATGAATATTATTTAATAAACTGAAATTACTATTATAAAAATATAGAAAATAAACCATAAACATATAACAATCGAATAATTTACATGATATAATATTTAATGTACAAATCTCAAACATTTAAATATCCCATGTTCATTTAAATATTATGTCATTTTACTTTGACATAACCTTTCCACTTTGAAAAAGTTCTCTCAACATCTGTTACTATTTTTCCTCAAATAACTACCAAACAAAAATTTTGGAACGTTCCATGCGGACATTATTTATTTATGTGTGTATGATCTTTGACTCAGTTAATTGTAAAATATTTCATAACTGCAAATTATTTGTTCTCACACTGTAATAAAAAAGCAACAGATTTAAATCAGTTTAACTAATTCTAAATTTATATCCATTGATTCACATTTTGCAATAGCATTATTTAAATAATATAACAAAAATGATCATAAGTTTCTAAAGGAATTACGAATCTCTAAAACCTTCAAAAGGTTATTCGAATCCCGAAAACCTTGAAGCCTATGATATAGCATCAAATTTGGAAAAGCACACGTTGAAACCTCAATGAATGCACCCTATTTCTACATGAAACTAAAACCACCTGGTCGAAATTCTGGCTGCTAGTGTGTTGAAAAAAAAAAAGAATCCAGAGGTTACATATGAGACGTATCATCTTCTTCCCCGAAATAATTCTCAAGAATTGTATCTGATTTTTCACAGACAAGGGGATTTTCATGAATTTGCAAGTTTTCATTCTTATTTCAATATTTAATGAAGCTGGTCAAATGAATACGGTAATGGAATTGTAATTTTCCCCAGGCCATGCTCAGATAAAGAATTGAAACAGGAAAGGGAAATAAGATCCCGCTTACAAAGCGGTTTAATGCTTCTTGGAGCTTTCGCTCGCAAGGAGTACTTAGATGCCCGGGAATGATAGTAAAAAGGAAGTTGTGCTCCCAGCACAATTTTGCATTTGGGTAAAGAAAGGCATCCGGCATCATGTATGGTTTTCCATATAGTTAGAAAATAATATTTTCATATGTATTCATCCAGTTGGAAAAATTCATTGAGAATGATCGCATGTATATCTTTTATTCCAAAGAAAACCTCCTTCTACCTCCTCCACCGTCGCAGGGGAGCACCGCTCCTTTGCCCACCAAAGAGCCGCTCTTCACTAATAATGTTTACCAGAGGTTCATGCACTTCACTTTGTGTTCAATGAGTCTTCCCATGGACTATACTTTATTCTTGATAAAAAAGGCAGTAGCGATAATTCCCAATCTAGGCAAGCGGTAGCAATTATCATAATGGGAGCATATGGAGACATATCAAGTATGGGTATCTTTCAGTATAAACCTTGCAAGCTTGGTATCCACCACCACCACTACGTTGCTCATACTGGAAATGAAGTAGCATCGTCATAATAGAACTACCAAAATATAAAATAAAGCAGAGCAAGTGAAAGGGTAGAGGTTTATTCCTTCTACCTCCTCCGCCGTCGCAGGGGAGCGTCGCTCCTTTGCCCTCCAAAGAGCCGCTCTTCACTGGCGGTGCGATTCTGAGAATCGCGCCGCGAGTGAAGAGCGACTCTTTGGTGGGAAAAGGAGCGGCGCTCCCCTGCGACGGTGGAGGAGGTAGAAGGAATAAACCTCTACCCTTTCACTTGCTCTGCTTTATTTTATATTTTGGTATAGGATATCCGATTGAATTATAAAGTGCATCGACTCCTGGACTACTACTTAGCACCGACAATAACTTCTAGCTACACGCACCAAGCGTAGCTTCATAATAATGCTACTGCACTGAAAAGATTCATTAATTAATAAATTAATAATGTTTACCAGAGGTTCATGCACTTCACTTTGTGTTCAATGAGTCTTCCCCTGGAATATACTTTATTCCTGATAAAAAAGGCGGTAGCGATAATTCCCAATCTAGGAAAGCGGTAGCAATTATCATAATGGGAGCATATGGAGACATATCAAGTATGGGTATCTTTCAGTATAAACCTTGCAAGCTTGGTATCCACCACCACCACTACGTTGCTCATACTGGAAATGAAGTAGCATCGTCATAATAGAACTACCAAAATATAAAATAAAGCAGAGCAAGTGAAAGGGTAGAGGTTTATTCCTTCTACCTCCTCCGCCGTCGCAGGGGAGCGTCGCTCCTTTGCCCTCCAAAGAGCCGCTCTTCACTGGCGGTGCGATTCTGAGAATCGCGCCGCGAGTGAAGAGCGACTCTTTGGTGGGAAAAGGAGCGGCGCTCCCCTGCGACGGTGGAGGAGGTAGAAGGAATAAACCTCTACCCTTTCACTTGCTCTGCTTTATTTTATATTTTGGTATAGGATATCCGATTGAATTATAAAGTGCATCGACTCCTGGACTACTACTTAGCACCGACAATAACTTCTAGCTACACGCACCAAGCGTAGCTTCATAATAATGCTACTGCACTGAAAAGATTCATTAATTAATAAATTAATAATGTTTACCAGAGGTTCATGCACTTCACTTTGTGTTCAATGAGTCTTCCCCTGGAATATACTTTATTCCTGATAAAAAAGGCGGTAGCGATAATTCCCAATCTAGGAAAGCGGTAGCAATTATCATAATGGGAGCATATGGAGACATATCAAGTATGGGTATCTTTCAGTATAAACCTTGCAAGCTTGGTATCCACCACCACCACTACGTTGCTCATACTGGCAGTGAATGAGACGGGGGGGGGCTAGGTGGGTGCATCAGTGAATGGATTTAGTGAGCGGCTCGTGCAGGTAATGAATGGATTTTATTATATGTATGTGCAGTCTATGATTGCTTCACTAACTCATTGTGTAACCTTACCTGAATGTTATATGCTTGTAAGTAAACAACATGGTTTAAACCAAGCTCCAAATAATTTCTTCTAGTTAAAACAATGGGGTAGTAACCTCTTTTCTTCTCTTTCCTCTTGGCTTCAGATTGCAACAGACAACTATTGAGCAACAAGGTAAGAACAAGCTTGAACCCAAGTTCTATAGCCTGTACAAAGTACGAGCAAAAATGGGGGAGGTGTGGCATATGCACTTGAAATGGAAATGAGGGCACAAGTACGCCTGGGTGAGTCAAGACAAGCACGGTACCGAGTTGATTGAGACAGTCGGACCGGGGGTTATATGAAGATACTGAGCTTCAAAGGAAGAAATACCACCAGGGTGTACTCAACCAGGCACTACGAAGAGAGGGTAGTCCATTAGACATACATGTGCTTAAGATTTTGAGCATTCGTATTCCGTGCTACCCGATGATGTTAAATGTTGGTGTTTTCTATTGTAATTTGTAATCACAATTGGAATACTGAATATTCTGCTGATGTTGTTTGCCATTATGAGCAGAGGAACATGGATGATGTAGCCTCCAGTGGTGAGGTGCACCAATATCACCCTAACAACTTCTCCATGCATGCATGACATCCAACTGACTGACAAGAATGATAGATGTGAACCAATGGACGGACAGGAGTTAAATTAAAGCAGACATGTTCTCTTTTCAATAAGACAGCTATTTAAATATGATACTTTGCAGAATGCATCGATTCATGTCACAAAGAATATTACGTATGCTTTCTTTAATAATTGACTGATTCATGCATGTGGGTCCGTGTCGACTCCATTACATACGTCTTTTTGGATGAAAAAGAGCTCTCAAGACGTGGGGGAGGGGAGTACTACTAACTACTAATGGCCTTTCTTTGTAGTGTTCAAGGGGTGCATGGTACGATGCATGTGTGTTTAGGGGTTACGGTTCCGATTTTGAGCTTTAGGTTATGAGTTGAGGTTAGAGGGACTAATGGACTTACTAGTCTTGATCGTTACAAGGGACGATGCTATGACATCGAGGCCATTCCTGGAGAGGAGAGTCAATTTATTGCCTATGTAGCTTACCCCTTAGACCTTTTCGAAGAAGGTTATGTTACTAACTTGTTCACTTCCATTGTAGGTAATGTATTTGTTGGGTGCAGGCCCCTATCCAGATGCAGATCCTACAGTTTCTCCCATTGGCTCAGCAGTAGATTCAGCACTTGTAGCAGCAAGTGCAACAGTTGAAACACCATTGGTTTTATGCTTTTTCAATAAAGTCGTTAAGTGCTAGAAAAGCCAGATGAGGCTGATGACAAGACAAGTTCAAATTGTACTTTTTGTGACCAGCCAAGAAATGAGTTGATGAACCCTCATGGGGGGTCTTACCAGAGATAGTGCCTTTGTTTCAACATAACATAGCTTAGTTCGATCTATAATCAAGCGTTGTAACCTATCTAAGCAAGAAATAATCACAAGCTATGGCCTATTCCAACCATTCATGTTCTCTTATCATAGCATCTTCAAGCTTGGTTAAATCTATACCAGTGTAATCCAATATTCATTGCACTACTGATATGAGCTAAAATTTCTATCGCCATAGTGAGCCGAGCTAACCTGGCTTATCTAATAGCCATATCAAGCTTAAAATGAAAATTTCTTGTCACAACTTACATTGACTGCTGGGCAACCGCTAGGATCTTACTCATCCTGGCTGGCCCCTCTTTGCATTATCACACCACATGTTGGTGTGGTATTGTGCTGAATTAGCGTATCCCGGAAAGGTGCAACAACTCTATTAGAAGCAACTATAAACTGGGGTGGGGTAGGAGTATTAACTATAGCCCTAATCTAACTGGGCGTTGACCCTGACTTATGCCAGATGGAAATTGAGTAACACAAGTGGGCATTAGGTTATCCCTTCTTTCTTCCTTGCTTGCTGCTTAGCTCATTTAGCTTGGATTGCTTACTCGAGCTACTATTGGATGAGTGTAGTCAATGGATTTTATATGCTGTTATTTGCACAGCTTATGTGAACCTTCTACGTGTGAGTGATTGGCTTCTATGTGCTGTTTGTGAATGGCTTTCACGATTCAAATTTTTCATGAATGAAATGACAGAATTTATTTAATTGACATTACTAGTGATTATTCTATCTGGACTGAGTGGTTTTATTACTTGACCTTTAGCTCTAGGCTAGCTTATGTTGAATGGTTATAGCCCTCTCCCTGAGTTTTGTTGTAGTGTCGTAGTTGTTGGTGGGATTATAGCTATATTATAGTGAATGGCTCCACCTCGCCTCCCTGAAGGGCTCTCTCCCGTAATCAGTTACATGTATAATAAGGAGTATGTTGAATATGCAGAGCAATCCCCTCCCCGTGCTCGGCCAGGTAATGATGGTTCGGGTCAATCTGAATGATTGGCTGGTAGCTACATATGCTGGGGCTGGGTAGCAGGGATCTAGCAATAGGTGGGAATCTTCATTGCCAGTATGAGCAATGTAGTGGTAGTGGTGGATGCCAAGCTTGCAAGGTTTATACTGAAAGACACCCATACTTGATATGTCTCCATATGCTCCCATTATGATAATTTCTACCGCTTGCCTAGATTGGGAATTATCGCTACCGCCTTTTTGATCAGGAATAAAGTATAGTCCAGGGGAAGACTCATTGAACACAAAGTGAAGTGCATGAACCTTTGGTAAACATTATTAATTTATTAATTAATGAATCTTTTCAATGCAATAGCACTATTATGAAGCTACGTTTGGTGCGTGTAGCTAGAAGTTATTGTCGGTGCTAAGTAGTAGTCCAGGAGTCGATGCACTTTATAATTCAATTGGATATCCTATACCAAAATATAAAATAACGTAGAGAAAGTGAAAGGGTAGAAGTTTATTCCTTCTACCTCCTCCACCGTCGCAGGGGAGCGCCGCTCCTTTTCCCACCAAAGAGCCACTCTTCACTGGCGGCGCGATTTTGAGAATCATGCCGCCAGTGAAGAGCGTCTCTTTGGTAGGCAAAGGAGTGGCGCTCCCCTACGACAGTGGAGGAGGTAGAAGGAATAAACTTCTACCCTTTCACTTGCTCTACTTTATTTTATATTTTGGTAGTTCTATTATGACGATGCTACTTCATTTCCAGTATGAGCAACATAGTGGTGGTGGTGGATCCCAAGCTTGCAAGGTTTATAATGAAAGATACCCATACTTGATATGTCTCCATATGCTCCCATTATGATAATTGCTACCGCTTGCCTAGATTGGGAATTATCGCTACCGCATTTTTGATCAGGAATAAAGTATAGTCCAGGGGAAGACTCATTGAACACAAAGTGAAGTGCATGAACCTCTGGTAAACATTATTAATTTATTAATTAATGAATCTTTTCATTGCAGCAGCATTATTATGAAGCTACGCTTGGTGCGTGTAACTAGAAGTTATTGCCGGTGCTAAGTAGTAGTCCAGGAGTCAATGCACTTTATAATTCAATCGGATATCCTAGAGGCTATGCTTGTACTCAATGGCTTGTACTCACAATGCCAGTCAGCAAAGTGCAGTAATTAATTGCACACATCCACAAAGAGGGGTAGTCCAACAGACAACACAACATCGGCAGAGGGAGGAGGGAGCTACAACTGATCTTGATGTCTTCTTTTATCCTTGGGAACCGACGAAGAACAGCTTATTGGATGATTTTTGAACCGATGCACAATCTTATTTACGTCGCACCTTTTTTAGAAAAGTCGCTGAGACAATTTTTGGATAATAACCTATATAATTAAACTTAAAATGACCCATCTCACAAGAAAGGCATTGATTCGATGTCCACCAACACCCGCCCATTACACATTTCCCAATACATTCCCCATTATAAAATTCCTGCTTTATACCATTTACCATTTACCATTCCCGCTTTCTGTTCAATACGCATTATTTTCTCTTTATGGTCAATATGCATTCCCCCCCCTTTCAGTCAGCTCATGTACGCATTCAATTTTTACTCCCCACATATTACACTTCCGGTCCTCATATTTATAGGCTCCAAGGCATTATCAGGGGCTACTCAAATGAATTTTTATTACTTAAAATTGGCATTAATTTTTTTTTTTTACGCTCACTTACATTACTAAATTTCCCTCTCCTTTATCAGTTGAGCGTGCTTCCGCACCCACCAGTTAAGTTCAAGGAAGGAAGAAAGAAAAAGGTAAGGTCCCCCCGGACGACCACTTGTGTTACGGTAATTTCCCACCAATGGCAAGGAAGGTCAGGATCATGGGCCATTTTCGACTACTTGACACCCAGTCTTGTTAGTCAATTTTCACCTTCTAAGGAGCCTCCCCTTTCTTTGGTCAGGGGAGCGAGTTCTACTCCTCACCCCCACTCGTCAAAAGTGGTGGAGGGCCGCCATCGGTTGAAAGAAGTGACAAAAGATTTGAGAAATATAGCAAGATCCCAAAGTTATACCCAAGTAGGGTATGCGGCATAGTTTCCAAAGGCTAGTAAAAAGGGTTAGGTCAAGTTTGCAAGGTGAGAGTGTCCTAAAGTTCCTCCCATAGGTTGGAGGATCCTGCTGGTTAAACTGGTGCTTATGAGACTACTGGTGGTGGGGATGCAGATGGAGCTGCTTGTATGGATCAGAATAGCGCCGCCAGTGAAGAGCGGCTCTTTGGTGGCCAAAGGAGCGGCTCTCCCCTGTGATGGCGGAGGAGGTAGAAGAGGGAAGCAGAGGAGGATGGGAGGGGGAGAAGAGATGGGCGGAGGAGGGGCTGCCATGCAATCTGCCATTAGTATGTTTTATTTGCCAATAAAATAGAATAATTATTTTTTATTTATATTTAGTATGAAGCAGCTGTTCGGCTCAAAGAAGCAAAAATTAGAATATAATTTCCACCTGTATACCAAAGTAGTGGATACAACCAAGCCGGATTACGGGAATCTTTTTGATATTCATCGCTCTCTTGGCTAGCAAAGAGCCGCTCTTAGTGATGGTGCGATTCTCAGAATCGCGTCGCCACTGAAGAGCATCTCTTTGGTGGCCAAGGGAGCGGTGCTCCCCTACGATGGCGGAGGAGGTAGAAGAGGGAAGCAGAGGGGAGGAGGCTCGCGGTGGGTGAGAGGATGGGAGGGGGAGAAGGGGCCGCCATGGCTGCCATGCAATCCCGATAAAATAGAATAGTTATTTTTTATTTTTATTTATATTTAGTATGAAGCAGCTGTTCAACTCAAAGAAGCAGAAATTAGAATATAATTTCCAACAGTATACCAAAGTATACCAAAGTAGTGGAATTAAATTTTCACCTCTGCCAACTATTAACTTTTGTTTAAACTAAACTTACGACTTACAATGCCACTCAAGCCCCCTGCCAACTATTACTTATCAATTTCGATTTAATTAAAAAATTAAACTCACAACTTACAATGGCAATCAAGTGCTAATAATGGTTAGCCCCCCAATCCCTTTCCAAGGAGAGAAAACATACATATTTTCCAAGTGGCTTACTAATAATATTTAAATTTATGCTCTTTATTGAGTTAATCAGACCGTATTATCTATAATATTTAAACTTCTAATTGCTTTATCAATAATATTTAAATTTATGCTCTTTATTAAGTTAATTAGACTGTATTATCTATAATATTTAAACTTCTAATTGCTTTCTCAATAATATTTAAATTTATGCTTCTTGTTGGGTTACTAAACAGGTACTATAAAAGAAACATGTATTAAATTTTATAAAAATTTAGTTTGCATCAATTAACTGTAATTGTTTCTATATTGTACTCCTTGATTGAGGTAAATCAAGATTCTTACAAATACTCTAGGATTTTTCTTAAGGTGAGCAAGGGTAATATTTAAAAAATAAGAGTGAATACTTATCAACGAATAGTTTTGTTGTAATATTAATATTTTTTCTAAATGTTGGTTTTTAAAAAAAGCAAATTTGTTTAAGAAAACTTACTTGAATTATTATTTTTTATATATAAAATTATACTTTTAAATATTTTTTTTGAAAACTAAATTTTTAACATAATAACAAAAATATAACAAGATATTTGAAACAACATAACAATATATTTTTAGGATTGTATATATTGAAGAAACAAATATTAAGGGAGAGGAATGTATGAAAAATTTATGATATTACTTTTTAATAATAATAAAAGACTTATTATTTATTAATGTGTTTAATATTTTTCAATTATATAGTTTACATGTATGTAGTTTAGATATTTATACAACAACTTTAAATTTATTGACACATTTTAATTTATATGGTTCTTTTACAATTAGTTGAATAAGTTGTCACACACCTCAAAAATCTATACATATATAAAAAAAATTATTGTTGTAGAGAGGTTAGGGGAAGGGTGTTTTATATGTTTTGATATATTTTTTAAAATGTATTGTTGTAGAGGGGTTAAGGGGGACAGGGGGTTTCAAATTGATTTTTAATTTTTTTTAATTATAATGTTGGGTGGGTTAGGGGGTTTAGGGGGGATAGATGGCATTCAAGTAGGTTAAAAGATAAAAAATTCAAAATTAAAAGCAATCAGAATTACAAATCCTCGGAATTAACATTTTAGATTTTTTTATTATTAGTATGATGTTTGTAATTGAAATTCTTAAGGAGATTTTGAATATTTAAATGAATCATGTGTTCTTGTATGGTCTAATATATGATTCCATTATGAATCACATCATAATTTCTTTGAATTTATATGGTTAGAGTGGTGAAATTATTTATGAAATATTTTTGTTTGTTTAATATGCAACTTTCAAAAAAGTTCTAATTTATTTTTTGGAGAAAAAAATTGTTTTCTAGTTTAGGGGTTGATTTTAAAGTTTTTGTAAACAACAGTATGTGATTTTTAGCCATGGCTCTATTTTTAACCCCGAAAAAAAAACATGTATACTGGTATCAACACTTTTCTATTTGCAGGTGTTTTTGGTGTTTTTTTTGCAAAAATCAACGTTTTTATGCTTAGAGTTCTCGTTCTTAGTATAAATTTCTCGTTTCATAGTATAAGTGGTTTATTTACAACTAGGATGCCCCTCATGTTATGGAGGAATAGAGTGTAACTCCCTTAATTGCTGGCTGATTGAAAGCTAAAGTAGCTCTAAAACTTTTATGTAGTAGTTCATTTTCTGTCACTGCCAATCTATCTCAGAACAGATCCAAATAGTATTCAATTATGATGGGGTTGAGGTACCAAGTAAAAACAACTGAAATTCCCCAAAAAAGTCGCATAAAGGGAGTGAGATAGTGCATCTCATATCTCTACCATGTTCACTAATCCACATAAAGTCATTGCAACACATTAAAGATGACGGTACAAATTTCCGGTACAGGCTGAAAACAGAACTCCTTCCCTGTTCAAAATGACAATAGCTTTGGATCGAGTAAGACCATTATGTTGCATGATTTCTATAGGTAGTTTATTAGAATAGTTTTGGCGAATTTATCCCATCATTAAGTGTTTTCAATGTACTAGGGTTACCATTATCCAAATTAAATTTAGGAACTGTATTAATGTTGGGTAGTTTTGTTCTTACTAAGGACTGGCTGAAGATGCTCCCAACTTTATTTGCAGTTGCTTATGTAATGGATTTTGTCACTTGAACATCTAAAGTATCCCGCAAGTTTGTTGTATCCAAAAGTAAGTATGGATTTGCCTCCATAAAGTGGTAATGACTGAAAAGCTGAATAAGGAAGGTTTGCTGTGATCAATACCAGAAAAAATCAAGTCTAGCTGCTGATATTGGGTAGATGATATTTCTCCACTATTGTTGGTCATATTGGGGGTGAGGTATCCATTCAATCCAAAAAGATGTCACCAAAATTCTCATCTCTGGAAATGATAATATATCGTCCTTTTGTTATCAGTTACTATGTGAAGAAGTATATATTTGCTCAAAGGAATACTCAGGTATGAAAATAGGCCTAAACGAGTATTACAGTGTTTAAAATAAATTTGGAATATCATCATACTATAACATATACTTCAGGAAATGCTCCTAAGCCATACTAGAAAATCTGTTGTAAGAATGTGCCTTGCACAGTAACTTTATGGAGTCGATATACGCTACATATGGTTCATAAAATTTCTGAGTTTGACTATAAATGGTGCATCTGTTTCTCCTAACTGTCATACTTAACATTAGCCAGTGATCATGCTTTAGCAAAAGATTATGTAGAATTACCTCTCATTTATTCTCGTCAGTGTTATATCTAAGCAATTGATTCTATAAATAGTGTAAATTTAACTAGTTGTAGGACAAACCTAAATGTTAATCCTCAGATGTTTCAACTATAAACATGGATCATTTATATTAATTGGTGCAATCTTAGAAGCTAAGAATTTATATGCAAATAAAAATGAATTTATTGATGTGCATTGAGATGGAAAGTTCAAAACTACACTATTATTTTTTTTTACTGAACTAAGGATGATCTATTTTTGTGAGTGCATATTCCAAGAATGAGAGACTATGCCCATAATTAGTGTAAATTGAAACAAACGTTGTAGGAGAACCATCAATGTTAATCATCATATGTTTCATCTATAAAAATAAGGATTGTTTGCATTAATTGGTGCAATATTCGAAGCTAAGAATTTACCCAAATAGTAATGTGTTTATGGATGTGGCTTGAGATTCTAATCTTAGAATTGTATTATTCTTTTTAAGGTCAAAGGATCTCAGTTTTTTGAACATTTGTAAGACAAGGTCCATCTGTCATTCTCCTCCCGCCCTAGTTTGTTGTCTTGATGAAGTGTTCACGCTTATTTTCATTTTGAAAATGAGGATGATATAATTTTTGTGAGTTATTTTTATAATAAGTGTCAAATTCCTCATAAAGGAAACTTTATCATTCTCCTCTTGCCCTAGTTTGTTGTATTGATGAAGTGTTCAAGCTTATTTTCATTTCCAAAATGAAGATGATCTATTTTTTGTGAATTATTTTTAGAATTAGTGCCTAATTCCTGATAAAGGAAACTTTATTCTCTTCTTGAGATATTATATATATAGTATTTGCACAACATAACTGTTATATATATAAAGAGTTCACCTCCATTCAAATGTAGATCCCGCGGAATTACAAGTAGAACTCATTAGAAGAATCCAACCTAGTTTGTTGATTATTGGAGTGATCTAGACAACACAAATGACCATTTAATAACACAATAGATTTAGTTGATGTAGACTGAAAAATATAACTTGAAATTACTAATGATATATTCCATTATCCACACATTAAGAAATAAATAAATCCAAAGAAACACTTAGAATCCTTAGTGTCAAACCCTTCGAATTTCGCAGGGTAGAAGGATTTTTAGTAGTGAATTTATTCTTGGTTTTCCCATTTATAACTATAGAAACCACTTGATCCTATATTCCTTCCGTTATGGAAGAAGCCCCATCTCCTTTCTGTTCAGATATTTTTTGATATCCTCCTTTGTCTTTTGGATGATCAAACTTGCAATTGGAACCATACTCGCAAATACATGTATTAACAAAAAAAACTAAGTTCCACAACCAAAAAATCCAATAAAACAATTGTTCAAAAAAATATATAAGATGATTAGTTTAAGAGAAGAAGTAGAACACAGAAGCATGAAAATCATCACTGAATAGCTTACAATACACTTCAGCTCACCGGGCCTCTTTGGTAGTCAACCAACATCTAAAGCAATAGGCCTCACCTACAAATAGGAAAAAAACTTACAAAATCATGACTAATTTGAAATCATATTAAATGGAAGAGAAAACAATGGATCTAAACACTGATTGAGTTGAGTACAACCTCACTCCCATCAACATTCTCAATTGATTTTACTGTTTAAGTTTTCTAAAGAGACGAAATAATCAAAAGTTTGGAATCGCTCTTCCAAAGTTACCATTTTTTTTTATGTTTCATTTATGGATCCTTAATTTTCTTTGCGAAATCAAAACTTGGGATCTACTCATCTCAATATTATGTGCCTCTACTTTAGGTTGTCATCCTAATGAGGATGTTCATGTTTTTATTGTAGGATGACACTACGTTTGAGAAACAGAGCTCATTATTTTCCTTGGTTGTTTCAGACATAGTGTTGATAAACATGTAATTGACGTGTAATCTAATTACCATTGTATTCCATTTTGAAACGATGGAAAAATAACAATTCATATTCCTACTTTTCTTTCTTGTAACATGTTGTCTAAGTGAATCGTTTTTCTTTTAGGTGGTGTCATCATATTGGTCGTGAGAAGGAAGCAAATAAGCCACTACTGAAAACAGTATTCCAGGTATTCTTTAGCATAGTTGTAGGAAAATAATGTCAAGAAATTTGTGGTCTTATTGCCATTTACTTATGGTTCTTTTTTGTTGACAAGTTATGATGCGTTTATTTAGTCCTCGCAAGACAACATTAGTGTTTGTTATTCGGGACAAGACTAAGGTAGATGATTGGTATTCAATGCTAAGTTTTATGAAAGATCATGAGTTAAACATTTCACATGGTTTAAGAAGTTTGGGATCACTTCTAATTCTACTCAATATGGATTTTGTATAGACTCATTTAGAATTTTTGGAACATGTTCTTCGAGAAGATATTCAGAAGGCGAGTCCCAGTTTTTCATTTCATTTTTGTAGTCTGAAGTTGTTCAGTTATATTTAGACATTATGCTGACCTGTTTCCTGATTACAGATATGGGATTCTGTTCCTAAGCCTCCCGCACATAAATAAACCCCACTTAGTGAGTTGTTCAATGTAAGTGGCTTCATTTAAAGATAATTTCACTGAACTGGTATTTAAATGTTGTTTTATCCAGACAATCAGGGATAGTTGTTTGTATGTGTTTTTATGCTCATTGACTTTCTCAATTGTGTTCTCTTATTATTTATATAGGTGGAGGTGAAAACTTTATCCAATTACGAGGAGAATCAAGAGCAGTTCAAAGATTAGGTATTATGCTACTTGTTGGCCTATAAAGTCCCACTTTTTACATGTAAATTGTAATCCTAAAATCATAATTACATGTGATGTATGGAATGTGATTCAACCTATTTAACTTAATGCATCTCTGGTGAAGTTGGGTTTGGTAACATTTTCAAAGTGGAGTTGGGTTAGGAATCATGATGTCTGTTTTATTGGTTCTAATAATTGTTGGTCTATTTTTTTCCATGAAATATATATATCGCATTGAAACCTGCTGAACACTTCCTTTCATTCTAGGGATGGTACCCAGGGTAAACCAGATTCTTTAGGGATCAATGCCAATACAACAATATATTCATTAAGAGTTAAACATGTCACTTGTGGTAATTGATCTTGGGTGGGTTCCGGAGAGGATAACACTCCTCTCAACAACTTGGGCTATGCCCATTAAAAAATCTATTTGACATGACACTAAGCTTGTTTTTTAATATTTTTTAGAGAATAATATTCTTGCATTATCGATATTGCAGAAGCATTAAACATCTTTGCTATAGGGTATTGTTGGGCCCTGGAATTGTCCATTTTTCTATCACTTATCAACATATATTTCATCCATTTTCTTACCATTATAGTCTATTTATCATCCCATTTTCCATCCATTTGTTGTAACTGTGCGTAAAACAACATACTACTTCCATTGATGTTTTAAGTGGTTAATAATGATTATTTTCCTTTATCTTTGATGAATTGAAGAATATTATGCATAATTTTACTAATGATGGTTTGTGGATTGATTTGTCACGTACAAGATGCTCATAGCCAGTTGTTACAGCCTTAACCGAAAATGCATGCCACATAAGAAAACCTTGATTCACGTCTCGATTTATGGGCAGATGGAAATGAATATCAATAATCCGAGACATGGGTTTTGTGCATAACATCCTCATTTATTTGAATTGCGAGGTAATTTCCAAAAAAAACCACGTTTTGCGATATACAGGTGGTTCTTCGAGAGGGTATTTTTGAGATTTACTATGGTTCCAAAGTTGCTAGCAGTTACGGTCGTGTTTCAACTGTTACAGATCACACGTTGGGGGTTCGGTTCCTCATTTCCATGAGATAATTTTATGTATAAATATGTAATCAATCTCAATGAGGGGGGAAGAGAATTCAATGTTATGATGTAGGATTTGATCCAGATCTATTGTAATAATTCATTATGATAATATGCTGGCAGTTTCTTAATTCTAGAGTTGTAGAATTTCATTGTGGAGATCTAGCTCTGTTCAGTGGAGGAAGGGCCCTCTTCCCTGAGCAGATGCTGGTAGTGTTAATTGTAAGTGTGTTATTTTGTATATTTGTTATTATTTAGTTCATGCTTTCATTCATTAGATTTATCATAGTTGTTTTATTATTCAGTGCATGTTTTTATTCATTAGATTTATCGAATCTAATGAAGAGATGGTAGGTAAGAAATATGCAGAAGTTGTTACCTTTGAATTTCCCATCAGAGATTCGAGAGGAGTGGCACCAACGAAAAGAATTCCCCCACATGTTCTACCAAATTTTCACGGTTTGGAAAATGAAGACCCTGATGTATTTTTATTTCAGTTCGAATTACTTTGTAGAGGATATGGTTATTGTGCTAATGATCAAAAGTTGAATGTGTTTCCCCTTACTCTAAAAGGAACAGCCCTTCGATGGTTCATGAGCCTCGGCAGGAATTGTATACAAACTTGGGAAGACATGAAACATGTATTCTTGAAAAGGTACCAATATTATTGCAGGGTCAATGAAGACATCTTCGAAATGACACAAGGAGAAGAAGAGAGTCCGAGGAATACATAGAATGCTTTCAATATAACCTCCAAAGATCCAAACAAAGAAAACTGGGGAAGGAGACCTTAAAAACACTTCTACTCAAGGGCATCCAAGCTGAATATTTAGAAATATTAAATCTGATAGGAACAGGTAATGTATTTCAGTTAGCATATGATGATATTTGTGAGTTATGTAGAAGGTATTCAAGAGGAAACTTCAAGACCGGTAAGAATTCCAAGGAACTTTTATCTTTATTTTTGAAATATGCTACAAAAACAAGAGTTTTACAAGCTGAAATCAGTAATGTATTTAAAAATCTTAAAACTGATTCACAATTGGGTGTTTTGCAGGATAAGGAAAAGGAGGAGGAAATAAGAGAAGCAAGGGATTTCCTTTTGGATGGTCCTGAAAGTTGTGGTATATGTGACTTGAATCACTCCACAGATCATTGTCCCTCCTTACCAAGGATGAAAGAAACATATCAAAGAGATCTGGGAGTTGCAGCCAACTCATTGCAACAGTCATGTCAACCATGGCCTACATCTATGGTTCAAAACTATATCCCTCCATTTCCTTACTTTCATACTCAACCATTGAATACTCTTCCACCATGGCAGCTGTTGCAGCCTCATTTTAACTCTTAACTACCTTATTCACAAGGTTGGAATGGCCTATCTTATGATCACATGGCCACTCTCTCTCATGCTGCAACACAATTTGGTCCTTCAATATCAAACTCACAAACCAATTATCTACATCAGCCACATCTATTTTCTCATCAAACTCCTTAGTATCCAACACAATTTCCTGTCCAATCCACCCTCCACCCTAACCATAATAAAGTAGTACAGTATGCTTACAGTGCTGAACTGCAAAATGTTCCTACATTTCCCTCTTGTTCTACTTCATCTACACCATTGCAAAAAGGCTGTGTGTTGTTGTAGCAAATCCATACGAGGTCTGAACATGTTTTAAATCCAAGATTTACAGATGGGGTTTCTTCTAGTCCTCAAAAGCAATCAGACGAGATCAACATGCCACACGTAACATTTGATGACGAACAAACATTGGAACCAAAAATTGAAGCATCCTTTACATCATTAGATCCGAATCTTTTATCCATTGAGGAAGATCACTTTACTAAGGAGCTTCATGGTGTCACATCGATGAGAAATCAAGGAAACAAAGACTATATTGAAGCTTGGTTTCAATTTGTCATTAGTCTGCAGCATTATTCCATACCTCACCAATTCTTGGCACCATCATTTCAAGGGAAGTTGATCTCTCACATCCTAGCATTCATAAAGTTATATTTTTCTGTTGGGAGTATGAGCATGCTTGAGTCACTTATTCGAAAATGGATCCATTGGAAATATACATACACTTGAATAATTTTATATATTTCTAAGTAGAATAGGGTAGGATAGAGAAACATAATAAAACCATGCTTTTGTTTTTAGTTTTTATTTTTCAAATAAGTATGCTCTCTTCTCCCTCCTTGTTGCGATTTGGAAGATCAGAAAGTAGAAGGATAAGGAATGGGTATAAGATGTTTTTAGGGATGCTTTGGAAATGTTGACTATTTGAACATAATGATTAAATCATTTTTGTATTCAATTTTCCAATTCCAATATGTCTCTATCTGTTACAAAAAAATATCATTACAGTAAGTAGGGAATATAAATGAAGGATCCACAGGAAAATGAGCCAATGATTATGGAACCCTTCAAGCTTGAAATTTGGTGTGAATTTGTTAGCTGTAACACCCAGCTATGACAATGAGATGCAACACCTAGCTGTGACAGTAAACTGCAACACCCAGCTGTGACAGTGAGTTGTAACACATGCAACTGTGACAGTGAGCTACAACACCCAGCTGTGACAGTGAGCTACAACACCTAGTGGTGACTGTGCTACAGGTAAAAATTTATGAGTTTTAGATATGTGTGTGTTGCACATCATGATATGTATTTATTTTTTATTTATATATAACACATCCATAAAAAATTCACATGCTTTATTTCAACATTATATCATTTTTAAGAGTTGTAGCTGCAGCTGCAACAGACTGTGTAAGTCAATCTAGGTTCTCAATGCTTGAAATTTTTGGTATGGGTGTGTGTTATATTTAAATTTACACCACTAAAAATATTCATGCCTATCCCTGTCACATTTTGGGGGTCAAATTTAATTTATTGGATTTTTGTGACATTTTGGCTTGAATCTTTTACTGAAACATAGTTGAGACAGTCCATTTTTGGGAGACCAAATGGAATTATTTTTAAAACCTGTTTACATATCAATTATACCTTTGAATCTAGTTTCCAAAACAATTCAAAATTTTAATATTGGCTATGAAACGAAAAACTTATGGCCAAAATACTAACGGGGTGTCAAGCAGGCAGCTTCGGAACATAGCTAGGACAGTCAATTTTTGGATGTCTTATTGGACATATATTGCAAACATGTTTCAATGGTATATTATTCTATGAATCTATTTTACAACACAATTTGAATAACTCCATTCTGATATCGTATGCAAATTTTATGACCAAAATACCAACTTCCTATCACAAATCAGCATTCCTAAAACTCTATTTTCTAGACTGTTCATTGGATTATTTGACCCATCAATTATTATTGGATTCAAAACCTATTTCTAATGGAGATACCTACATGAATCTACTTTCATCTCCAATTGAAATCACGTCAATCCGTTATCAAACGAAAAAGTTAAGCCTAAAACCGTGACTGTTGGTCTAGTCAAAAAATTAGAAAAAACACCTTGTCATGCAGGCTGTTACTGAGTGATTTGGAACATCATTACATAGAATTTTAAAAACATGTTTCTAACATAAATATTCCTATGAATTTACTTTCATTTTTCTTTGGAATCACTCAAATTTGACAAGGAACGAAAAAGCTATGATCAAAATATTGTTGGTGAGTCTAGATGGACATTGCTCTCCCGTAGGTATAAAATGGATTTTGCTTTGTTCATTTTTCTTTGGATTTGTTTTATAAGTAATTGCTTGTTGTTTTTTTCATAAGTGTTGGGTGAAGAGAGACCAATCATCTCTCTTCTTCCATCATGTCATGTTTTATTGCAGGCAAGTGCTAGGTTTTTGTAGGCCCTTGGAAGAAAAAAACCAATACATGCACGAGTGACTCTTGAAGACTTTTTCTCAATTTGCAAATGGATTGAGCACATAAAAAAATGGAGATATTGATGTGCAAACCATACAAAGTCCAATTTTTCCTAAGTCAAGTCTCATTGCTACATGCCAATAATCCTTTTTAGACACCTGTCATACTAATTTTTGCTGAAAGAAACCCCTCAAGAAGCCAATTGCACTATGGTAGATTCATTCACCCTCCTCATTTCAAAACCCTAAAAATCCATTCATGTCGAAGTCCCATTTTCCACTGCTTATGTAGTCACCTTAACCATTTTATTTTCCATCACTACTACATCATGACTTCACATATACTTTCCACTTTTGAGTTTCATGTTGGTTCTATTTTTCACTATGATTCTTCACAATCATTTATTTTGTACTCGTATTGGATGATGTGGAATTTATTAATGTCCACCTTCCAATGGTCTTGTCCCATCGACTCCAACACATCATCTGGGATCGAGTTTAGAGTTTTTATAGTGCCCTGGTATCTACATGAATCAATGGAAGATTTCCTTATTGTTAATCATGGGGATTCATCAATGCCTCTTAATTGAAAAATATTACAGGTGACTCGACTCCAACACATCCATTCGTACATGTCAAGATGCACTAAGGTACTTTAGAGCTCATTGTCATCAAAGGTGAGTTGCTTCAGATTGGTTAACGGCATACATTAATGGGCGGTAATCCAATGATTTCTTTCCATGCTCGACTTTAGCACATTCATTCGCATGGTAATAATTGTACCTCGGTTTGTAGCAGTTGAAGATTATGTGATCCAATGGTTTCAACAGTGACTTGCAGCATCATTTGTTTCACTAGTTTTGCAATTACTTTCCATTTTCATTCCAGCAGTTGATTTTCAGAATAAGGAAAGGAGCTTTCTGCTTTTGTGGTAGAATTCCTCCTCATCAATTGTCTCAGCAGTTATTCTTACATGCAACCAGCACAACATCATGGATCAAATTCATCCTCATCCAGTTTAATATCTCATATACATCTATCTTAGCATTAGATCGTCCTACATAGCTCCAACATACAATAGTCCTTTCATGTCAACCAAGGCTTCCATGGAGGTGAAACTTGAGGTAAAATAGCATGAGTTTTTTATTTATTAAAGATTTAGGGAAATGCCATGAAGAACCGCTAAGCATTAGCCATTTCCATTTTATATATAGCATTTTATGTCCATCCATTCCCATCATTTCCCACTCAATTCTAACACTTCATCATTCATGCACATCCACTTCAAAGTCCTACCCAACATCTCACCAACCCAAACTGACCAAGCATGAAAATAATCAAAGAATACCTTATTGTTGTTACACAAGAACCAACAGTAAGAAAAGAATTCTTGTTGCTACCACATAAGAACCCGCAGTAAGAAATAGTGCTCTATTGCCACATAAAAATAATGAGGAGAAATAAAGCAACTGATACACTTATTGAAAGAAAAGGATAGGCTGGGCACAAGAACCTACAGTAGAAGAAACTATTGTAGAAGTCATTCCTTCATAAGAGTATGCTCCCATACAATAGGGAAGGAAATGCACTTTGAGTTATGAATTTCTTGGTGATTTATTGATGCACATATTAGTTCACTTCCACACAACTGTTGAGAAGTTAGCGTTGGCATCTTGATACTATGGGTTGATATACAATCAGATTTGATTTACATATGCTCTCATAGAACTTAAATGCTTGGGTTTTGTTGATTGGAATTTAGACATACATTCTCACTGCCCAAACAAATTTGATCCTTGCTCATTAAAAATCACATTCATTTTAAGCTTAGATTATCCATTAGTATCAGTTCTGATTTTTATTAATGTAGCTATCTTCAACAAGTATGCAATTCTCTTGGCATTTGAAAAAAACCATTAATTATATTCTCATTCATATTGCATATGGGGTTTCTTGTGCCAAAAAGTTCCAGAAGTTGTCATAAGAAAAAGTGCATCCAAGAGTATCAGATACAAGAAATTATGGTGTGCATCTTCAACATAGAATGGATAGCATGGGTTCCAAAATCTCTACTGTATATTCAAGATGCTACTACAGTCTTAGAAGGAAGTCTATGGCATCGTTTGAAAAATGTTTGGCATTATTTGAAGTGTTACAAAGCACTCCACGATAAGGGCATAACCAAAGAAAATTCTAGCAGCCTTCATTCAACCATGAGAATGGATGAAATTTACTGTGGTTTATTGCAATAGAATTTGCCATATCTCTTAAGAGTTATGAATTTGATGTGAAAATGGTTCTAAAACTCTTTTATTTCCCATGAATGTAATTCCTGTAGTAGGGTTTGGCTTGTGAAGTTCACCGATATCCTTTTTGGCACTTGTGACATATGGAGGGTCTACAAATTCTATGACTGTCAGATGATATTTGAACATCTTGGGTCATCATAAAAGGAAATTTGCAAATGTGATCTCTTGCTGGTATGAATATTTCTTGTGCATTGTCATTTTATTTTATTTTTCCAATACGTTATGAGCACGTAACTACAACCACGTGGAATCAAAATCGAGCTCACACAGTGAATTTCAAATAGCATACAGTCATTTTCAGGAAGCCTACAGTCATTTTTGTAAGTCCAGTATGTGTTTCCAGCTAGCACATATATATAAAAAAAAAATTTGGATGTTGGCAGTGGTAGCACAGATACAAGAAAACAAAGTTCCCAAAGTTCACTTGATTTCATGAATGGAAGGTAAGTTAATGAAAAATGGAATTTAAGAAAAGTTTACAAATGGATGGACAATGCTCTCACATCAAGTACAACAAATTATGAATACAGAAGTGGGAAGGAGTAGAAATCTTGTGTCATGGCAAAGTGCAACAAAGAAGTGAAGTTTTGAGACATCTTGTACCAGGGGAAGAACATACTATCTCTTCCTTTACCTGAGGACAACTAAAATATTCAGTTTGGGGGAGATTGTGGATAAACAAGCAGCACCTAGTGCAACGTCCTAAAGATAATTCATGACATAATACACACAATGATTTATATTGCACTTGTCCCTCCTCAATCCATTGGAAATTTGATGGGCCGCATGCTCTGTTCAAACCAAGATCCAATCTTATCATCCAAGGTGGAGTCTTAGCTTACAATCATATATTTTCATTCTAATATCTTTTGAAGATGATATGACTATCATTTAATTTGCTCCATCATGGCTCTGCATTGACATTAAAACCCATATCCAATCAACCAGATGAGTGGATGCTGAGAGCAATTTTTGCAATCAAGTTCATGCTTTTATTTCCCCACGGTGTTTGACAAAAGTGCATAAAATTATTTAAGGATAGCTTGCAAATCATGAGCTGGTTTTTCATGAAATTTGGGGGAAAGAAGCATCATGGTAAGAATAACAAATGTGGCAAGTTTTAGCTCAATCCAGTGCCCAATTTTCGAGAAAACGACCATCATCACCTATAGCCAATTTGCATTTTTCTTGAAATCCGTGATGTGGGTTTCTCTAATTTTTGGTGTGGAAATGCATTAGAATGGTAATTACTTGCTTGAAAATTTTTCTCCCAACCCAGTTTGTATTTTGTAAAATATTGGTTCAGGAAGTTCAACTGCAACACATTTTGATTCATGTTCATCTACAAAAGTGCAGAAATTGAAATGGGAATATCTTGCAATTGGTAAGTCAGATTCTCATGAGTTTTGGAGAGGAAGTGCATAATACTAAGATTAAAAAGAATAGTAATTTTCATCCCAATCCAATGTACGGTTTTTGAGACAATGGCCATAATCACCTACAACCAATTTTCATTTTTCTCAAAATCCATGATGTGAGTATCTCTGATTTTTGGTGTGTAGGTGCATTGGACTAACATAAAACTTCCTGAAAAATTTAAGTCGAACCCAGTTCGTTGTTTGGGAGAAAATGAATTTGGAAGTTTTCTGTTCAAAAGGATGCAACTCCATAAAACCTTTTCCGTTCAGTTGCAGCTCCGTAAAACCTTATCCATTTCGTTCAGCTGTTCAGCTGCAACTCTATAAAACCTTTTCTGTTCCGTTCAGCTATTCAACTACGACTTCGTAAAATATTTTCCGTTTCGTTCAGCTGCAACTCCATAAAACCTTTTCCGTTTCGTTCAGCTGTTCAGCTACGACTCCGTAAAACCTTTTCCATTTCGTTCAGCTGTTCAGCTACAACTCCGTAAAACCTTTTTCGTTCCGTTCAGCTGTTCAACTGCGACATCGTTCAACAATGACTCCACCAAATTTGCCTCTAAATTTAGCACTATTTGGGTGTGAATCTGCCAAAATCTTCGCTAAAACCTTCGCCAAATTCTCTGCTAAAATAAAAAAGAAAAAAGAAAAAAACTGTAACTCCTCCAAATTTTCTGCTAAATCCTTCGCTAAGTGACGCTGCCAATTTCTATTAAACTCTCCATTTCTTCTGGCTGCAACTATGCGAATGGTAAAATGAAGGAACAAGTGAATGAGTTCTTCTAGTTAGATGCTACACAGGTATTGGGTTGCATGAGGACATACAACAAGTTCAGTTTGGGGGAGATGTTGGGCCCTGGAATTGTCCATTTTTCCATCACTTATCGACATATATTTCATCCATTTTCTTACCATTATCGTCCATTTATCATTCCATTTTCCATCCATTTGTTGTAAAACAACATACTACTTCCATTGATGTTTTAAGTGGTTAATAATGATTATTTTCCTTTATCTTTGATGAATTGAAGACTATTATGAATAATTTTACTAATGATGGTTTGTGGAGTGATTTGTCACGTACAGGATGCTCATAGCCAGCTGTTACAGCCTTAACTAAAAATGCATGCCACATAAGAACACCTTGATTCGCGTCTCTATTTGCGGGACGATGGAAATGAATCTCAAAAATTTGAGACATGGGTTTTGTGCATAACATCCTCATTTACTTGAATCGTGAGGAAATAGCCAAACAAAGCCACAGTTTGCATTGTACAGGTGGTTCTTCGAGAGGGTATTTTCTAGATTTACTGTTGTGGCTAGTTCCAAAGTTGCTAGTAGTTACGGCCATGTTTCAGCTGTTATAGATCACAAGTTGGGGGTTAAGTTCCTCATTTCCATGAGATAATTTTATGTATAAATATGTAATCAATCTCATTGAGGGGGGGACGAGAATTTAATGTTATGATGTAGGATTTGATCCAGATCTATTGTAATCATTCATTATGATAATACATGCTGGCAGTTTCTTAATTCTAGAGTTGTAGAATTTCATTGTGGAGATCCAGCTCTGTTTAGTGGAGGAAGGGCCCTCTTCCCTGAGAAGATGCTAGTAGTGTTAATTGTAAGTGTGTTATTTTATAGATTTGTTATTATTTAGTTCATGTTTTCATTCATTAGATTTATCATAGTTGTTTTATTATTTAGTTCATGTTTTTATTCATTAGATTTATCATAGTGTTCTCATGTTAATTCACTTTGATACATCGTTGGCCAACACAACCGTTATTTTAGATTTATGCAATTAGATCTTGATTCATAAGAATTAATTTTGTTCAAGTGTGTTTAGATTTACAGTTTGGATTTGTGAATAGGTTCGAGGTTTGATTTACTTTCAAGAAGGTGTGATCGAGTTTACAAAGAGTTTTGAGTGCATACCAATAGATAACAGTGTCAGGTAGAAATTGTGCTTGCATAGATATTGCGTGATAGCTTTGAAATAAAAGACTTCCTCGAGTTGATAATTTATTTTTAGCACTCTGCATGTTAAGTTTTAATTAACTAACATATAGTGGGCCAAACAGGTATGATCATGTTTTCTTCAATGTGAAACAATGTACCTGAAATCCTACTATTAGAGCAAGCAAAAAATTCTGGCAAGTTTGTAAGATGCTATGTTGTTTACTTTGTGGGTTGTCCTGCATGTGTTTACTGAAGAATATATTTCATGTAATGGTAGGATGGTATAATAAAATACTAAATAGATCATCTTCTTTTATCTTCAGTAACTCTTTTTTGTGTTAATTCTATAAAATACATATCCTAGGTGGAACTTCCCCTAATTTTAAAGATGGTACCCAGGGTAAACTAGATTATTCAGGGCCCAAGGCCGATGCAACAATATACTCATTAAGAGCCCAATATGTCACTTGTGGTATTTGATCCTAGGTGGGGAGGATAACTCTCCTTGCAGCCTCCTGGGCTAGACCCAATATAGAACTACTCAAATGACTTCTATGACAATCCTTCCTCTTTTCTGTTACTTATGGTCAGCAAACATTTACCTATTTGTGCAATTAAGTATCAATCATTATAATATGATAAGATATCTTATCTATTTCCTTAAACTCTTTTTGTAGAAAATATTGGATTTCATCGCAACTTATCTTTTTTTCCAAGAAAAAAACATACTTTTTATTCATTGAAAAGAAAATACATTCCTCAGGTGCTATTAGAACAGATCAGAAAATGAGCTTCTCTGCTCCTTAAGCAAATAACAGGTTTTTTGTTATGGTATTAACTAGCAATAAGATTCTTTCAATCTGTATCAAAAACAAAAAATCCAAAACAAGGAGGATATATTAAAAGGCCGTGTTCCTGGATGATGTTAAACCCCCCCTTCTATATTGCTCTATACATAATTCCCCTAGAGCCATTACCAGAACTTGTTTTGATAGTTGATATGCTGAATTATTAATCTCTTTGTATATTCAAAGGAAATCCAATGAAATATTCTAGTAATCTCCTTAAGTTGGGTTTCTAGCTATGTAAGATTGATATTCATTGACTGTGAAATCCCATGCATCAAATTGATAACACAACTTGAATTGTTGAAGACCTAAAGCTCCCTTAGTCCCAAATATGATGTTGTATGGAACAGGTGAAATAGTGCTGATATCTATTCCTAGTTATTAGAACCTGAACCCAAAGCACCTTTACCATGAATATAATAATCCTCGTAGATAAAAATAACAAAGCCAAACCTGCATAGGTTTTGTTTATCTTGACTAGCCCCATAAAAAAAAGACCAGGGTTCTCCTTTAGGATATGGAATGGCGTTTTAGTTCTCACCTTGATTTTACTGCCAAAATTCCTGTAGTGAAGAAAGATAGGCATTACCTGTGATGTATTTCCAATTTTCCAAATCTCATTGACTCAAGGGGATTTGTTCCACCTTCCTTAATTTTGGCATAATAACAAATTTCCTACTAGATTTTATGCGTGATTACTATTTCTAAATAGCTGATAGATTGAAACATTCCCACTTCCTTTAGTCTTCCTTTAGATAAAATCGGGTAAGAGAAATCAGGTTTTTTACCGCCTTCTGAATCCTGGCACGCACACTTCATAAAAACTAACATATAAAGATTTTAAAAGAGGGATAATTAAAGAATGAGATCATGCTGACATTATTAAAAGAAAGAATGATTTAGTTATTCATGTAATTCGTAGTTCATGCACCAGGTTTTGGTATTTTAAGCAATCTCTTTGTATTCCCAAGTGCTTTTATTGATGGTAGGTTATGCTCAAAATGCATTCCAGTGTCTCCTTTTGTTGAGATCCCTTCTACAAAAATGTTTCATGAAAGTATTCTTTTTATAGGTGATGTTGCTGAGACAACAATTTTTCAACTCCATAGTAGCAGGTGGAATTGCGGGTGAGAGAAGGGCAGTTGTTCCTACCTCAGGTTTTCCTTTTTGTACAAAACAGATATGGAAAATTATCAGAGAAAATAAAGACCTTGACTTTCCTACTCACAAGGTTCACACTATTATTCTATGGTTTGCTTGTTGGAATGATTGATGAATTTCAATCTGTTACTTTTAGGGTTCAAGATTTTGTGGAACAGTTACAAGGTCTTAACTGTATGTTCCACTTCCAATATAGGTTATGGTCGCGATTGTTCGTTGTGAAGAGATTGCTAATGAAAATTTTGCTAAATTGGTATCTGATGAGGTACTTGGTCACAATGTGGAAATGATCTTGTAGTATCATGCGGGAGTAAAATCATAAATTGTACAAAAGGCAGTTTTAAGGAAAGTTTCAAGACCACACTTTTTGTTTAGGTTGAAATATGCTATTTACTATTGATGGATAATAATTTCTACGCATTATTGGGCAATTTCTGCAGAGTAAGTCTGTCTTCAACAACATGAAGATCTGGTAAACTTCCTTCTACTTTCGACTCAATCAGAACTTTTGTTACTCTGTTTAGAAGATTTACATTCCTGTTCAGTGAAATTGTCTCTGACTTCATTATTTCAGTCATCGGATTGGCATATCTTGATGTAGGATTTCCCTTGAACAAACATGTAATTGATTATTTGGTATTATGTTTATGCTAAGAACATAAATAATTACAAGATTCTTTTTCAAAGTATAATTGCTTGATCCTTGGGAAGAATGTCGATATATTTAAGAAACTAAGAGACGAGTGGAGTGCGGTTTCTTCATGTACTGCAAATCTTTCAAACCTAGAATTGATTACTACTTTTCCTTGAGGTTGTTTTAGGTTACTAGGTAAAATATTATTGAACGTTGAGGGGTCAGAAAACTTTGTACAAAATTTAATGTAATATGATTTAGGTTATGTAAAATTTGTCTTTTTGTATGTTATCTATTCATTTATGGTAGTTGTCTTTCACTTCAACTTTTCATTAAAAGTCTTGAAGACTGGATCAGTCTTTCCACTTAAAAATATCATGATTGATTCTAAAGGTGTACTCTTCCAAGATCGCTGGTTATTTGTTTTTTTTTAATTTCAATGTGTTTTGAATGGTTGGGCCTCCATTTCCATTCAAGGATTTTTCAAAGGTTAATAATATTTTTTGATATAAATTGGTCTTAAATAGCCCCATTTTCTCATGCCAAACAATTCCCATAGTAGTGATTTACAAAACATTTAGCAAAGTGCTTGCAATTAAGGATCCCACATCATGTTTTTATGTCCTCTAGAAATAATTTTGATCATACCTGCTATCACCAAACCTCCCATGTATCTTTCCTTTATCTGCACTCACACAATAATTGCCCATGTTGAATGCTACCTTTTCTCTAATTGAGCCTCATACTTTACCCACCTCTCAGTTCCAACTTCTTCCTACTAGTTAACTGCCATTTACTATTGTGTCAATTTCCATTATTCACTAACAGTCAAACCAATCTCCGTATTTTTATCTTTATTCAAGTCAAAAACTTTATACCCGTCACAGTAATTGAGAACAAATGTCAGAGAAAATATTGTCTTGAATGGAATAAACAAAGATTTTGAAAACAGCTTGAAGAATTTATCAATAATGCACAACAGTTTTATGGCATTGTGGAGAACCTAGTCTAAATGGGGAACCAATAGTCAAGAAAATGCCAAAACAATATCCTGCCAAATATTGCATATAAGTTGTGGACCCTACATGCACACCAAGCTACATTGTTAGAGCCAAAATAAAAAGTTCAACATATGTAGACTAGGGATTTTCAAAGCCTCCCACAGTATCCCACATGAAAGTTAATGGATTCTCAGTTCTATGACTAGGATTTATGTATGTGACCATCTACTGGTATTTTCAAAAGATAGGATAGGGTGAAAAATATTTATATGAAGATCAATATATTCCCATAGGTTGCGTATTGAACAATCTCACGTCCATTTTCCTCCCAATCAAAGGTATCCTTTATTGTCAACCAAACAAATGTATGTTGTGCTCTAGGCAACTGCCCCTAACTATCTAAGGGAATGAAGGCATTATTTTCCCTTAACCATTTTTTACTATATGTATTTGTACATACTTCCTTGGTGTACATTGGGAGGATCGCAATGGGATGTGGAATGGATGACTTTGTCACTATATATTCCTTAAGTTTAGTTTAAATTTGCTTGTTGGATTTCTACAACCTTTCAGGTGTTCCCCTGAATTCCTCCTCTATATTACTGCATTGGACACTCCTTTATGTAGCCTGCCAAGGATCATCAAGGGATTTCTCATTATAGGTGATATGTACTAAGTCCCCATGTGAAAATACAAAGATCTACCAAGTCCCCATGTGAAAATCCAAAGAGATTGTTGCTGAATTCTCATTCTAAAAAATACAAGCATGACAACAAAATCAACAACATACACTAAAATAAGAATATACCACATCAAAAAGTTCAGAGATATTATGACATCTAATTCCAACATAGCTGTTGTCTAAACCATAAATAAAACCCTATATGAAGTACAAATTGTTGATTATTGGTTTTGAATATGGTTGATCTTGGTTTAGTGTTTTTGCAACAAAATTTAGACAAAATATGCACCTTGGGTAAAATTTGAACCAAAAAAGAATATTTTTTATTGCAGTTTAGTAAGTGTCAGCATATCAATAGTCAAGGTCCACAATTATTGGTTTTGTGTTTTAGTTAGTCATGGAAAAATAGCCATTGGCCATAAGTGCAAAAGCAATTGTTATAGATTGTAATGGTAGGTTTACAACCACCAAAGTGGTTCAAGGGGCACCATCATTGGCCTTGGTGTAGAATCATTGGTGGGGGTTCACTGTCAACCTTGTGTTCACAAGTTTCATAGTTCATGTTGGAAAACTAGATCGGTTTTGATAACATTGGTTCATAGGTATACATAGTCAATGGCATGGATTCTCAATTGCAGCTCATAAAGTTTAGAATTGCAAGCATGCAGGTACAAATCATTCACACATGGATGCAGGTCAAAGTCACCAATTTAGATCACAATCATCATCATGGGTCATATTTCATGAGCATGTTCTTCGAGTCATCGATGCAATTAAAGTTACAAGGATGGGCCCTACTGTATCCTATGTGTGCGTAGTGCCTAACGTGAAGTGGGTTCACTAGTGTGGTGTTCTTAGCCACTGGCATGAGTTCATGATCACTTGTTGATTATTAGCATGAGTTCATATCATGAGTTTAACTTGCTAACAAACATTATTTAAAAAAAAAAGACAGTTCCATCACTATAGCGACACCAAGCCATATCAAGTTCCGACGAAATTGCTATACTAGTGACAGAAATGTATGTCGCTAGTATAGCAAGTTCGTTGAAACTTGCTATGTCTTGGCATCTCTCTAGTGACGACTCGTCGTCGCTACACCGAGTCGTCGCTACACCAACAAGTGTTCGTCCGAACTCTGGTTTTTTATTTTTTAAATATTTATATCCATCGCTCTAGGGACGAACATTTCATTGCAACAACAATGATGTTTCGTCACAAAACTTGTTTTTTCCTGATAATGCATACTTGCGTCGCTATAGTGATGAGTTTCGTCGCAAATTTTTTGTTATTTCCTTTGGCACTTTTTGGTATTATCATCTCTATAGAGATGGAATAAAGTGTTTCATCACTAAATTTTCATCACAATAGCGACACGACTTCGTCGGAATATAAGCCATTCATTTGTCGCAAGAGTGACATGTGCCATTAATCGCAATAACGACGAACTTGGAAAAGTGTTGCTATAGCCACACAAGTTTTCCCGCGAGAAGAAAGAATCATGTTCGTGGCTATAGAAATGTACAAGTGTTGCAATAGCAACGATTTTCCATGGGAAAAATTTCCATATGTACTAGTGTTGAAGTAGGTATTGAAGACTATTGTGGTCTCTGTGGATCATGAATTTTCTCCATGGGAAGTACTATCACAAGTTTGCTAATTCATGCATAATGGCCAACATTTCCTTATCATATGTAGAATTCAATTGTTCTTGCTTATTTAATATCCTGCTCTCAGAGGGTATCATGTGTTCATCTTGCATTAGTATTGTTCCCAATCCATAACCTAAAGTGTCACATTCTATTACAAATGGTTTGGAGAAGTCTGGGGTAGATAGTACAAGTGTGGAGGACATAATTCCTTTCAAAGATTCAAAACACTTATCCACTTCTTCATTCCATTGGAATGAATTATTTTTTAGAAGGTTGGATAAGGGTGCAATTATCTGTGCATAATTTTAGATGAATCTCCTTTAGTATCTAGTTAGCCCAAGGAATCCTCTTAACTTGGATATGTTAGTGGGTTTGGTCCATTCTGTAATTGATTTGATCTTTTCTAGATCCACCTTGACTCCTTCTTTAGATATTATGTGACAAATATAGTTCACTTATTCCTTACTGAATGTGCATTTGGACATCTTCGTGTAGAACTGATTTGCTTTTAAAATAGAGAGTACTTTTTCCAGTGTATGAGATGGTCCTTCCATATCTTATTGTATATGAGGATGTCATCGAAACAAACTAGTGCAAAATTCCTCAATAATGGCTTAAATAAGTTATTCTTGGTTGCTTGAAATGTTGTTGGAGTGTTAGTTATCCCAAAAGGAATTACATTAAACTCATAATGTCCTTCCTTCATTTGTTGGGCTTTTAAATTGGGTTTGTTGTCACTTCTTAGATGTGGTGGCCGATATTTAATGTCGGTTTTTTATTTTTTTATTTTGGACAAGCTTTCAATCTTTATAATGGTTTCTATTCCAAGTCTTTTTTATTTTTTCCTCAATGATTTTTGCCTTGCCTCTCGCCTTGTCCAAGGTTGAGACATTTAGTAGTTCTAGTTCATCCATGATATAGGGTTTTAGTCCATACACACAAGTTTGTAGACATTGACTGTCTACGAGTTTTAGCAGATGTATCTCTAGGGATTCTCGATTGTCGATGTATTCATTGACATCACCTTTCTGCTATAATATGGTGATACTTGCAAATAAGTCTTTTTCCTTTAAGTATTCAAACCTTTTAAAGAATACGTGTTTGAACATGTTCTAGTGGAGCATAGTTTCCCGTGTTGTAACCTTCCACCACATATACAAGTTATATGCTCAACCTTCTAGTTGAAACGAGGAATACTTTATCATTTCTTCGTTGAATATGATATTGTGTATGGAGAAAAATTATTCTTCCTTGTTGATCAACGCCACGCTCTATTTTTGTTTCACCATCAAAATTTGGCAATTCTAACTTGAGCTTCATTTGATATCCGCCTATTGGTGGCCTTCGAGGAAAAAATGGTTGTTCAAGATTTGGGGAATGATCTTGATCAATCTCTTCTTGTAGGATTTCCCATTTAGGTGAAATTATATCATGATGTTTTGTATTTGTTGAACTTGAGGATGGTTTCTCTTTCCTCGACACATTGCCAGATTTTGCGATGTCTTTTTTCATCTAAAGCCACATGATTTTGCTTAATCTAGTTTCAAAACCTAATGTTATCTCTCTTCTTACTCCCTCCATCTCCCATGATAAAGATTTGTTGACTTCCTTTTTGATGGTGTCAAATAATTATTCTTTTCCTTTGTGTATCTCTTCTTCATTTTGGTCAAGCCTTGAGTGTAAAACTTTGACATTTTTAGAATCCTAGACTTGGTTTTTCTCCAAATATCCATTTGTGCCTTAATTCCCTTCATCTTTGACATATTCTTTGTGCAATGAGGAATTTTGAGATATAAAGGTAAAATTCAATATATATATATATATATATATATATATTGTTGGAAATTCGGACAATACTGAGAGAGGGGGTGAATCAGTATTGATAACTTTTAACAATTTAAACCAATTTTAATTTATTTTTAACACACATGATCAACAAGAACACACATAACACAAATTTATCATGGAAGCCCAATTGGGTAAACCACTAATACTTCCTATTACTGCAAAATTATATTTACACATATTTGTTACCTGCTACTACATACAAGGATGGTACTACACCCTATTTACCAACATATACTAGAAGGAGGCTTCGAACCCCTAGTTTTAGTAGTTGCTACTGAAAGGATGCTATGACACCCTATTTACTAGCTAGCACTGGAAGGAGGCTATGACCCCCTAGTATGCTTGTTGCTTACCCTAACGCTTCCCAACCCCCCTCATATGATAATTTGATCTATGACTGTACTTCAATTGATCTATCAATTGAAAGTGCAGAGAGGAATATTTGAAGGTCTAAACTATTGTTTATATACTCTCAAACATTCAACAGTCACCTACCTTCATCGTGACTCTTTAAGACAAAAAAAATTCTTCGTTAATCAATTTTTTACTATTTAATTTTCCAGTCACGACCTTCCCCAGTTTCCTTTCCACAACAATCGTTCCACAATGCCCTTTCCACAAGATACTTTTTGTACCGTTGATTTCTTGCAAACTCTTTCTAGATAGTTGATCTAATGTGGATTGCAGATGCGCGGTATGACTTTTATTAAAAGGTCCTTCCGCAAATTCCCTTCTGTAACTACCTTTCCACTATGGTCTTTTTGCACCATTGATTTCTTATGGAATATTCCTAGACCGTTGATTTGAGATCAGATGCAGATTGTAGATTGTGAGTTTCCAAAATCCTTAAAAGTGCTTCTGCAATTTTCTTTCCACAATATTTTTTCCATGTCGTCAATCTCATGTAGACTCTTTCCTGATCGTCGATATCAGGTCAGATGCAGATTGTGGATTGTGGGTTTTCCAAATTCCTTAAAAATGCTTCCGCAATATTTCTTCGGTGCTGTAAATCTCAGGAAGAATATTTCCTGATCGTCAATCTTAGATCAGATGCACATTACAGAGTGCGGAACCACACTTTCTCATTTTGGACCTCAGGAAATATTCTTCTGCAACTTTGTTTTCGCAATTTTTCAGGACCATTTATTTCCTTGTGGGTTCACTCCTAACCATTGATATTCGGATTGTGGATTATGGAATGCGGAACCACACTTTCTCATTTTGGACCTCTGCAATTTTTCTTCTGTAACTTTGTTTTCATAAATTTTCAAGACCATTGATTTTCTTTCATATTCACTCCTGACCGCCAGTCTTTGGATTGTGGATTACGGAATGCGAAACCACACTTTCCCATTTTGGACCTCCACAATTTTGTTTCCACATTTCTTCTTGTTGAATTTTATTAAATTGCTTAGATTATATCTTAAAACAATTAGTGACTAGAATATTACTGAAAGAACAAGATGAAAAGAAACACAAGAACACAAGAACACAAAGATTTTCCTTTGGGAAACCACAAGGGAGAAAACCCCACAAAACTTCCTTAGTATAGAACTCAATGAGTGTAGTGTAAAACTCATACAGCTGCTTCTCTCTCATTTTAGGCACACTAATCCTTCAATCTCTTGCTAAGACAACTTGAGTGAGTGACTACAAACGAAGGGGAGCAAATCCCTATTTATATTCTTCAGCTGACTTGACCTCTAACCTAGCAGGGATGGATTCTCTAAGTAACTGGGACCACTTTTCCAACTTGACACCACAAATAAAATTTATTATATTGACACTTGGGTACAATTGACCCGACTTACATTCATAGGTTTACATTGCTTCTTTCAATGACACTAACAAGACCAAACTCATCTCTCGACGGAGGAATACAATAAATCTAGAATATCTTCCAAAGTTACAATAATTTAACACTCCGTCTTAACCAGGAAGGTATTCAACCACAACAACAACTACTATTACAAATTTACAATTGTTTTGTGAGACTCTATATTCCATAGGAAGTTTTGGAACATCATATAACATCTTCATCATCGATCTCAGTTCGAACATCTTCTGTAATCTTTGTCTTTCGTACGTTCTTGGACATATTCTATTATCTTGTACTGAATCATATTCTATTAGTACGTGAATACTGATTCATCTTCCTGGATCTTCTTCTTAAAGCATTAGTATGTGAATACCAAATCATCGTCTAGCATGTCAGAGTATAAATGTTGGATCATATTTTGTCTCGTCACTGTATGAGTACTGGATCATCTTCTATAGGATCAGTATGTGAATACTGAGACATCATCTACAACTTCATTATATACAACATCTATGTATGGATACTAACAGTATCAACAACAACATCATTAGCATGTTAGTGCTAAAAAATCAACCAACAACTAATGCTAGATCATCACCTTCATTACTAGCATAGAGATGCTAGAATATCGAAACCATCATCAGTATAGGAATACTGAAGTAACATACATCGATGGTTATGAGTGTAACATCATTGATATAAACTTGATCATCAACTGATCAATCATTAGACATCACAACAATACTGAACAACAACATTTCAATTGTCATCAAGTACATAACAATACTGCAGAAATCATCAAGTATCTCAACAACCATCATCAACAATCATCAATAGCCAACAGTATAATAATACTAAGGATACATATTTCCCTTGAACATCTTGGAGTAGCATCACGGTGAGTTCACTGGTATATCCATCTGAGCATTTTTTCTAACTTACTAGCTCTTTTGAGCCAAACAAGCCTACTTAGATAGATGTATCTCCCTAGGGACCAAACAAGCTGTGTCTAGATTACTAAACATTTCGGTCCAAACAAGAATATTCAAACATACTAATCCCCTTAGAATCGATAGGCCTTGTCTAGCTTACTAACCCTTTCGGGCCAAACAATCCTATCCGGACATACCCTCCTCTAGACTGAGCTACTCACCACTACATCCATCATCCAAATAATGTCACTCCCTCTTTTGAGAGAGGTCCTTTTGCACTACACCAAGCTTGTATTCAAAGTATTCAAACATTACAAGAGCCAAAGGCTTAGTCAATACATGTTCTACTTGTTCTTCTGTAGGAACATACTTGAGATTTACAACTCCCTTCTGATCCATATCCCGGATGAAATGATATATGATCTCAATGTGATTTGTATTATCATGAAACATGGGATTATCTATCATATTAATACAACTATGATTGTCACAAAGGATATCAGTAACATCTATCTATGCATCAAATAGTCCTGCTAACATCTTTCGAAGCAATACTTCTTCTGTACATGTTGAACATGCTGCAATGTATTCTTCCTCCATCGTACTGAGTAAAATATTGGTCCTCTTTCTAATGAACCAAGAGATCATACTTGATGCCATACTAAAACAATAGCCTTATGTTATCTTTATATCTTTGGCACTCTTGCCCCAATCTAAATCTGCATATCCATGTAATTTGATCTCACCACATGATGCATATCTGAGCCCATAATCTAAAGTTCCGTTTAGATACCTCATCACATGTTTTTCCCCAATAAGGTGAATGTGTTTAGGATTCACCATATACTGACTTAAGGTTTTTATTGAAAAACATATAACTAGTCTTGTATTGGTAAGGTACATCAGTGAACCAATAATCTATCTATATAGAGTGGCATCAACATCTTATGAAGTATCATCATTCAGTAGCTTCAAACTTGTGGTCATCGGAGTAGTCATAGATTTACAATCTAACATTCCAAATCTCTTTAATATTTCTATAGTATATTTTCCTTGATTTAGGAAAATCTCATCTGGATACTACCATACTTCAAGACCTATAAAGTAATGAATCATTCCAAGGTATTTCATTTCGAATTCTGCGACAAGATTCTTCTTACATTTTGTAATCGACTTATCTTCTCCTGTTAAGAATAAATCATCTACATATAGTAACAAAATCATAATTCCATCATTATCGAACTTATAGTAGAGGTTGGATTCTGCTTTAATTTTAGTAAATCCCAAGCTCATCAGAATCCATCGATCCTTCCATACCATGCTATGGGTGCTTGATTTAGTACATATAGTTCCTTCTTTAGTCTACATACATGAGTCTTATGATCATTAATATTGAACCCTTGTTGTTGTTTGATATATGGTTATTCTTCAATCAATCCTTTTAGAAACGTCTTCTTCACATCCATTTGATGTAGCTTCCATTTCATGTTGGATGCCAATGCAAGGGTAGTTCTTATTGAGGTGTATCTAGCTACTAGTGCAAAAGTCTCTTCATAATTGATTTCCTCTTTCTGAGAGAATCCTCGAGCTACAAATCTTGCCTTGTATTTTTCTATACTTCCATCTGTTGAGTGTTTAGTTTTAAATATCAATTTTGAGGATACAACTGACTTGTCCTTCGGTCTTGGTACTACTTCCCACACATCATTCTTTATAATGGATTGGTATTCCTTTACCATTGCATCAACCCACTTTTTTTGCTTTATTGCTTTTTCAAAATAAGTTGGTTCTTTATCAACTAGATCACACATCAAATCCATATAAGCATGGTATGACTTTGGATTCATCCTCTCTTGGATGGTTCCTTCAAGAACACATGTCTTTTTTCTTCTTCAATTACTCTATGAGCCCAGGGAGGTTTTCTCTTTTGATAAATCAACTCATGTGGTAATTATTCAGATAGCTTAGGTTCTTCCATATCATGCTCTTCATGAATCTGGACTTCTTCTTCGTTTATGTCTGCTTTAAGACTTTCAATAGTTTTGGGAGATTCTTGTTCCTCTTCATCTTCCTTATCTTTCTTTGATTTTCTTAAGGATGTATCTTCGTCAAATGTGACATCTCTTCTAAGTTCAATTTGATGGTATCCTGGGATATATATTCGATAAGATTTTAATTGTTCACATTATCCTATGAACAATCCCTTCCTTGCTAAAGGATCTAAATTTGACCTTTTCTCTTTGGGAATGTGAATGTACACATGACAACCAAATATATTTAGATGACTTACCTCTGGTTTCTCTTCGGAGAACATTTCTTCTTGAGTTTTGTTCCCAAGGGCACTGTGGGAAATTTTGTTTTGTACATATACTGTTGTTCTTGTTGCTTCTTCCCATAGTTACATTGGGAGATCTTGATCATGTATCATATATTTCATAGCTTCCATGATATTTTTCCACACCATTTTGTTGTGGATGGTAGGGAATGGTGAGCTCCCTCTTAATCTCGACTTCTTTACAAAAATCATTGAGTTCATTTGAAGTAAAATATCTTCCCTTATCTGACCTTAGAATCTTTATTTTCTTCTCATAAAGGTTTTCTAGTAGGGCCTTAAACTCCTTGAATCTTTCAAACACTTCATCCTTCTTTCTCAATAAGTATATCCAAGTCTTTTGGGAGTAGTCATCAATAAAAGAAGCATGTTAAGAGTACCCACTTAATGAAGTGGTTTGTATTGATCCACAGATATCTAAGTGAATAATGTCTAATATCCCCTTTGCCTTACTATCACTTTTTGGAAATGGATTCTTAGTATTCTTCCCTTGTGCACATCCTTTGCACACTCCTTCATGTTCTATCTGAATTTTTGGTAAACCAGTTACCTCCTTGCTTCATTAGAGGAAATTTCAATTTAAAATGGGCCTTCCAAAAATAATACAAATTCCATGTCATCATGTATTAGCCAATCAAAATGCTTTAAAATTAAAAAAGGGAGCACATATTAAACAAATTTTAATATAAATTTGGGGATAAGTATCATAAAAAAAACTACTTTTTTGTTCGTATTTTTGACATATCTCCCCGTGATTTTACTCAAATTTCAATCAAAAGAGCTCGTTGGATGCAGAATCATTAGAGGAAATTTCAACTCAAAATGGGCCTCCTAAAAAAAATTAATAAAATAATAGTTAAAATAATAAAATAATATTTATTAATTTTGGAGGAAGAAAAGAAAAAAACTACTTTTTTGTTTGTATTTTCGACATATCTCCCCGTGTTTTTACTCAAATTTCGATCAGGAGAGCTCGTTGGATGCGGAATTAAATTCCGCATCCAATGAGTACCCACTCAGCATATTTTTGATGGAACCCGCTACCCACAAAAATAAGAAATACCTGAAATCATCACGTTTTTTCAAGTGTTTCTTGTTTTTGGGGTAGCGGGCTCCATCAAAAGTATGCCAAGTGAGTACTCGTTGGATGCGGAATTTAATTCCAGATTTAAAGAGCTCTCCTGATCGAAATTTGAGTAAAAACATGGGGAGATATGTCAAAAATACAAACAAAAAAAATAGTTTTTTTTTATGACACCTATCCCCAAATTTATATTAAAAAAGTGTTTAAGACATATACGGTATTTCAAATTTAAAGCAATTTCATTGGCTAACACATGATGACATGGAATTTGAGTTAAATTTAAAAGGCCCATTTTGAGTTGAAATTTCCTCTAATGTAAATTTCACATCCAACGAGTACCCACTCGGCATACTTTTGAATAGCCCTGCTACCCCAAAAACAAGAAATACCTAAAAAATGTGATGATGACATCATTATCATGTTTTTTTAGGAATTTCTTGTTTTTGGGGTAGCTGGACCCATCAAAAGTATGCCAAGTGGATACTCGTTGGATGCGAAATTTAATTCCACATTCGACGAGCTCTCCCGATCGAAATTTGAGTAAAAACACAGGGAGATATGTTGAAAATACGAACACAAAAGTAGTTTTTTCTTTTCTTCCTCCAAAATTAATAAATATTATACTGAATACTATTTCTCTCTTTAATGGTACTAATTTAACTATTATTTTATTAATGGTACTAGTTTCTAATACTGAATCTGTATGTCCCTTCAATTTGTAGATTCCTACTTCTTCAACTCCAATATCCACTGCATCATCTGTAGTCTTACCTTTTGTCCACATGAGGAATTTTCCATCTGCAAAGGAAACTATGAAGCCTTTCTTGTCTAAGTATGATATGGAAAGAATGTTCTTCTTTAGTCCTGGGACATATAAGACATCTTTAATTTTCATAGGATTTCCAAAATCCAATTTATAGGATGCTTCTCCTATTCCTCGAATGGGATATTGGGAATCATCTCCAAGAATCACTTTGTGTGGAGATTCCTTTTGTTCAAGGCATGAGAGTGAATCCTTAAAACCAGTCATGTTCTTGCAGGCACCACTATTAATTATCCAGGTATCATTTCCTGGTGAGACTAATCCTATTAGAGCAGATATTAGAACATATTCTATTCTTCACTAGAGTCTTCATCCTTCTTTGCTTCCTCTTCTACTTCTTGATCACTGTATTCAACAGCATGGGCCTACAATATTCTCATCTTCTTGATTCTTTCTTCTTTCATGGGACAGTTGATGGAAATGTGTTCCAACTTGTGGCAAGTTAAACAATCAAAATTTGAGAAGTCCCTCTTGGGTATTTCAAACCCTCAAGTCTTCAGAGGAAGGTCATGATTCTTCCTTTTTCCTTTGGTGTGGGAAGTCAAGGCTTGATCCTCATTATCATTTATCGTTTCTTCTCTGGCTTCCATCCTTTCTTCTTCTTGGACACTTTCTTCCCATAACTTTTGAAATCTGGTTAGTTTCCTTCTTGAGAAAATTCCTTGGACAAAGGATTCCCAATCTCTTGGAATGCCATTAAAAATTGTCATTACAATCTCTGCTTCTTGAACCATGTCATTAATGGCTTCTAGTTGATCCTTTATTTGAGCTACTCTTTTAAAGTAATATTGCATAGTATCTGAATTTTGAGCTCTTGCACTTTTGAGTTGATTCCTAAGGGTCATTTTACTATTAATGTTTCTCCTTGAAAATAGACCTGATAGGGCATCAAACATTTCTTTTGGAGTCTCCCTTGAGGATACTTGAGGAATCAGATTGTCTTTGATGGAATCATCTATGATATTTTTTGCTATGATCATATCCTTGTTTTTCTTGGACTTGGCTTCATCATATTCTGGTTCTTTTACTTCCTCTTTAACAAACTTTTCTATATCATTCTCTTGGAGGATGAGCATGATCCTATACTACCATGCTCTGAATTTTTCAGCCCCTTCAAGATTTTCATATAGCTTGCTATTATTTTTCATATTTAGAAGACTGAGAACCTCAAATGGAAAAAAGGTGGAAATACACTTACTTGCAGAAAGCAACTCTTGAGTGACCTCCTTCTGAATGTCCTAGGGTTTGAAGTAGAAACCTTAATTTTGTAGTTGGAATCACAGGTTGAGATGAATAGTGGAAAAGATGCACCTCCCTGAGTTGAGGTAGACTGTATCTTCCTCTTTCAAAGATTGATGATGAAACCTCAATAAAATTGAAACCCTAGTTTGTCCCGACAACAGTAATAGGTTCAAAATTGAAAATTCTTGGAATTCAATTCTTTCTCCATAGAAAGATGTCGTCTTCAGAGGCAACATTAGAGGAAATTTGGGGTCTAAAATGGCCCTTATAAGAAAACGAGCGAACAATAAATTCTCATGACTTGGAATTCAAGAACCAATATAATTTCAATAAAATGAGTCAACCATAATGGTTGAATTGACATATTTTTCATAAAAAAGTACTTTTTTGTTCGTATTTTTGACATATCTCCCTGCGTTTTTACTCAAGTTTTGAGTAGGATGGCTCGTTGCCTCTTCATGTTTTTCAGGTATTTATTGTTTTTGAGGTATCAAGGCCTGTCAAAAGTATCCAGTGTGGGTACTCATTGGATGTGGAATTCAATCTCGAATCCAACAAGCCCTCCTACTCGAAATTTGAGTAAAAAAGAAAGGAGATATGTCAAAAATACGAACAAAAAAGTAATTTTTTTCTTTCATGCTCCAAAATTAATAAATATTATTTTATTATTTTAACTATTATTTTATTATTTTCCTTAGGAGGACGATTTTAGACCTCAAATTTCCTCTAATGGTTGGGAGAGACCTCTTTCCTAGTTGATATGTCGAGGGATTTGTTCAGATCAACAAACCCTAGCTGTGCAATGCTTCCTTTCATGGTGGTTCTGATACCATGTTGAATTTTCTTGAATTGATTAGATGATATCTTAAAAAAATTAGTCACTAGGATATCACTAAAAGAACACACAAATTTTCCTCGGGGAAACCACAAGGGAGAAAATCCCACAAAACTTCCTCATAGAACTCAACCAGTGCAGTGTAAAACCAAGACAACTGCTTCTCTCTCCTTTCTGGTGCACTAATCCTTCTCTCAGTTGCTAAGAAATATTGAGTGAGTGAGTACAATTGAAGGGGAGTTCATCCTTATTTATATTCTTTAGTTGAATTGACCTCTACCCTAGCAGGTCCGACTTCTCTAGCTGATTGGGCCCACTTGTCCAACATGACACCACAAATAACATTTACTATATTGACACTTGGGTACTATTGACCCGACTTACATTCGGAGGTTTACGTTGATTATTTAAATGAAACTAATAAGACCAAAATCATCTCCCTAAGGAGGAATACAATACATATGGAATATCTTTTGAAGTTACAATAACTTAACACTTCTGAATCATCGATTTCCTTGCGTATTTACTCCTAACCATTGATCTATGATCAAAATGTGGATTTGTGGATCTTCACTTTTCTATGTGCGAAAAGCATTCAGCACCATTGATTTCCTTGTGGATTCAATCCTAACCATTGATCTATGATCAAATGCGGATTTGTGCTATAGCATTGCGGATCGCTCTACACTCGTAGATCTTCTGCGGACTTTCTTCTAACCGTTGGATATGTTCATGTACTAATTGTTGATCTATGATCAAATGTGGATTTGTGCTATAGCATTGTGTATCACTATGCAACTGTAGATATTCTACGTACTTTCTTCTAACCGTTGGTTGTTCATGTCGTAACCGTTGATGTATGATCACATGCAGATTTGTGTTATAGAGTTGCGGATCGCTCTACAGCCATAGATCTTCTGTGGAATTTCTTCGAACAATTGGATCTGTTCATTTTGGCCTTCCAAAAAGGTACAGGGCTTAATAGGTCATCCTCGGCTCCAGGATGGTGACTTCTCATGGATTCCAAGCACCTAGATCCCCCACAATACCTTTTCTCTACACGTCGAATAACCATAGATAGGCCAATGCATATAAACAGATACAAACTCAAATGTGCTCCCAATGTGGGATAAATCCCAATCACCAAATCAATATGTACTGTTGATCACCTGATCGAATGGTTTTTGAGTCTTCATATTGAATTCTGCTACAGATCCTCATCTTTTTTGCCACTTGCATCGATTGACCGCTACTCATTGAACTACCATCCGACTTTGTAATTCCTTGTCATTGCTGATATTCTTTGACATCAATGACAACTATTTTCAACATACATACATACATACATACATACATACATACATACATATATATATATATATATATATATATTTACTTGGAGACTTTAATAAAATAATTTATTATATAATAATAATAATAATAACAATATTGTTATTATTTTAATTAATAAATAATTTTATTTATTTATTAATTTGAATTTTGTAAGTGTGTGCAGGTTTCGTGGATGGGTGTAAGAGAAGGAAACCACTACTGGATGAAGGTTGTAGGGCTGCATGGAAGTGGTAGCATGGAACAGTCGGATCAACGCATAGGTGGGAAAGTGGAGAAGGGAGACAGGTTAGAAAATGGAAAGGGGGTAGGCTATGAGGCTGAGAGGGAAAGGTGAAGGTGCAAGAAGCATGAGGAGGGGCACTGAGAAGGGGGGAGGAGGTAAGTGTAGAAGAGGAAGGAAATGGTGCTAAGGAGGAAGGACGATGATGGGGAAGCATGAGTAGCCATGGGTGGATATGGGAAGAAGGGTTGGGAAGAATGGAAGGAGTTGGTGGAAAAAAAGTACTAATGGCACGAAGGAATTGGAATGGAGGGAAATGAGAGGGATCAACGGGGCAGGAGATGGTGGTGGTATGCACAAGGTGGTGTAGATGAGATGGGAGATAATATGACGTGTGTAGGGTTTGACAGAATGGATGGTGGAGTCGAGGATCCCAATGTGGCCCTAGCTCTAATACCACTTGGAGTGAACAAATTTATGAACCCACTATGAATCGAGTAAACCAGAAATAATTGATGATTGATATATAAGAATGATTTTTACAATAGGAGAAAAAAAACCTCTTATAGCTCTAAACACACCATTTCAATGGAATGGTGTGACCCTACGATAATATTACATTTAATAATTAAAATATATGTTCTCTAACTACTTAGATACATAACAACCAAATTAAATGATTGCATTAGGAAATCATTCTCATGGGATGAATAGAGAACATCAACCAATATGAGTATCAACTAAATCAACAACCAGAAGAAAGGTTCAAATAAGAGGAAACCATTTGGAGAAAGAAATATTGAGTGCAGTGGCTCAAGGATGGGGAGAAACAATGAAAATTCTTCCACATCTATATGCTCTAACACAGAAAAAATAACAAAATTATCACCCTTAAGTACAATTAAGGAAAGAAACTTCATCAATATGAGGATATTTCCAATGATTTAAAAATTTTCTTCAAATTGTTCCTCACATAAATTTTGGGAGATCAAGTTGTAGCCATAGAGGAAATTACTTAACATATCCCTCACCTAGTCAGTGAATAGAAAAATGATATGTTAATTTTACCCATCTCCTTAGAATAAGTTTAAAGGATAGAAAAATCCATGCAGGATGGAAAATAGTCGAGACCTGATGGTCATAATGGATTTCTTCCACTCCCATTGGGACATAATTAAGGAGGAGGTGTAGGAAATTGTGGAAAAATCTAGGTATACCAAAGGAATAATTTAATATTTCAATGCCACCTTCCTTACCCTAATACCCAAAGGTACCAACCCCTCCTCGTCTAATATGTTTCTCACCATCACTTTGTGCAATGTCATCTATAAGATCATTACCAATGTCATTAACAATCGACTTAAGCCCCTCCTCCCCTCCCTAGTCTCTCCAGAAAAGTCGAGCTATGTGGAAGGTCTCCAAATCTTATATGGAATCATAATGGTGCATGAATTCATTAATTCCATTAATATCACCCAAAAACATGTAATCATTATCAAGCTGGATATTTCCAAATCCTTTGATAGACTGATTTGGACTTACATATCCAAGACTCTCCAAGATTTTGGTTTCAGTCCTGACTATATTTGTTGGAACCATTCCCTCATTTCTTCATATTTGTTCTCTATCCTTGTCAATGGATCTCCCTCTATACCCTCCATTAACTCCAGGGGCATTAGGAAAGGTGAACCTCTCTCCCCCTTTCTCTTCATTTTAATGGAAGACGGGTTGGGAAGATGTATTCAATCTCATCAAAGAGCCAATCTCCTCAAATATATTCAGCTTCATCTAGGAGATCACATCAAAACTCATCACCAATTCATGGATGATACTCTACTAATGGGACATCCCTCTTTACAGGAGGCCAAAACCTTAAACAACATCTTAGAATGTTTCAAAAGGGACTCAGGGGATGCTATCAATAAGAAGAATTCTGAACTCTTCTTCTTCAACACTCTAGTGCTGATCCAATGTTGCATAACTCAACTTCTTGGTTTCCAATAAATCTCCCTTCAATACAAATATTTGGGTGCACCACTTTTGGATAAACCTCTTCAGCAGGATCACTCAGAGGATCTCTTGGATAAACTGGAAAAGAAACTTGCCAATCAAGAATTCTAATCACTCAATTTGGAAGGAAGATTAATCTTGGTCAAGGTAGCCCTCCAATCAATGTCTCTGTACCTCTTCTCTATTTTTACTTCTCCAAAGAAAATTATTAAAAAAATTAGGAACTTATAAAGAAACTTTCAATTAGGGAACATGTAGCATCATAAAAAATGGGCACTAGTTAGATGGGAGGAATATTGCAAATCCAGACTCTTTGTGCGGATAGGGTTGTGTCACCCTGAGATAATCAATGGAGAGATGTAATAAAAAATTTGGTGCAGATGGATTACACATAATCAAGAACTAGGGGGTTTACTTTGGCAGGCCAAATGTCCTCCTAGAACTAATCAACATGATCTCATTAGATTCAACAACCACACCCCCATCTCTTTTATTTGGAACTTGGCTTGGTCAAATCACAATATCATACAAGACCATTTTTCCCAGGAGATACGATATCGATCCACTCTCCTCTTTTGGGAAGATGCATGGAATCAAGACATCAAACTATATCATATTTTCATCAACATAGACTACTAAATGGATAAGGAAAGGCCAAACTTGTACAAAGATAACCACTACTAGGAAAATGGAAGAAACAATAGAGAATGGGGACAATGGATTATACAACCACCCCAAGAATTTTTTATCCTATAAAATAAGGCACTCGAGACTAGAATAATCAAATGGAAATAGGACAAATATTTCTTGTGTTGGGGCTATAAACTAATCGAGATCTTCTCCATCAAAGAAGGCTTCACCATTATGGCTAAGAACAAGGACCTTCCCAAGGAGCCTAATTGGACAACAAATATTTTCCCAAAATCATCTACTTTCCTCTAGCTTCTGGTCTACAATAGAGCTCTCACTTAGGAAAACTTGCTAAAAATAAGATTCCAAGGTCCCCATCGATGCACTATATACAACCTTAGCGAGGAAGAAAAAAGAGCACTTGTTCAACAAATTCCCTTGATCCTCATCTCTTTAGGACTGAGGGACCTCCATTTTTTGAACTTCTCAAAAGGATAAAATAAGCATCAATAATTCTATTCTAAACTAGAATCACCTTCATTTTTCACAACCCACTGCTCAACATGATCTTCCATATCTTCCCTCCCTTCTTGTATGGGAAATATTGAAATAAAGAAATACAAGAATCATCTAAAAATAAGATTCCAAGGTCCCCATAGATGCACTATATACAACCTTAGCGAGGAAGAAAAAAGAGCACTTGTTCAACAAATGCCCTTGATCCTCATCTCTCTGGGACTGAGGGACCTCCATTTTTTGAACTTCTCAAAAGGATAAAATAAGCATCAATAATTCTATTCTAAACTAGAATCACCTTCATTTTTCACAACCCACTGCTCAACATGATCTTCCATATCTTCCCTCCCTTCTTATATGGGAAATATTGAAATAAAGAAATAGAAGAATCATCTAAGAGGAAACCCATACCATGGAATCTATGTGGAAAAATATAAACATGAATATCCAAGAAACCTTGTAGATTCATAAGTGGGAGACTTAGGACATGCAATTACATTATTGTGACGATACCATATACAAAGCTTGGGGGATCAATATATATCAAATAAGTATCACAAAGGAATCACAGCGTCCATAGATATCTAGACCCTCTTCGTGGATCCCTCCTCCCCAAATATTTTTTAAAATAAAATTTGATGGGGCCTACAAAGATAATCTGAGGAAATCAAGATATTGAGGAGTATTTATAGATAAAAACAAAACCATAACAATAATTTTTGCAAAATATATAAGAATTAATAGAAATAATGGAGCAGAATTGTAGGCACTACTTCAAGGTATAAGAATAGCCACTGGGAAGGGTTACAACCAGGTAGTAATTGATGTTGATTTCAAAATTCTAATAAATATGAAAATCAAACCTCAAAATGGGACTCCTATCAAAAAACTTGTTCACAAATGGTGACTCGAAGATGATAGGGTGTATCTATAGAAACAGTTAAGTGAATCCTCGATATTATCCCCCTCTGTGTCAGATGAGAATCCAAGAAAGTGGTGGATTTTCTAGAGAACATGCGACTCACGTTCACAAAAAAAGTTTTAAATTATTTGGTAACCAACCTTGTAGCATATCCCTTTATGAAGGACTACCATACTCTATCCATTAGGGATATGAAAATGACAACTCAATTCCCACATGGGATGGTAGAGATAGACACAGTTCTCATCCGTAATGAGGCAAGTCATGAAATAGTGAGTCAAGGAAGGAGATCCATGTAACCTGCTATAAATGGACACTTAGGTCGGGATGAACATGCGACAGGATGAAACCATGCAGAGCACATAGAAATGCATCAAAGTAGTTAATGGACTCATAGATCAATCCTTTCTAGTTCATAGAAAGGTACACTGATAGATTTTCTAGGGAAAAGAAAGGAAAAAGGGACTGCAACAACATGGTAAAGTTGGAGTTCATTTGTATGATACAAAACTTTCCAATTATGGACACCTTTGGTTTCATGATCGTTGAGGGTGGTTAAGGGGTATTCACATTGTTCCTAGTTCGAAATCATGACAAGGAAAGAGGAAATGACAATATTCATGGAAGTATTAATTCTATCACGACCAAAGATAATTCCACAAAGAGCGGTTGAATGTAGAGAGAAAATTTGACTTCCAACTAGCATTGTCTTGCAAAAGCAACAAATTTATACAAGCGACATACCCCGATGGATTGAAAGATAAATAATGACTTCGTGGAAGCCAGTATTTGGTAGGAAATGATGACATTCCAGGAGGTAGATGAGTACTAGAGACTAGCTACTTTTATTGAGGATCTTGGAAACTCATGATCCTATCAATATCTCTATGAGAACTCTTTAGTCACATATTGGATAGAGAAGGCTTTGTTAGGAAACATTGTTGCAGAAAGAAAAGAGAAATAAATCAGTTAATGAAGGACTTGAGAAGATTGGAGGGGTTGCAGAAATAAGCATGTCATATAAATTTGACCTTGGTGAGGTTTAGGCACAAGTTGGTGATTGTGTTTATACCAAGAACCCAACCTTGCTTCACACATTCACCAAAGAAGAGAATGACGATGGTGAGAAATATTTGTTGCAAGGTAATCCGGTACTCTAGAACCAAACATCCTTTCACCCTTTAGAAGACTAGATCCAAAATTTAGGGGATACAAAAAAATGAAATTGTTCTCTATGATTATTCAATGCTTATTCTTTGCATTACAAAAACATTGATACATAGATTCTTGGGGGAGCATAATAAAGGCATGGAGCTTATTCGAGGTAAAATCAAGGAGATGAAAGACCTACATAGCTTCTTTGAAATAATGAAGTAAAAGGTGGGTATCATGGAGTATCACGAGGACCTCGAGAAGACCCGTGGTTCTACCTCATACATAGGCTCGAAGTACAAGTACATCATTATATATGAATACCTAGAATGAGTAGCAAGTTGCGATCTCCAAGCGCAACAAGAATTGATGGTTTTTTTGGACTCAATATAGTTTCATACTTTTTTCCATATATATAGCTAGTAACAAGAAGCCTAGTTTTAGTTATACCAATTTTCGTCATGATACTGTGAGTCAGCAAGTCAAATTTTTTGGTAAATTATGTAAGACAATCATAAGTATCTTGATATTCAATACTCTGTTTTACAACTTGGTCTCTCTCAGAGCTAGGTTGAAGTGTGTAATGACTATTGATATTGTACTATGTTTTTCTATCTATTATTAATGGAAGGTTTTATCACTTACAACAAAATGAATTAGCTTAGTTTGTTAAGTTATATGTTTATAAACTTATGAATACCATGATGGGCCTTAAAGTATTACTAATATAAGCCTAATAGTTGAATACTATTGTGCATAGATAGGACCCACTCGTGTGGCCATCATAAATATGTCCCATGCCTACACTATAACCTCGACTTACCCCCTAATTCTAATGAAACATGTGATAGGATGCTGTTACAAATATAAAGTAATTAGATTTCAATATAACCATTGTAAAAGCATGCATAGTATGGCAAACCATTATAAATAAATAAAAAATTGAAAAAAATAATAAAATAAAAATATAACAACAACACTCAATATAATCCAAATTTTTACCTTTTTAATAAATCATTAAGGAAACATACTTTATATCCAACAAAGTCTTATTCATTGGCATCTCTCCCACGTAGTAACATTATTCTCCATCTATTTCTAGGTTTTTCATTTTCTCTTCCTCCTCTTTATTCTTCGTTTGGTGATGATCCCCACATAAATGTGTTTCGTTCGTGCCATTGCACCTTCAATATTATTAATGAGGAAGCAAGAGTTCACCAACACGCCAAATGAAAAGGTTCCAAAATATTTCCTTTAATGAAATTATTTCTAACAAGACCTCATATATACGACCTAAAGATCTGTATAACAATTTAAATTTTGTAATAAGAAAATAAAACCTAAATTTATTTAGAATGTCATTATCTCCTCTATTAGAATGCACACCAATGATCTCTTTCAACACAACGTGTTGTAAGGAGTAGTCATTGTGGTTAAAAATATATAATGCACCCCATCCAATAAAACCACCTTCTACTTTTGACAATCTATTAGAAACTTTAGACACATGGAGAAATTTAATATCTTTATTAAAACCTTAATAACATGTACAATGAAACATCCTTGTTTGACCTCGATGTTGTGCAATTTCTTTATTCTTGAGATGGATATTCCTTCAGCAACTTTAAATCCATTGACATTACTTGAAAATACATTTTTCGTTTATATACAATTACACTGATATAATAAAAAATGCATATAAACCAAATACAATTGAAATATCTAAATAATAAAAAAACATAAATTCCATTGAAAAACTGGTCCACATTTTATTGAGAACCTAACATTCGTTGAAAAACATATTCTTTAATCTACCAATGATATAATAAAAATCGATATAATTCACATCATAGAAAAATATAAATTAACAAAAAAAAATCGATATAAATATTATTTCTTTATATCAACTTTCTAAGTTAATGTTCTCTCCATATTGTCATTTAAATTTCTATAGAAAATATTTAAATTAACATGAAACTTAATAAAGTAATATCGGTAATAAATATGTCAAGATGAAGAGATGCAATAAAATAAATGCAAACGAGGACAAACACTATATTCAAAAGTTACCAATACCTTTTATTAAATACTTGAGAGATTATCAATCAATGAAAGTCTCATTCATCAACATAATTTTGACTCTCAACATTATGCTCCATCTATTTCTCGTCATGCCTTAATTGCACGAACGACATTATCAAAGGTTTTTATTTTCTCTCCTATGTTAGATTTTCTTAATATGCTTAGATGATATCTTAAAACAAATTGTTACTGGTAGATCACTGAAAGAACAACAAGCACAGAAACATAAGAACACAAGAACACAAATATTTTCCTCGGGGAAACCACAAGGGAGAAAACGCCGCAAAAATTCCTTAGTATGGAACTCAACCAGAGTAGTGTAAAACCTATAAAACTACTTCTCTCTTCATTCTAGTGCACTAAGCTTTCTCTCTCTTGAAAAAAAACTTGATTGAGTGGGTACAAATGAAGGGGATTGCCTCCCTATTTATATTCTTCAGTTGACTTGACCTCTAACCTAATAGAGACGACTTGTCTAACTAATTGGGCCGACTTGTATAGCAAGACACCAAAAATAACATTTATTATATTGACACTTGGGTACTATTGGCCCGACTGACATTCATAGGTTTACATTGATTCGTTCAATGACTCTAACAATACAAAACTCATCTCCTAAAGGAGGAAAACAATCAATACATCTGGAATATCTTTCGAAGTTACAATACTTTAACACTCCCTCTTAACTTGGAAGGTATTCAACCACTATAGAAACCGCTACTACATCTGCACATATGACTGGTGAGTCTCTATATGTCATAGGAAGTTTTGGAACATCATCATCCATCGTCATCATCATTATCAGATGAATCATCTTATGGAATCTCAACATGCAAATACTGAATCATCTATTGTACATCCTTGAGCATCTTCTATCATCTTATAAATTATCTTTTGTAGTATCAGTATTTGAATACAGGATCATCTAAATCATCTTCTGGATAATATTTTGTAGCATCAGTATGTGAATACTGAATCATCTTTTGTCATGTCAGTATATGAGTACTGAATCATATTCTACTATATCAACATGTGAATAATAAATCTTCTATCAATATGTGAATATTGAAACATCATCTACAACATCAATATGTAAATAATGAAACATAAACATCTGTATCATCGATATGTAAATACTGAAACATCTTCATCATAAGTATTGAAACATCAACATCTGCATCATCAGTATGAAAATACTAAAACATCAATAATAACCTCATCATCAAGCTAGTGCTAAAATAAAAACATCTATAATGCTATATCATCATTTGCATTACCAGCATACAGATGTCGGAACATCAACATCACCATCAGGATAGAAATAACGAAGAAAACTAATCAACAAATATCAGTGTAGCAACAATGAACTATTTGAACAATCAACTCAACAATTATTAGCATAATAATACTGAAACTATCATCCCAACAATCATTAGTATAGAAATACTAAACCTATCATCTCATCAATCATCAATATAACAATACTGAAGCAAACATCTCAACAATAATTAGTATAACAAACTAAATAAATCATCTCAACAATCATCAGTATAACAATACTGAAGAAATCATCTCAATTATCAATAGTATAGCAATACTAAATATACATCTTTTCCTTTAACATCTCAAAGCAGCATCACAGTGAGTTCTCTGGTAGATCCATCCGGGCATTTTGTCTAACTTTCTAACTCTTCTGAGCCAAACAAGCCTAGTTATACAGATGGATCTCCCTACGGACCAAACAATCCTTATCTCGATTGCTAACCCTTTCAGGCCAACCTAGCCTAGCCATACATACTAATCCCCCTAGGATCAATAGGTCTCGTCTGACTTACTAACCCTTTCGGGCCAAACAATCCTATCTAGACTTACCCTCCTCTAGATTGAGCTACTCACTATTGCATCCATCATCTATTGTCACTCCCTCTTTCGAGAGAGCTCCTTTCGGACTACACCAAACTTGTGTCAAAATTATTCAAACTTTAAATGAGCCAGAGGCTTAATTAACACATATTCCACTTGTTCCTATGTAAGAACATACTTGAGTTTTACAAATCCTTTATGAACCATATCCCAGATGAAATGCTATATGATTTCAATGTGCTTTGTCTTATCATGAAACAAGATATTTTATGTCATCTCAATACAATATTGATTATCACAAAGAATATCAGTAGCATCTATCTCTACATGAAATAGTCCTTCTAACATCTTTCGAAGCCATAATGCTTCGCTACATGCTGAACATGCTGCAATGTATTCAGCCTCTTTCGTACAAAGTGAAATACTAGTATTCTTTCTATTGAACCAGGAGATAATTCCTGATACTAGAATAAAGAAACATCTTGAGGTTCTTCTTCTATCATTGGCACTTCCTCCCCAATATGAATCTGTATATCCATGTAGTTTGATCTTGCCACTAGATGCATATCTCAGCCCATAGTCTAAATTTCCCTTTAGATACCTCATCATATGTTTTTCTCCAATAAGGTGAATGTGTTTAGGATTCACCATATACTAACTTAGAGTGTTTACTACAAAACATATATCTGGTCTTGTATTGGTTAAGTACATCAGAGAACCAATAATATGTATGTATAAGGTAGCATCAACTGCTTCCAAAGAATCATCATTTAATAGCTTCAAACTTGTTGTCATTGGATTAGTCATAGCATTGAAATCTATCATTCCAAATATTTTTAGGATTTCTATAGCATATTTTCCTTGGTTTAGGACAATCTCATTTGAATACTGCCACACTTCGAGACCTAGAAAGTAATGCATCATTCCAAGGTCTTTCATTTGGAACTCAGCAGCAAGCTTCTTCTTACAATTGATGATGGGATTATCTTCTCACGTCAATAACAAATCATCTACATATAGTAATAAAATAATAATCCCATCATCCTCAATATTATAGTTGAGGCTGGAGTCTGCTTTACTTTTCGTAAAGCCTAAGCTCATAAAAAATCCATCGATCCTTCCATACCATGATTTGGGTGCTTGCTTTAACCCATACAATGCCTTCTTTAGTATACATACATGAGTCTTCTAATCATTAGTCTCAAACCCTTGTGGTTGTTCGATATATACCTCTTATTCAATCAATCCATTTAGAAAGGTTGTCTTCACATCCATTTGATGTAGCTTCCACTTCATATTGGATGCCAAGGAAAGGATGGTTCTGATTGAGGTGTACCTAGCTACTGGTGCAAAGGTCTTCTCATAGTCGATTCCCTATTTCCAAGAGAATCCTCGAGCTACAAATCTTGCCTTGTATTTTTCTATACTACCATATGCTAGGTGTTTCATTTTGAAGATCCATTTTAAGGATACTACTGATTTGTCTTTCGGTCTTGGTGCTACTTCCCATACATCATTCTTTATAATGATTTTGGTATTCCTCGATCATTGCACCACTCCACTCTTTTGTTTTATTGCTTCTTCCAAGCATGTTGGTTCTTTATCAACTAGATCAAACATCAAAGCCATATAATTATGTTATGACTTTGGATTCTTTCTTTATTGGATGGTTCCTTCTAGGGCACCATGTCATTTTGCTTCTTCAATTACTTCGTGAGCACAAGAAGGTTTTCTCTTTCAAGAAATAATTTCACTAGGAAATTATTCAGGTAACTGAGGTTCTGTCATATCATGATCCTCAGGCATATGAAATTCCTCTTCGTTCCTAACTGGTTTAGGACTTTTAGCATCTTTTGGATTTTCATGCTCCTCTTCATTTTATTTATCTTTATTTAACTTCTTGAAGGTATTATCTTCGTCAAATGTGACATCTATGCTAAGTTCAATTTGATGGTATCCTAGGATATAGATTTGATTAGCTTTTTATTGCTCACTATATCCTACAAACAAACCCTTCTTTCCTGAAGAATCTAACTTTGTTCTTTTCTCCTTGGAAATGTGTATGTATACAGGACAACCAAATATATTTAGGTGACTTACTTCAGGATTTTTTCTGGAAAAAAATTCTTTTAGAGTTTTGTTCCTAAGGGTACTATGGGAGATTCTATTATGTGTTAATGTATTTGTAACTTCAGAATGTATTCATCTATGTATCTTATGTATTGTAACCCAATGTTTATTCCGGGATGTATCTATAATATAATTAAGTCATGTTGTCATGCCCCGATGTTCCATTTGGTAGAATCAATAATGTAAACAAGTCATGTCAAGTCATAGTAGGTAACCCTCCGATTGTCTAAGGGTTAAAGTCCCTGCAGTTCCGGGGCACTAGGGTTATTAGACTCTCCTAGTAGAGGTCGGCCTTGGTAGGGTTTTAGTCATGTCGGGATTAGTATAAATATAGATTTGGACTCTCTATTTAGCACACAACTCATACACACTCAAGTGTAGCGCATAGTTGAGGAAGAGAAAGACACTGGGGCTAGAGGAAAGGGCTTGCTGCTGTCAGGAGATTGTCTTACTGTTTTTGGGTTTCACTTTGGTGCTGATTCTATCTCAGAGGAAGTTGCGGGGTTTTATCCATTTATGGTTTCCCCGAGGAAAAACACTATGTTCATTGTCTCTTATGTTTAATTGCTGTGCTTGTTATTCTCTCAGTTAAAGATCCTAATGATATGCTAGCTAAATGTTGAAAAACTAACATGGTATTAGAGATAACCTGAGAAGAAGACATTGTACAGTTGCGGGAACTAGGGCTTCCTAGTTTGTGGATCTTCCTCCACGGATTTTCAGAAAACGTAAGGTGGAATAAATATCCTCCTTAGGGCGCATCTTTTTGTCGAAGCAAAATCCAATTCTGAGGTTTTTCAGTTTTGGGCCTGTCACTTCTGTAAAAAATTAGGGCTTTTCACAGAAGAGGAATTTTTTAGTGAGCCTAGGCCTATATTGATCTCCTCCCCAAAATCAAAGTTAGGGACAAATTTCAAGGCATTTGGGTGGACAGAACTCCAGAAAAGCAAAACCCTAATTTGCTCCTGAACGAGCTCTACAGGATTTCAGCTCAAGTTTCAGATCCGACATCTTGACTCTGGTAAGATCTAGAATATTTTGTATTTCCATTTGAGGTTCTTTGTTAAGATGTCTCATCATACCAAGCTTGATGAAAATCTTGAGGGAGCTGATAACTTCCGAGCATGGAAGTATAGGATCTCCCTGGTCCTGGAAGAAAATGAGTTGGACTCCTATATCCAAGAGGAGGTTCCAATTCCAGAGGGAGATGAGGTAAAGGCCTTAAATAATAAGAGAATGGTTATGGCAAAGAGGATCATTGCTGATTCTATCAAGGATCACCTTATCCCACAGGTGTCCTCTCTCAAGACACCTAAAGCTATGTTTGATGCCCTAACCAAACTATTTGAAGGAACGAACATCAATCAGAAGATGACTCTAAGGAACCAGTTGAAGAATGTCAAGATCCAAAATGAGGAGACCATCGAGTCATACTTTACAAGGGTCTCCTAGATCAAAGAACAACTAGAAGCTGTAGATGAAGAAGTGGAGAATGCAGAGATTGTGATGACAACATTAAATGGCCTTCCTAGGTCATGGGATTCTTTCATCCAAGGAATTTGTGCTAGAAAGAAGTTGGTCAAGTTCAGCAGACTGTGGGTAGAATGTTCTCAAGAAGAAGCTCAAGAGAAGATGGAAAGTGAAGATCAATCTCTCACAGTACACCCAACTAAGGGAAGAAGCGAAAATCATTATCACCAAAGTAAGCATTCTCACTAGAAAGGTTCATCTAAACTCAGGTGTTATACATGTGATGAAATAGGGCACTTTGCTAGACACTGTCCTATGAATAAGATTGAGTTCAAGAAGAATAAGAACTCCAAAAGAAAACATCATGTTGACACTGCTGAGGATGATGATCCTCCAAGGAAGAGAAAAAAGCAAGAAAGTGAAGATTCTTCAAGTGAAGATGAATATGTTCTGATTTCTGCTCTCATGGGAACTGTCACACATGGGAGAAAAGATTGGCTTATTGACAGTGGGGCTTCCAAGCACATGACAGGATTCAAGGAATCCTTTGAGAATCTATCTGAAGATAACTCACCCCATAAGGTGAAGCTAGGATATGACTACCAATATCCAATAAAAGGTAGTGGTGAATCCTCCTTCAAGCTAGACTCTGGAAATTCTATAAAAATGAAGGATGTTCTATTTGTACCAAGATTAAAGAAGAATCTTCTATCCATATCGGCACTGGATGCAAAAGGCATGAGAGTTTCATTCATAGATGGTCAAGTCATTATGTGGCCAAGAGGAAAGACTATTGATGATGCAATAGTGATTGGAGAACAAGAAGGAGGTTTATACAAACTAAAGGGCCATTCAGAACAAGCTATGGTCCATGACAAAGTAGAGCCAAATGAATTATGGCATAGAAGGCTTGCACATGTGCACTACAGAGCACTACCACTTGCAAGAAAAGATGTTGAAGGTCTTCCGAAAATCCAAGCAAAACATGAAGAAGTCTGCAAAGGATGTGCGAAAGGAAAGAATACAAAGAAGACATTTCCAAGTAGTGAGAGCAAAGAAAAAGAGATCTTAGAAATCATCCACTTCGACGTATGCGGTCCAATGTCATCAAGTTCACTAAGCGGGTATGAATATTATGTTTCTTTTATTGATGACTTTTCTAGGAAGACATGGATTTACTTCATGAAGAATAAAGATGAAGTGTTCAGCAAGTTCAAGGAATTCAAAGCCTTGATCGAGAACCACACAGAAAAGAAGATCAAGACCTTTCGATCAGATAATGGTGGAGAATTCACATCAAATGAATTCAAAGAGCTATGCAAAGAATCAGGGATTAAGAGGGAGTTGTCTACTCCTTACAATCCACAACAGAATGGGATTGCAAAAAGGAAGAATAGAAATATCATGGAAGCTGCAAGAGCAATGCTTCATGATCAAGATCTTCCTATGCATCTATGGGAAGAAGCAGCCAGAATAGCAGTGTATGTACAGAACCGTACTCCACACAGAGTACTAAAAAATAAGACTCATGAAGAATTATTCTCCGGAAGAGACCTGAATTCATCCATCTCAAAATATTCAGCTGTCCAGTGTACATATACATACCAAAAGAGAAGAGAACAAAACTAGATCCTTCAGGAAAGAAGGGTATATTTGTCAGGTACTCTGAAAGATTGAAGGCTTACAGAATATACTTCTCAGGATTCAAGAAGATCGACATCAGCAGGGATGTAACATTTGATGAAGACATAGCTTACAACAAATCCATAAAGAGACATGCTGAAGAACCTGAAGAATCCGAAGCTTCCAGAATTCATGATACAACCATGAATGAAGAAATTCAAGAAGAAGATCAAGAATTTGAAGAACCACAAAGACCTATAGATCCACCTCAGGAGAAGAATCCTCACAAGAGGAAAATTTCTTGGGTTCAAGAAATTATCCAAGGCGCAGAAAGATATGGGGCTCCAGAAGAAAATCATAGAGAAAGAAAGAGAACCAAATCTTGCTCCAGATATGTATCGTTACTATGTGACTTTATCAAAGAAGAACCTTCCAGTTATGAAGAGGCGGCAGAGTAGAAAGAATGGAAGGATGCGATGATCGAAGAATATCAATCAATCATGAAGAACGATGTTTGGGATGTTGTCCGAAGACCAGAACGGAAGTCAGTTGTAACTTCCAAATGGATCTACAAGATCAAGCATGCTGCAGATGGTAGCATAGAGAAATATAAGGCAAGGTTTGTATCTCATGGCTTCTCACATAAGGAAGGAATAGATTATGAAGAAACCTTTGTTCCTATATCCAGATACACTTCCATCAGGTCAGTACTTGCTTTGGCTGCAGTAATGAAATGGAAGATACACCAAATGGATGTCAAGACTGCCTTCTTGAATGGTGTAGTAGAAGAAGATTCAGTGTATGTCGAACAACCACTTGGTTTTGAGACACATGATAGAGAGTCTCATGTGTGCAGATTGAAGAAAGCCTTGTATGGTTTGAAACAGGAACCCAAGACCTGGAATGGCAGAATCGACAACTTTCTATCTAGTATGGGCTTTACCAAGAGTAAAGAAGATTCCAACCTTTACCACAAGGTTGAAGATGGAAACCCAGTGATGCTTCTACTGTATGTAGATGATATGTTTGTAACAAGTATGGATGGGTTGATTGCTGATACAAAGAGAAAACTTGCTACCGAGTTCGAAATGAAGGACTTGGGTATGATGCATTACTTTCTAGGTATGGAGGTGTGGTAGAGTACAGATGGAATCTTCCTTGGACAAGGGAAGTATGCAGTAGAGATCCTGAAGAGGTTTGGGATGATGGACTACAAGGCTATGGCCACACCTATGGCATCAAACCTGAAGCTATTAAGTGATGCTTCATCAGAGTCGGTTGATGCTATGATGTATCGTCAGATTATTGGGTCATTGATGTACTTGACGAACACGAGACCAGACATTTGCTTTGTTGTGAATACCTTGAGCCAGTTCTTGATAGATCCAAGAAATGTTCACTTAATTGCTACAAAGCATATTCTGAGGCACCTAAGGGGTACAATTGATTATGGGCTCAAGTATGATGTGAATCAAAATATTAACCTAGAGGGTTATGTTGATTTAGATTGGGCAGGAAGTGCCATCTATAGGAAGAGCACTTCAGGGTGTTGCTTCAATATGGGATCAGGAGTGATCTCTTGGTTTAGCAGGAAGTAATCCTATGTGGCACTGAGTACAGCTGAAGCAGAGTATGTCACAACTTGTTCAGCTAGTTGTGAGCAGTATGGCTACGGAAGCTACTGTTTGATTTATTTGATCTCCAAATGGATGCTACTTGTATACATTGAGACAACCAGAGTTGCATGAAGTTGTTAGATAATCCAGTTTTCCATGACAAGTCGAAGCATATCGAGATCAAGTATCACTATATCAGGGATATGGTGCAGAGGGGAGTAGTGAAGCTCCAATATGTTGTGATGGAGGAACATATAGCTGATGTATTGACAAAGCCATTATCTAGGGTGAATGTCGAGTACTTCAGGGAGAAGCTTGGTGTTCTCCAGATCGAGGTTTCCTCCTAGGGAAAGTGATGAGTCCCATAGCCATGCTGACATGGTGAGAGGATTGGTTCCTTCCATGTTAGATATGAGTGCTGATTGCCATTCTGGGAATGGAGGAACTTGGTCAGTTACCAGGAACACTCAGTCCAGGACTGAGAGAGCCATTATGACAAGTAGTTCAAATGTAAGGGCTGAACCATTCTATCATGGCTAAAGGATTAGGTTCCTCCCATGTCAGATGTGAGGGTTGGCCATTATGTCGAGTAGGATAGATGTAAGGGAAACTGCCACTCTGGGAATGGAGGCACCTGGTCAGTTACCAGGTAGCTCAGTCTGGGATTGGGGGCCATTCTGATGAGGGTGTAGGATTTGGTTCCTACCAGGTCAGATGTGAGTGCACGCCCTTCTGAACATGCATGTTGGATTGGTTCCTTGCATGTGTCAGATGTAAGTGCAGGGCCCTTCTGAATATGCGTGTTGGATTGGTTCCTCGCATGTGCTAGTTATAAGTGCAGATCCTTTTCGAACATGCATGTTGGATTGGTTCCTTGAATGTGTCGAATGTAAGTGCAGAGCCTTTCTGGACATACATGTTGGATTGGTTCCTCGTATGTGCCAGATGTGAGTGCTGGGCCTTTCTGACAAGGTTGTGGGATTGGTTCCCACATGGTCAGATGTGAGTGCTGGGAGTGCCTTTCTAATATGATTATAGGTTAGTTCCTACATGATTAGATGTAAGTGCTGGGTGAAGACATACTTGATGGATAGGCCTACATCCAACATGAAAAAGGGTTGGCTCTGTAGAACTTCCTATGACAAGAATAATCATGAGATAGCACCAGTGAAGATTCAGTATTGATGATCCAGATCGAGGGAAGATCAAGATCCAGAGATGATGCTCCAGAGATGATCCAGATAAAGGGAAGGTCCAAATTCAGTGATGATGTCCAGAGATGATCCAGATCCAAAAATGAAGATGACTTGAAGACTAATATGACTTGAAGACAAAGATGACTTAAAGACTAAGAAGACCTAAATATGCAGATGATCCAGAGAAGAAGACCAGTGCTGAAAAATGTGTCGAAATAATACCTTCCTAGTTAAGAGGGAGTGTTAATGTATTTGTAACTTTGGAATGTATTCATCTATGTATCTTATGTATTGTAACCCGATGTTTATTCCGAGATGTATCTATAATGTAATTAAGTCATCTTTTCATGCCCTGATGTTCCGATTGGGAGAATCAATAATGTAAACAATTCATGTCAAGTCATAGTGGGTAACCCTCCAATTGTCTAAGGGTTAAATTCCCTGCAGTTTCAGGGCACTGGGGTTATTAGACTCTCCTAGTAGAGGTCGGCCCTAGTAGGGTTTTAGTCATGTTGGGATTAGTATAAATAGAGAGCTGGACTCTCTATTTAGCACACAACTCATACACACTCAAGTGTAGTGCATAGTTGAGGAAGAGAAAGACACTGGGGCTAGAGGAAAGGGCTTGCTGCTGTCAGGAGATTGTCTTACTATTTTTGGGTTTCACTTTGGTGCTGATTCTATCTCAGAGGAAGTTGCGGGGTTTTCTCCATTTATGGTTTCCCTGAGGAAAAACACTGTGTTCATTGTCTCTTATGTTTAATTGTTGTGCTTGTTATTATCTCAGTTAAATATCCTAATGATATGCTATCTAAATGTTAAAAAACTAACATTATGTACAAATACCGTTGTTCTAGTTGCTTCTTCCCACAGGTGCATCGGTAGATCTTGATCATGTATCATAACTTTAACAACTTCCATGATAGATCTATTCTTTCTTTCTGCCACCCCATTTTTTTGTTCATTATAGGGAATGGAGAGTCCCCTCTTAATCATAGCTTCCTTGTAGTTATCATTGAATTCATTTGATGTGAACACTCCTCCATTATTTGAACTCAAAATATTTATTTTCTTTTCAAAGAGGTTTTCTACTAGGGCCTTAAATTCCTTAAACCTTTCAAACACTTCATCCTTCTTTTTCAAGAAGTATATCCAAGTCTTGCAGGAGTAGTCATCAATAAAATAAGCATAGTAAACATAATTTCTTAATCAAGTGGTCTTCATTGGTCCGCATATGTCTAAGTGGATAATATATAAGATACCCTTTGTTTTATTGTTATTTTTTTGATAAGGATTCTTATTTTTCTTTCCTTGTGCACATCCTTTGCACACTCCTTCATGTATAATCTAAATTTTTGGTAGACCAATCACAACCTTACTTACAATTGGTAGATATTTGTAGTGAATATGAGAAATCCTTCTGTTCTATAGCTCACATGGGTTTATGGTACAGGTTGCTAATGCTGAATCTACATGTCCCTTCAGTTTGTAGAGTCCTCCTTCTTCAATTCCAGTTTCTACTGCATCTTCTATGGTTTTACCTTTTGTCCACATGAGAAATTTTCCATCCCCAAAAGAAACTCTCAAGCCTTTCTTGTCTAAGGATGAAATGGAAAGAAGATTCTTGTTTAGTCTTGGGAAATACAAGACCTATTTCATCTTCACAGGGTTTCCACAATCTAAATTATAGGATGGTTATCTTATTCCTTTAATGGGGTATTGGGAATCATCTCCAAGCATTACTTTGGGTGGAGATTCCTTTTGTAGAAGGTATGAGAGAGAGTCCTTGTAAACTATCAAGTTCTTGGAGGAACCACTATCAACTAGCTAGGTGTCATTTCCTAGTGAGATTGATCTTGCTAGAGAAGATATTAATATATATTCTTCATTGGAGTATTCATATTTCTTTGCTTCTTCTTCAACTTATTGATCACTATCTTCAGCAGCATGGGCCTGAAATCTTCTCATATTTTTTATTTTCTCTGCTTTCATGGGACATTTGATGGAATTGTGTCCCAACTTGTGGAAAGTGAAGCATTCAACATTTCATAAGTCTCTCTTGGGCCTCTTAAACCCTCAAGTCTTATGAGTATGGTCATTATTATTCATTTTTCCTTTGGTATGAGTTGTCAAGATTTGATCCTCATTGTAATTTATCTTTTCTTCTCTAGTTGTTATCGTTTCTTCTTCTTGAACAAATTCTTCCCATAAATTTCATAATTTGGTTAGTTTCCTTCTTGAATAGATTCCTTAGATAAATGCTTCCAAATCTCTTGGAAGACCATTTAAGGTTGTCATCACAACCTTTGCTTCTTCAACCATATCATCAATGGATTCTAACTGATCCTTTATTTGAGTTACTCTTGTAAAGTAAGACTGCATGGTCTCTGATTTTTGAGCTCTCACACTTTTCAGTTGATTCCTATAGGTCATTTTCCTATTAATGTTTCTTCCTTCAAATAGACCAGATAGAGCAACAAACATTTATTTTGGAGTCTCCCTTGAGGATACTTGAGTAATCAAGTTATATTTGATGGAGTCAGCTATGATCCTTTTATCTATGGTCATATCCTTCTTATAATTGGACTTGGCTTCAACTTCTTCTGGTTCTTTCACTTCCTCCTTTACAAATTTATCTAGATCATTCTCTTGTAGGATGAGCATGATCCTATACTTCCATGCTCTGAAGTTTTCAACACCTTCAAGATTTTCATCTAGCTTGGTATTCTTTGTCATATTTAATAGACTGAGAACTTTAAATGGAATAAAGAGGAATAGTAGTTACTTGAAGAAAACAACTCCTGATCGACCTCCTTCTTAATGACCTAGGGTTTGATGTAGAAACCCTAATTTTTCAGTTGGGATCACTAGTAGAGATGCGTGACGGAGAAGATGAACCTCCCTAGGGAGAGGTAGATGGTATTCTCCTTTTTCTCATATTTATGATGGAGTCTCACAAAAAATGAAGCCCTAGTTTGTCCCGGCAGTAGTAACTCATCCAAATTGAAATTTCTTGGAATTTAGTTCTGTCACTCAAAAATAGATGTGCTCTTTAGGGGCGAGTTGAGAGAACCCTCCCTTCTGGTTGATCTATCATTGGATTTGTTCGGATTAACAAAACCCCAACTGTGCAGTGCATCCTTTTAGGGTGGCTCTGATACCATGTTATATTTTCTTAATCTTCTTAGATGATATCTTAAAACAAATTGTTATTAGTATATCACTGAAAGAACAACAAGCATAGAAACATAAGAACACACGAACAAAACAAATTCCTCAGGGAAACCAAAAGGGAGAAAACCCTGCAAAACTTCCTTAGCATAGAACTCAACCATAGCAGTGTAAAACCTAGAAAACTGCTTCTCTGTTCTTTCTGGTGCTCTAATCTTTCTCTCTCTTGGAAAAAATCTTCAGTAAGTGGGTACAAATGAAGGGGATCTCCTCCCTATTTATATTCTTCATTTGACTTGACCTCTAACCTAATAGACTAATTTGTCTAATTGATTGGGTCGACATTTCTAGCAAGACACCAAAAATAATATTTATTATATTGACACTTGGGTACTATTGAACGAGCATACATTCAGAGGTTTACATTGATTCTTTCAATGGCGCTAACAAGACCAAACTCATATCCTAAAGGAGGAACACAATTAATACATCTAGAATATCTTCTGAAGTTACAATACTTTAACATCCTATCGATCCTACCCTTAGTGACTATGCCCATATGATTCTATTAACATCAATAATCACATTTTCCTCTATACCAACAACCCATTGTTTCTTTTCATTTAAACAATTTATATACAACTCTTTGAGGCCCGTTGATGTGCCAGTTGGATTTCCACCATTGAAATTCTCCTTTTTAAGACTCAATAGCAACATCTGGTTCCTAGATTACACTTCCCATTTCTCTACCAAACTATATCACATGATATTTCTATGTTGATTGTACTATGAGCATTTGTCCCTCTACAACATCATCCTTTGGATAGAATGCATCCTCGATCTTGTTATATATAGGACCAACATATAAATAATAAATAGTGAGGACATTTTCCCTCAAGTATGCTGCCATAACTTCATGTGATGACTTTATAAGACCATTTTTTTTATTTCTTTCACTCTGGATGCGATAAGTTATTGTTTTGTGATCAATTCTCTGAAATGGAGTATCAAAAGAATTATATATATATTATCCCTAAAAAAAATTTGGATGCCAATATTGTTCTCCTCCCTTATCAACCAATTTATTCTAGAATGAAATATATGTTTCTATTCCTTTTTTTAATTCATCCATATCATAAGGTCTCCTTAATTGTATAATTAACAATTGAAGTTACCCCATTGGTATGTATAGACGCTCATCATGAAACGACAAATATTAATAGGTGGTGACTAGTTTTCATCCTGTATGGTGTATTTATATTGCATAAATAACCTTCCATCATTAAACTAAAAGTCAACTAACTTACATCGTTTCATACAAGCAATCCTAGAGTTACCATCTAGAAGGTGTGGAACAAAACTTTTGAATTCGAAAAATTCATCAATTAAATAAGGAACATAAGAGTTCTGATCCTGACAAGTCCTGTAATTGTCCATCATGTCTAGTGGTGAAAATATATCTTTTATCCTTAGTTTAGTTGATAACCTACCATATGTTTCATTTATGTCTTCATGTGTGTGTCCCACGGGGAGGAAACTAACTTCAACAATTTCAAACACCCTCCTTGTTGTTAAAAGAGATAAAAATGGAAACAAATTGAGATGTTTTTATTGCCAACATGATCATCCATTTTGGAACAATAATATCGGTGGAAATTTTTTATTTAAAATGAGAAGGGTTGTATTATCAATAATTTCATCATGCACATGCATCTCATCCTACCTATAGATAAGCCATTTTTCATATGAATTAGTTTGTAATGAGGAACCATGCAAAGGGTGTTTTGATGTTCTAGTTTTGTACAAAAAATCTCCATATTGATTCTAAATTGGCTTTAAATATATCTTAGACACTGAATTCAAAGTGAAATTTGAACCACCCTCTAGAACAAAAACACTAAAGTGCATAGATCCACCAGTCTAGTCTCCATATGTAAGGATAGCTAATGAAATAAGAAGAGAATCACATAATTAAGAGCCTTTTCCATCTTGCCTAAACTTGGTATATAATTATTGTCATTCACAATACTCAGGTATGTGCTTACACTATTTTCTAAACATAATGTATTCTTGTAGTATACATGTTGACAACATACGATATATTTATTATGGGTTTTTTAAATTGCTCACAACCACTGTAATTCACATGGATCAGTGGTGGAATTGATCTTGTTCATTAGTGAAATACATTCATTACACCATGCAAAGAAGTTCTTCATGATTCAACATTTGGAAACTTTTTTCTCATTATTTTTCTAACACTGGATTGTTATAGTGGAGGAAGACCAATTAATTGATTTTTCTCATTATCCATCTTGAGGACAAAACCATTCAACACATTAGATGGAAATAATATGAAGGGTTCCTGTAACAATCCTTTAAAAATATTAACATAAAAAAAAATCGTTATATAAAACAGTTTTTGTAGATGAATTTACTTGATATTGCATGTTTACCAAGTCTATGTAGAGCATTGACAAGTTTGAGAGTGTAAATCCTCGACTTATCAATACCGACTTAAATTTTATTATATTACCCCGTTTTCTAGCAATCGAGCGTTTTACATGGGAAAGAGTTGTTTTTTTTAATAACCATCTTACTTAGTGTCATCTCTAACCCATCATTTTCTACAACTCCTCCATGTGTTTCACTCCAAAATATAGAGTTTCTAAGGGATCAACAACGAGGTGTACAAGTTAGCAATAAGAAATCTTGTATCAAAAGAAGGTTGAACTCCCATCCATTAACTAAAGCTATATACCTTGGAATGCATAGAGGAAATTTAATTTTTTTGGAACGGATTTCAAATACAAAAGTTCACCACAGCTGGCATGCACGGTTTTGGTTGACCTTGATAACGCACAAACCCTATTCTCCCGACAATGTTTCGGGATTTTCGAGCAGTGGTAAACTTAGTCCATGATTTTTCTCTAGTTTTTGGTCGTGAGTTAATTTAGTAAACCACCAGTTCTTTGTGAGAATATACACAGTGATGCATCCATCAACTTCTTCACCACTCGTTTCTAGGGTTTTGATTCCAATTTGTTTTCACCATGAGAGATATCTGCTTGTGCAGAAGATGGTTTGGATCGAACTTCATTTGGAATTTCATTATAAGGTAAGGAGGTGCATAAACCACCCACACTTCATTTGATTGCTTAGGTACTTTGTTCCTCTGTTTTGGTTACCATAAATTTGTAACGACCCCCAAATTATTTCCAATGCAGGTATGGTCGTCCAGGGATTTGGTCAGTGACACCACAAGTAAATTGGGTTTAATACATACAGTTCCTTCCCAGTTGTGTACATGGTTGAAAGCTGTGCATGAATTTTTCCACCGGGGTTCAGTTGTATAGATTTCAAGTTGGCTTTGAGTTTCTATGTTGTTGGGTCGTTGTTAATGGAGGATGTACGCGACTGAGGTTTACCTTTTCCAAACTGTTTGACATGCATTTGGTAACTTTGTTACTTTTAGTATTTTTCTTTTATTTAAATTTACTATTCTACTAGATGCGTTCCTCTAATGGCTATGTTAAATATGTTTTTGGAAGAAGTCTTCAGTGTTGGCTTTGAATTGACTTCAAGGGTTTTGTAATTATGTAATAGTTACGACCATGTAACTATTAACATTGGTATCGAGATTATCGTGGGGATGGTTGTAACCCTGTAATTATCTTTGATTGTGTTTATAGATATATATAGAAGTTAAATTAATAATTATTTTCATCCCTTTGTATATTCATCCGTGTTTTCTTTCTGTAATATTTGTTTTTGGTTCCTTATAAATTATATTGTTTTAATATCATAGTTTTGTAGTTATAATCTTGACCTATTTAAATGTCTCTGTGATTTCCATTCTTGGTAAAATCCTTTACAATTTAAATAAAGGGTTTATTTGGACTATTGCTTCTGTTAACACGAATTCTCTGTTAGATATTATGGTATTTAATTATTTACATAAACCCTAAAGAAGGGGGTAATTCTTCTTTAACCTTCAATATAATAGTTGCAGTCGGTTAAACCCTAATAAAGTTAGATATAACAACAAAATAGAAAGATACATGGTATTCAAGTTTTCCATGTATTAGGTGGCTCTAACTCTAGTATCTCAAGTATCTACATAACTTTAGAATCAATCATGTAATAATTAAAAACAAAAGCAGAGTACATACATAAATAAAAACTTAACATTCTAACCCAGATATATAAATATTTCCATAAATATATTAACCCTAACTCAAAATTAACCATGATATATCTTTACCACATTATTTGGATGAAAATGAAATTAGTTTAGACACATATCTAGAAATTGTGGTATTAGTAGTTACACACTACCCAGCCTTAGGAATCTGCAATAAGTTTATCTTCCTGATTCCACCCCCTTGCCCAGACTCTTGGTTTTAAGAATAGTCCTCCTGTAACTTCAATTTTCTACCAGAACTTATAGGGAGTTAATCACTATAGAACCTAGCATTCTCGTATGCTTCAATTGTCGTTCTAGTTCAGAGCCTAACATGTTCCAGAGCATCTTTGAGCTATATCTTTGTCACAACTTACAGAGCCTTCATCTCAGGTGATCACTGACAACTCTTTTTCTTTTTCCTTTCTCTACATGCATTTTTTCTCCTTTTCCAGGACTTGTATAGCAATAACTAACTCCATGCAATTATAGGCCACTTGTCTCCCTAGAGAATGTTGAGGTTTCATAACTGTTTTTAAACCCAAATTTCTATCAATTTATTGTGCAACTGCTAAAAATTCCAATTTCCAATATTCAAATTTACTTGTTTATTTAACAGTAGATAACAATAAGAATAATATGCAAAATAAACTTAGAGGGTGTGACAATCCTCCCCTTCTAAAAATGTTGCATTGTCCTTGGCGCTTAATCAATATTATTAAAATTTTGAAATAAAGAAGGAAAGTTTTGTTTCATGGTATCATCTTTTTCCCAGGTAGCATCCTCTTCTGAGTAATGCCTCCATTGTACTTTCACTTGTACAATGACCTGCTTTCAAAACTGAATTTCTCTTCTATTGAGAATGCACATTAGTTATGTGTGGAGATCTCCTTCTGGTTCCACCTATACATTATCAAAATTAATTATATGAGATTGATCAACAACATATTTTTTTAAGAAAGAAATATGGAAAACATCATGAATTCTTACATAAAGAGGTAAGGGAAATTAGTAAGTTATAGTCCCTATTCTTGCCAAAATTTCAAAAGGTGCCACATATCTGGGTGCCAAATTTGCATAGACTCATGATCTTAGCTTTCTCTTCTTTGGTTTAACTCTCAAGAACACATGTTCTCCTACTTGATACTCTTTGGCTGTTCTTTTATTGTTTGCATAACGTTTTTGTCTATCTTGGGATGTTTTTAAATTATGTTTTATTTGACGTACCATTTCCTCCATTTGTGATAATATGTCTGGCCCTAAATCCAATCTATCCTCCAATTTACCCCAACTTAAAGGAAACTTACACATCCTACCACATAATACCTCAAAAGGACTCATTTTAAGAGATGCATGGTAGTTATTGTTGTATGCAAATTCTACGAGGTGAATATAATACTCCCATTTACTTGGTTGATTCATTACATACATTCTCAACATATCCTCTAATAGTTGATTCACTCCTTCAGTTTGAGGATGATAAGTTGTGCTAAAATTCAATTTTGCATCCATACCTTTAAATAATGACATTCAAAATCTGGAAGTGAACTTAGCATCATGATTTGTGATTACTATTTTAAGTATACCATGCATTCTGAAAATTTCCTTCATAAAGATGTCAGCTATGTCGACTGCTTTATAGGTTGACTTTACTGGTATGAAATGAGCTGCTTTACCTAATTTTTCCACTACAACCATAATGGAGTCATTTTGTTTTTTCTTCCTTGGTAATCCTGTAATAATATCCATAGTTATAGTCTCCCCCTTCCACTCAGGTATAGGTATAGGCTATAATAAACCAGCTGGATGTTGATGAACGGCCTTAACCGGTTGACAAGTAAAACATCGAGCCACATATTCAGTTTCTTTTTTTTTCATATTTGGCCAATAAAATTATTTCTTCAAGGCAATTAAAAAATTATGATACCTAGGGTGTCCTGCATACAGATTATCATGCAATTATTTAAAGATAAATTGATTTATACTGTACTGATTAGGCACATAAATTCCCTTTTTGAAACGTAAAAACTCTTCAGTATCAATATGATACATATTCTCATATGTTCCTAGATTTTTCTAATTACATTTTCCACCCAATTTTTGTACTGTTCATCACCAACTGATGCCTCTTTTAGCAGAGTTTTGAATTCAAATTCATAGTTACTTATTAACATTGAATGTAATTGATGTTGTCTACTTAAAGCATAAGCTACAATGTTATCCTTTCCTCTTATACGTTTAATGTCAAATCATATTCACTCAAGAATGCAAGCCACCTGGCTTGGCAGGCATTTAATGTTTTTTGGTCAAATAAATATTTCAACCCAATATTATCTGTGAATAACAGAAATTTCTTTCCTATTAAATAATGTCACCAAATGTTAAGAGCATGAATAATAGCTTCCAACTCTAAATCATGTACCACATAATTTTTCTCATGTTCTTTCAGTTTTCTAGACTCATAGAAGATTACATGACCTTCCTAAGTTAAAAAACCTCCTAGTCCTTCTTTACTTGCATAAGTGCATACTATAAAGTACTTACTTGGATCAGCTACTTTTAATATAGGTGTTGCAGTTAACACATTTTTTATTTTATCAAAAATATCCTGGCATTGCTGGTTCCAAGTAAGTCTAAATTTGATTCTTCAGGTTCCAAATATTTAAACTTAATAACATACACTTGACACCCTTTCCTGAGACATTTTTTTAATTGAACAATAGAGATTTGTTGTGTAGATATGGGCCTGTAAATTCCTTTTACTATGTGAATTCTACCTTCATCGTCCATGTAATCAAAACTTTTATGTCAACAATCAATAATGGCTCTATGAGCTTCCAACCAGTCCATACCTATCAATATATCATATGATTTTAACGGAAGTACATTCAAATTTATTGTAGTATCCAAGCCATTGAAACTTAATCTGCGATCTTTAATTATTTCAGTAACTTTTCTTTTCATTCATGTCACTAATTGCACCAACCATGCATTTATTTTTCTTTTCTTTGATAAGTTTACATTTTTCAAGTATTCTTGGTGCTATGTAACTTAAATTAGCACCAGAATTAATATGTATAGAAGCAAATGTATTTGAAATTTTAGCTTATAATTCCAGTATCGTAGATTGATGATCCTCTTTCCTATCCTCCAAAGAAACATTAATTCTTGGTATGTTCCTAGCTATATCATTGACCATAGAAGATTCTTGTACGGTATTTATAGGATCCATTTTTTATTGGGATTATGGGGGAAGTTTATGTATATATGAGGTCCATTACAACCCCAACACTTAACCTATTTAACATCATTGTTCCATCCACTATTAGAAGTACCGGTGAATTTTATGCCACCGCTGATAGTTGTATTGTTTTATTGTAATTATTATCAATATGAATTTTTGTTCCTTTTCTAAAATGTGAGGGTTTAAATCCTTTCTTAGGATGATCCATTTTTTCATTCTTCTTGTTTTTCCAATTCTTTATTATTTCTTATCTTTGTTTAAATAAATGTTAACACAACTTATCCTTTCTGATTTCCTCATCCATGTTCTGAGGAATATCAAACTCAATCTTTTCCTTATAAGCTGGGGGCAAGCAACTGATAAGTCTGTGAACTTTATCTTTTCCCTCTTTTAAATAAGGGACATAGCATTGTAAGTTCACAAACTTTATTACAAATTCATCCATAGTTAAGGTTCCTAATCGTAAATCATTCAATTCCTTAGATTTTTCATCATAATATCGTTTTGACATATAATTATTTTTAAATAGTTTCTTGAAAGTTTTCCAACTCATATGCTTACTACATATATTATTTACACTTTTGGCCTCCTACCACCACAATGCAGCCTTTCCACTTAATGAAAAATGGCCAATCATGCTCCTAAATTATCATCATACCTATATACGTGGAAATACCTCTTAATGTTAAGTAACCAAGCCTCAACTTCTTCTTCATATTCTCCATCAAAAGTTGGGGGTTTTAACTTTTTAAATTGTCCTTGAAGTTCTAGAGAATATTCTTTCCATTTCCCAGTTTTTATTTCCTTATTTTTCTTTAATTTTTTTATATTCTGTGAAATATTTTCTGTAGTTTCTTTGCTACTGTCTCCCTGTACTATACTTCTTATTTTCTTCCCTGCACTACAGGAATTTTGTCCATTGATTTTTTGTGTTTTTGTTAAAATTTTAAGAATAAGTTCATTTATTTCCTCCTGATCTGATTTGGCGTTCATAAGTCTAAGGTTATCCTCTTTAAGACTTTCCATATCAACTTTCAAACTTCTCATCATTTCCACCACCTCTGACTGCATGTCGGCATTACGCTTGGATCCAAGTTCCGCAAAAAGACTTGCGCTTTCCAGATCCAGCATGTTTTCTGGTACATATTCCTCGCCCATATTCCATCCAGGTTCAACCATTGCTTGTCTGTGTGTAACAATAGATATTCTTTTGTTATTTTAAAATAATTTATATTGAATGTTTAGTAAAGTTTTAAGAACTTAATGTCCCATTAGGTCTCATTTTTACAAACCTGGCTCTGATATGATTTTGTAACAATCCTTTAAAAATCTTAACGTAAATAAAATTATCAATTTTTTTTTATAGTTATATAAAACAGTTTTTGTAAATGATTTTAATTGATATTGCATGTTTACCAAGTTTATGCAGAGCATCGACAAGTTTGAGAATGTAAATCCTAAGCTTATTAATACCGACTTAAAGATTATTATGTTACCTTGTTTTCCAACAATCGAATGTTAGACATGGGAGACATGGGAAAGAGTTGTTTGTTTTAATAACAATCTTACTTAGCGTCATTGCTAACCCATCATTTTCTACAACTCCTGCTGGTGTTTCACTCCAAAATACAGAGTTTCTAAGGGCTCAACAAATATTTTCCAAGGGCTCAACAAAAAGGTGTCCAACTTAGCAATAATAAAACTTGTATCAAAAGAAGGTTGACCTCCCATCCATTAACCAAATCTATAGACCTTGGCATCCATAGAGGAAATTTAATTGTTTTGGAATGGGTTCAAATCCAAAAGTGCACCACAGCTGGCATGCACGCTTTTGGTTGACCTCGATAATGCGCAAATACTATTCTCCTAGCAATGTTTTGGGGTTTTCAAGCAGTGGTAAGCTCAGTCCACGGTTATGCTCCAGTTTTCCACCGTGAGGTAATTTAGTGAACCATCAGTGCTTGATGAGAATATACACAGTGATGCATCCATTAACTTCTTCACCGCTTGTTTCTAGGAATTTGATTCCAATTTTTTTTCCACAGTGAGAGATATCTGCTTGCACATAAGATGGTTTGGCTTGAACTTCTTTTGGAGTCTTATTATTAAGTAAAAGAGTCACATAAACCACCCACACTTTGTTTAATTAGTTATATACTTTGTTCATCTTTTTTGGTTACCATAAATTTGTAACGACCCCCAAATTCTTTCCAATGTAGGTCTGGTCGTCCAGGGATTTGGTCAGCGACCCCACAGGTAAGTTGGGGTTAATACATATAGTTATTTCCCAGTTTTGTACATGGTTGAAAGTTGTGCAAGAATTTTTCCGCTGGTGTTTAGTTGTATCGATTTGAAGCTTGTCTCTGAGTTTCTATGTTGTTGGGTCGTTGTTAATGGAGGATGTACTCGACTGAGGTTTACCTTATCCAAACTGTTTGACCTGCATTTGGTAAATTTGATATTGTTAGCAGTTTTATTTTATTTAAATTTATTGTTCCACTGGATGTGTTCCTCTCATGGCTTGGTTAAATATGTTTTTGGAAGAAATCTTAAGCGTTGGCTATGAATTGATTTCAAGGGTTTCGTAATTATGGAATAGTTACGACCATGTAACTATTAACGTTGGTATCAATATTATCGTGGGGCTAGTCTTAACCCTATAATTATCTTTGATTTTGTTTAATTATATATATTGGTTAAATTAATAATTATTTTCGGCCCTATATATATTCATATGTGTTTTCTTTTTGTAATATTTGTTTTTGGTTCCTTATAAATTATATTGTTTTAATATCTTAGTTTTGGGGTTATAATATCGACATGTTTAAATGTAAATGTGATTTCAATTCTTGGTAAATGCCTTTACAATATAAGCAAGAGTGGTTGCAAAGCAACAAGTCCCTGCCTTATGGATTTGTTGCTTTGCAATGAGAGCTGGGCATGTTAATGTTTAGAAAGAAAACTTGGCTAGAAAACTCTTCAATACATGTGAGGCTACAACAAACTGATCAGCCACTGATTTAAGATAAAAACTTAATATATAACACTTTTTTCCCTGAACTATTTGCACATTGGGTTTACTTTCAGTTGCTCTCATGGCGTCAAACCGCAATACACCAGTCGAAACTCACGTGTGATAATTGCAAAAAGAGCTTAAAGATACATGAATTAAAATAGTCGTTGCCTGCTGTCACAACTGTCATGCCATTTGGACAACTAGAGACATGCAACAAACATGACATTTGTACCATTTTCAGGGGAAAGAAGGACATTTGTCTCATCTGTTTTTTTATTAATTTTTCAGGGGAAAGTAGGACATTTGTCTCATCTGGTATTTCCATGCTGGTTGCAATTGTCCATCTTTCATTTGCATGAAAATTACGTGTAAATAATGGTTACGTGTAAATAATGGTTGTAAATCAGGTTTTGGCCACTGGTTTGATTTGCAGGTAAGGGTTCGCATTTTCCAGGGCTAGAATTATTACTAATTTTATTTAAAGGTGCAATGGTTTTGATTATTTTCGAGGCCTCTTAAATCTTTATCTTTTTTGAACTGCGATTGAGAAGTATATACTGATTGCAGTTTTGAGTTCAACCAATATAATGGCATTTTTTTTTAGAATATGAACGCGTGATATCTGATCACATTCCAAATTTAAGCTTTTTTTTTATCATTTGGGACGCTTGGCTATTTGCTGACCAGTTGGCAATGATTGGCTCTCAGCTATTGTCTCGTCTATGATTGACTAGTATATAACATAATAATAAATTCAAATTATATTAAGTTGTCATCTTGTCCAACCACACTTTCTTTGTGCCTGCCCTGACTGACTGAACCTGAGGCCATTTATAAATAAATATCGTCTGGTGGTAATGCAAGAACAAAAGATAAAGTGGAATCATAAAATAAAATAAGTATCCGTGCACCTTACACGCACTCTTGTCACACAAACTCTTGTATGTGAGCTGCGCGGGTTCCTTACATTGATAACTTAGACCAACTAGTGGCACTAGAGTCGTTATAATAAAGAATCGCAATAGGTAGTTATTATATAAAGTTTAAAAAGAGCGTTTAAAGCCCCCCACCAGATAAGTTTTTAAAATGTATATATATACCTGTTCTCTAATTGCTCAGTTCCCAAAGACTATGTTCTATATTTGCCCAGCTGCTCCAAAATATATGTTCAACCCACGGGTCGCTCTTAAACCTGTTTTATTATCACACGGCTGGCTGGTCCCACTATATTGCGCCAACAGTCCAGTGGAACCTGCTACAAGTCACCTACTGAAAGAGTTGAAAGAGGAGTGCTGTTGAAAGAAGAGCCCCTAGTTCATAGAGGCATGATTTGTTTCCATATAATCCTCCGGTAGTTGTTAAAGAGTAAACTCCCCGCATCAAGCCTGCTGTCACAACTGTCATGCCATTTGGACAACTAAAGACATGCAACAAACATGACATTTGTACCATTTTCAGGGGAAAGAAGGACATTTGTCTCATCTGTTTTTTTATTAATTTTTCAGGGGAAAGTAGGACATTTGTCTCATCTGGTATTTCCATGCTGGTTGCAATTGTCCATCTTTCATTTGCATGAAAATTACGTGTAAATAATGGTTACGTGTAAATAATGGTTGTAAATCAGGTTTTTGCCCTTAGTAATTCTACTAAATGCAAATCGACATGGATATTTGATGTTATTTTACTCTTTCTAGAGTCGTATTCCCTTGCATTAGATTTTTATCCATAGCAATATACATATGGAGCACTATTTGTGAAGATAATCTCATCGTTGATATCTGCAATCTTGGAGAAACCGAGCAGTATATCGTTAACGCTCACAGGTATGTGTAGATAAAGTATAAAAAGAAGTTTAAATAGAAGTGGTAGCCGATCAACCCCACAGTAACAGT
>LPNX010848535.1:252003-301405 GCA_001517045.1 Pseudotsuga menziesii
CTTAGAAATACAAAACCAATGTCCCAGGTAAGCTAAAACCTTGTAATTAGTGGAAACCATAAGTTTGGAGGCTCTTACGATTATCTTAGCTAATTAGAAGGCACCAAAAACACAACTAATATTACATCGTGCCTTCTCTGCAGCAACTGTTAAAGATGGTAATATTTTTTTGCAATGAAAGCTCTTTAGTGACAATGCACATGTAACTGTATAGGAAATCTTGAGTTCCCCACCCCATGTCGCCATACTAAATGAAGCTGTAAAGCGATTACATTTAGGGTATTCGGGTTAATTTCCCTGGAATTAGCCTTTGAAGGTTAGATGTTTGCGGAAAATGTGAAGTAGAGAATACCTGGGCCATAGAAAATTGGTGTCTATGTACAGAGAAGTCAAGGAAAAGAAAAATATCAAGAAAATGAAGCCTCTCCAGAGCAAATTTCTCTTACTCTGAAAGCATTAGCAACTTCTAAACCCTGTATATGACATTTAAGGTTCTGAATTTCTTGCTCCATATAAAATTAGGAGTTAGATGGGTAGTGATCCGAATCGATAGTGATCTGATCTCTGCTGGCTAGAATGGAATACCTGTATCAAAGCTCAGATTGGTCGGGTCAAATATCAGGTGGGAACAAAAGCATCACCTGCATCAAAGAAGGTATTCGCAGAGAGATGTTCTTAGCATCAAAGAAGGTAGTTGCAGAGAGCTATTCTCAAGGAGGACACTGGATATTTGGATAAGACAAGCACACATATTTATGAGGTGGCTAACAATTTCACCTCTAACAATGTTTACAATGATATATTCATCATTCAGGACGGAGACAGGAGGCCGCACACCCTTGGTGAAGAGGTAAATGCACAGCATCATTCAAATCAATACTATAAAACAAGGTAAAAATATTTGGTTATAATTTCTTTGTGGATTTTGACAATAGAATGATGTTTTGTTTCTTTGAGGAACTTACATGATGCTTTGCTTCTCGCTTTCAATTCGTAGCTTATTCCTCAGCTTCTATGTGGAAGCGATTTCTTCATGTTTCATGCTCTTCCAACATTTCTCTGCTAGCATGGGAGGAGGTATCCCTTCAAGTTGGATCTGGGGTTTTTAATCTGTATTTTTAACATGCTCAATTGAAGTGTTGAAGGAATTGCCTGGATGTCTCCTGTCTCCTGCCACTCAACGCTACGGAACTTCGGTTCTACACTGCCTCCATTAAGAAGCAACTTTGTTTCTACACTGCCTCCATTAAGAAGCAACTTTGTTTCTACACTGCCTCCAAGAGGTGGGTGATCTCTAGCATTGGAAGGAATTGAGAATGGCCTTTCATATTTCTGTAGTTGGAGTAACAACACGAAGAGCTCCAAAGAGCTCCAAGGGTTCAAGCAGGCAAGAAATTTTTTTGATAAGTCTTGGTTCACATGCAAGGCTCTAGATTTGATAAGTACAGATTGTCTTGGTTCACATGCAAGGCTCCAGATGGTGCATGTGCATGTGACGCAGGTGTTGACGGTTGTCACAGGTGTTGATGGCTGTCAAACGACAAGTTGGAGCTCAAGATGACGGCGACATGGAAACAAATGATTGGTCATGCATTGTTCACTTAAAACTAACAAGCGATGGAGCTACTCACATTTTGTGTTTGCTAACTAATGCCATGACTGAGATAGCATTAAAATCAAAATGAAAAAGATATCAGATATTTGAATGTTTCAATGTCGTTACATATGTATAACCCTAAGTTAAAACATTGAAAAAGCGAAATGGCCTCGAAATGAGGCCAAATAAGGCCTCAAAATTGCCTATTGGTTGAATGCAATTTTTTATGATTTTTTATTGGTTGAATGCAATTTTTTATGATTTAAATAACATTTTGGTATTGGAAACTTAGGATATTTCAGTAAGATTTGTTTTGGTTTTCGTGTAATGTAATCGAAACGGCGGCAAGCCGATAACTAGAGTCCCTGCTAGCTAGGCAGGGACTAATAAAGGGTTTATTTGGACTATTGCTTCTATTAACACGAATTCTCTGTTAAATATTATGGTAATTATTTATTTACATAAACCCTAAAGAAGGGGGTAATTCTTCTTCAACCTTTAATATAATAGTTGCAGGTGGTTGAAACCTAATAAAGTTTGATATAACAACAAAATAGAAAGATACATGATATTCAACTTTTCCATGTATGAGGTGGCTCTAACTCTAGTATCTCGGATATCTACACAAGTTTAGCATCAATCATATAAGAATTAAAAAAACCCACAATACATACATAAATAAAAACTTAACATTATAACCCAGATATTTAAATATTTTCATAAATATATTAACGCTAACTCAAAATTAACCATGATATATCTTTACCACATTATTTGAGTGAAAATGAAATTAGTTTAGACACATATTTGGAAATTGTGGTATTAGCAGTTATACACCACCCAACCTTAGGAATCTGCAATAATTTTATCTTCCTGCATGGGGACTTCACTTAGTGAACCTCTCACATAGCACGTACGATCGTGGGATATTAAAGAATACCCTTAATTTCCAGAGATAATGACCCAAACTCTTTTTGTTGAAACCCCCTCCCAATACTTAAAACCTCCTCCCCACCCCTTTTTTATACCTCAATCCTTATAAACCACCCTACCCACCCCCACCTTAAACCCCTCATCCCCCCAATACCTACAATATATTGGTTCAATTTTTGATAATTTTAAAACCCACAATATGACCTAACGTGATAGGATATTGGTCAACAAGTGAAGACCCCATGTCTTCCTGTTTCCACCCCCTTGCCCAAACTCTTGGGTTTTAGAACAGTCCTCCTACAATTTTAAGTTGCCAAAATAAATTATAGGGAGTTAATCACTCTAGAACCTAGCATTCTCGTATGATTTAATGGTGGTTCTAGTCCAGAGCCTAACATCTTCCAGATTCTCTATGGTAGATTTGAGTTATATCTTTGTCACAGTTTACACAGCCTACACCTCAAGTGATCAATGGAAACTCCTTTTCGTTTTCCTTTCTGTCCATGCATTTTTCATCCTTTCCTAGGACTTTTATAGCAATAACTAACTCCCTACAGTTACTGGTCACTTGTCTCCTTAGAGAATGCTGAGGTATCATAACTGTTTCTAAACCCAAATTCCTATCAATTGATTGTGCAACTCCTAAAACTTTGAATTTCCAAAATTCAAATTTACTTGTTTATTTAAAAGTAAATAACAATAAGGATAATATCCAAAATAAGCTTAGAAGGTATTACACTTCACTTGTATCATATTGAAATATTGAGTTAAATGTGCAGACTTATTTGAATTTTGCTCCACAATCTTTATTAATACTAGAAATTATTGCAATTGTCTTCGATATATACATTTACAATCCAGTGTTTCCATTCATCATCCTCAAATCACCATTTACAAATGAATTTTTATAATTGTAGAGCGTATTCTTTTTATTCCATAAAATTTATACCACGCACTTTGGTAGGCATCTAATATCATCGACATGGATGATTTTAAGAAATCATACTTATTTGAAAGTGTAAAAATGTTGGCAAATGTTAACAAGTCTTAAAATGCCAACTATAAAATGTCTGGCAACATTTTTCAAAAATTAATTTAATTTCCAAGGATTTTATGTCATTTATATAATAATTTGGGGATTTTTAGGGTGAAAAATTTTTATCCATCAAAATTGGACGAAACAAGGCTTAAATAAAATGCAAAATGACGAATCGTTTTTTGGAGAAAAACATGGAAAAATATGCCATGAGCTGCCCCTAAAATTATCTTTACTAATGTGTCAAATTCCATTTTAAAAAGAGTTCTGTTTCTTTTTTTTCTTATGGAGATACGAGCATTTGATTTCATAGAATGAAATACACACTCTTTTTGAATTTCCATTCGAGATGCACGTTTTTATACTTTTCAACCGTTAGCTCTAATGGAAATTTTTAAATATATTGATTTTTCAAAAAAAATGTAGTCCTCATTTTTGCAGAGAATGCACATTCATAAACTCTTTTTCAATTTTTGTGTTCAACTTCCTTTAGGGGGCATGCCTCCATTCATTTATTAAATAGTTATTTGAATACTTATTGTCAATTCTATATTCTATGTGATTAATAAATTCAGTGTGAGATTAAACATTTAAAGAAAGGAAGGAAGTTTATTAAATAGTTATTTGAATACTTATTGTCCATTTTATATTTTATGTGATAAATAAATTCAGTGTGAGATTAAATATTTAAAGAAAGAAAGGAAGTTGTTTATGGGAGAGAAAAAAAAAAATTCGACGTGTAGTTTAGAAAGAATAAAGAGTTAGTTTTGTGGATAAGTTTATTTCTTAACAAATAGTGACAATTAAAAAAATAAAGATATTTACAACATTAAGAAAAATTAAGAAAAAGAAGTATTTGCCACCCAAAAATAAATAAAGGTTAAATTTTTTAATGTAGTAAGAATGAAAATCTATTTTATTGAGGTAAGAAAAGAAAACCATTTTTATTAAAAAAAAATAATATACATTTTTATTGTAGAAAGAGTTTTTTTTGTGCCAAGAGGCGCTTTTTACAGCTCAAATGGGTGCGTGAGATGTGTCCCATGGCTCATGTGGCACATGTTGGCTCATTAAAATAATAATAATAAAAAGTAGAACAAAAAAACTTATAACATGTCGGCTTATAATTTATAAAATAAAAATATTATACTCATATAAATATACAACTATATTAGGGCAATACTTACAAACTAAGTAGTAAATTCAAATGACTTTAGTAAGAAGATATTATAAAACCAAGAACATATAAAATTTAATAAAACCTCATAGGGAAAACCCAAACTTCAATAATAGATTTATTATTGGTGGGCCAAGCCTAAAATCATCTCTCCTTCTCACTTTGGCAAAATACAACTAGCAAGAAACCACGAGCCACTAAAACCATGTGCTTTAAACCACTAGTCAAGGTTAACCCTAACATGTAAACGTTCATTTTTAGTTATAAAGAAAAACAAGTCATTTCTCAAAAACATTTGAATAAATGTTTAAAATCTTCATTTGATGGTAAAATGATTTTCAAATTCCAATTTATTCTCAAAATCTAAATTTTAAAAATTTATATGGATTAGTTTACTCATTAACTACTCTTTACATTCATTATTAATTTTAAAGAAAGACAAGTAAAACAATTTTTGGAAATCTATTTGATTAAATAATATTAATGTTACTCAACTCATTTTTTTTTACCGATATTTACCCTATTTTGAAATTACTTAAGCAAGTTGACCATTTCCAACTAGGAATACTTATTAGACATTTTTGTAAATTAAAAAGAGTTTGCATCTCAAGAGAACTTGATCTCTCTAGGCGCTTGGTAGAGCCATAGTTAAGATAGATCTATACTTGTTACTATAATAAAGAAAAAATTATTTTAGTATAGTGAAAGTCTAAAAATGAAAGAAGTGTTCAAGTGAAAACAAGATTCCATATTTATTTAAATTTAAGTTAAAGTGAAGATTGTTGATGAGATTGTGCATGAAAATTATTTTCTTTTTATATATTTTTCCAAACATTGATTTTGAAATAAAAGGTGTCCCTTAAAGTGGATGTGAAGAAGAGAGTACATTATTTATGTGGCTATTATTATAATATATATTAAGAAAATATAATTCATGGATGAGATGGAAGACATAAAGGACCTATATATATATATATATATATGGGATATCATTTAGAAGTTTTAATGAAGAAAGATTAATGAGGAAAATATTGTGTATGATTTAGGAAAAATCATGGATATTTTAAGGGAATATATAAGAACTTTGTAAAGGAATGTGGAGAGAAGTATATTCTTATATGAATAATTTATGGGAAAAAAAATCAATGTATTTCCAATAAATTCATTGAGTTAACATAAGAAGCAAAAAAAACTCAAAAATCTGACAATGAAAAATTGAAGAACTTTTTTACAAAATTAAGATAAAAATTACTAGTGAAAACCTATCCACCAAGGATGATGAAATTTATCGTTTAAAATATTTAAAAAGATGAAAAAAATGAAGAATTATAAGAAGACACAACAAGAGTATTAGAATCTTGAAAGGGAATTATTAAAAAATGATGAAGAAACTTCCTTCTTAAAAAACCTTAAACTCTGTTTAAAGAGATGAAAAAAATGAATAATTATAAGAAGACACAACAAGAGTATTATAATCTTGAAAGGGAATTATTAAAAAAAGGATGAAGAAACTTCCCTCTTAAAAAACTTTAATTAGAGATTGTTGCATCGCTTTCTACAGCTCAAATGGCCAAGATGTGTCCCTTCTGTAATGTTGTGGCACATGTCACGCTAAATAAAAATAATAATAATAACAAAGTAGAAATAAATAAACTTATAACATGTCCACTTATAATTAAAAAAATAAAAAATATTATACTCATTAAAATATACAACCATATTAGGGAAATACTCACAATCTTACAAACCGAGTAGTAAAATTCTATTTATTTGAGTAAAAAGAAAATTTTAAAACCAAGAGGATATAAAATTTAATTTTAAATTAGCTAAATTGTAAAACACATTTATGTAATTATATATCAAATTTCAATTTAAAATTTAGTTGACTTGAAACCTAAGCAAACATAATGTTATGAATAAAATATGTGATAGAAAATAAATTAAAAAATAATAGCTTTACAATATCAACACAAGATTTACCTTAGAAAAGGGCCTAGGGAAAAACCAACCTTCAATAATAGATTGATTATTCCTGCTAGCTTTGACACATTAGAATGGATTATTAGAACCATATTTATAAGCTTCTTTAAATGCAAATACAAGTAGCAAGAAACCACCGGCCACTAAAACCATATGCCTTAAACCACTTACATCTTTGCTCATTCCCAAGTCAAGGTTAACCCTAACATGTAAATGTTCATTTTTAGTTATAGAGAAAAACAAGACATTTTTCTAAAACATTTGGATAAATGTTTAAAATCTTTATTTGATGGTAAACTGTTTTTCAAATTCCAATTTATCCTTGAAAATTTTATATGGATTATTTTACTCATTAACTACTCTTAATATTCATTATTAGTTTTAAAGAAAGACAAGTAAAGCTCTTTTTGGAAAACTATTTGATTATATGATTATTAATGTTACTCAGCTCATTCTTCTACTGATATTTACTATATTTTGAAATTACTTGAGCAAGTTGGCCATTTCCTTCCCAAGTAGGAATACTTACTAGACATTTTTGTAAATTAAAAGGGTTTGCACTCAAGAGAACTTGATCCCTCTCACGGTTGGTAGAGCCATAGTTAAGATGGATATATGTGGCAATCCGGTGTGACCAATATTCAAAAGAGAGATATATCAATCTTAAAAATGGATAAAGGAACTGATCCAATTGAATGAAAGAATATTTTAAAATTTGAAACCTGTAATACCCCCTCATTTAATATTTTTGAATTCTGCTGGAAAATACTTTAATTATTATTTATTATTTTATTATTCCTTAACAACACGTCAAGAATAAAACATGTTTTTGTAATAAAACATTCCTTATTAATAAAAATTGCTGAAGAAGAACACAAGTGGAAATAGTTATTGAAATAGTGTTTGCTGACCCACAAGAGGAAAATGACAAGTGGCAAAGACCACTAAGTGAGAACTCAAGATCCAGGAGGCATCATCCCCAAAATCAGGTCCGCACTCATAGTTGAGTTGCTAAAGAGAAGGAGGCTTATAAATGACGAAGTCCTAAACAAAATAATAGTTCATAGTATGTCCATGAGCAGCAGAAGGCTAGCATTGGAGGAGGATTAACATCTGTGTAATGCAAGAGATGGCGCATTAAGATTTTTTCTCTTGTGGTTCAGCTAACAGGCTTGGGGTTTCTGGAAGAAGTAGATTGGCTGCTCTAGGACTTGGTTGGGAAGAACAACTTCTCCACTTTTGTTTTCCCAGTGTTGGTGCAAGGTTCCTACTATGTTTCTTTGAATGATTTAGATACAGTAGGATGTATATATGATTTGTTTGGTTTCGAATTCAATAATTTAATGATTTTAAAATTGATGAGTTACATCTAACAAATGAAATCCTCTGTTGCAAATTTTAATGGTGTTTTCCCAGTCTGTACCAATTCAGGTAGATCTTCATTAATTATGTTCCTCAATTTTAGCACACCGATTGAAATGTTAATGTTGGTTCATAGTATAACGGATTGGATCCTCTATTTCACACGGTATCATATGTTCCTGTTATGCATTTCCTATTTCCTTTGAATTCTATAATTCTTTATTAATTCTACATTACGAATTCAGGTTGTCAAATGAAACTATAATACTTGTTTATAGTTTAGATATGAAATTATAAAACTTGTTTACAGTTTATATCTGAGTTTTTAGTATTTAAATTGAATTGATATGCATAGAGAAAAACCATAATTAAATTCTATAAATACTATAAGCCACTTAGTGCAGTTGGGGATTTGTTATCAAATCATGACTAGTCAATGTAACAACGGTTCAGTTGTAATAAATAAGATAGTTTCCATATCCAAGTAATTGCAGTGAATAAAAATTGCAAATCAGACGAGAAACCCTTGATTTTTTCGCAAGGTTAAACATGATTAGAGGATTAATGGTCCAAATGTAGTTCAATTTGAGATGGACTGTTCACAGAGGTGTGGAAGATGAAATTATGGAAGCTTAGATCAAAAAGATTGAAAACCTGACTTCTGCAATATGTCAGGTTAGACATCGATCCACATGTTTAGTAGATCAACAGTTGAGAATTCACCTGCAAAGAAGATCAACGACTGGTAATGGTCATGAAATTTTCATTATGAAATCCACAAAGGAATTCAGATAAACGGTCAGGATTAAAACCATAAAAGAGATCGACAATCAAGTTTGTTTACGCAAGGATCAATAGCAGGCAGAGAGAAGAAAAGTCCAATTGATTGTTTTATGATGTTTCTAACTTATGAGTTCCATAACGGAACCTGGAAAGCGAAAGCGAGAAAGTAGAAAAGTTCAAGTGATAGTTTTATGAAGTCTCTCACTTTCGAGTACTGTGGCGGAAACCGGAAGCCAGAAAGCAGAAAAATTTATGTGATCAATTTATGAATTTTTCGAATTTCGAGTTCCGCAGTGGATGGTGGAAGGCATAAAGTCTAAGTGATTGTTTTATGAATTTTCCGACTTCTGAATTTCGTAGAGGAAGGTAGAAAGAGGAAGTCGAAAGACAGAAAGTTCAAGTGATCAATTTTTGAAGTTTATGACTTCTGAGTTCCGCAGGGGAAGGCGGAAGGAAGAAATTCTAAGTGATTGTTTTATGAAGTTTCTAACTTCTAAGTTCCATAGTGGAAGGAAGAAAGTGGAAGCTGAAAATAAGAAAGTTTAAGTGATCAATTTATGAAGTTTCCAACTTCGAAGTTCTGCAGCGGAAGGCGGTAGGAAGAAAGTTCAAGTGATCGTTTTAAGAACTTCTGACTTCCGAGTTCCATAGCGTAAGGAGGAAAGCTGAAGGAAGAAGAAATAAAGTTCAAGTGATCATTTTATGAAGTTTTGACTTCTGAGTTCTGCAGCGGAAGGCATAAAGAAGAAGGCAGAAGGAAGAGACTCCAAGTGATTGTTTCATGAATTTTAGACTTCCGAGGTTTGCAGCGGAAGGCAGAAAGCAGAAGAAGAAAGGGTGGAAATATTAGTTTAGTGCGGAAATGTCTATTGTGGTTGTAGAATGGATTTAAAAATGGTCACAACGACTATTACAGGGGTCCTTACACTTGAGGATGATTATATAAGGATGAATTTGACCATTTAATATGGCTAGGGGGTCTTTTTATTTGTTTTAGTTGGGTAAATATTTATTAATGTGTCTGTAGATATATGGATATAAAGAATATTTTTTACATTTTGACCATTTAATATGGCTAGGGTGTCTTTTTATTTGTTTTAGTTGGGTAAATATTTATTAATGTGTCTGTAGATATATGGATATAAAGAATATTTTTTACATTTGATTTTTGAGGTATGTTACATATGGTAGCAAAGCATGGTTTCAACACTAGGCCTGAATAGGCTCAACACAAAACTACTACAGAAAACAACAAACTAACTCATGTTTATTTTTTTCTTGAAAAATGTCTTACACAGTAAAGATAAGTACAAATATGTTTGCAGGAAATATGAAAGACGCGAGAATGTTTGCAGAAGAGGAACATCACCCGGAACGACCTTTAAATGAAGAGGTAATCTAAGGGATGGAGAGTTCTGGGTAGATCTAAATGAAAGTTAGGATAATAAGTCTGAATTAAAAAATACTGTGAATGAACTAAGATCTGAATTAAGAAAGGTTAAGTAGGATAATGAGTGAATTCTAAAGGCTCAAGAAGAACTGAACACTATCCTGTTAGCAAAAATACATAATGAAGAAAAAGATAAAAATAAGGATTCTAAACAGGAACTGCCTAACTTCCTCGTACCATAAACGTAAGGGTAGGAAGATGGAATTTTCCAACCTTAACTTTGACACTTTAATTGAAGAGTTAGTTAAACATGACAGAAAACCTCAAGAGTCAAGTGAAAGTAGTGACGAAAATAAAAAGAAGAAAAAGTATAGACCCTATGAGGAAATCTCTGGGAGTTCAAAAAAATCAAATAACCCATGTTTAATGAGGAAGTTGAGAAGGGCGAGGAGGTAGAGTTCTGGCTGTCCTGTATGAAAAAATACTTCCAGATATAAATTACTCATATGAGTTAAACACAAAAATGGCCATTTATAATCGAATCGAAAAGGCAGATATTTGGTGACAAGATATAAAGAAAGTGAAGGGTATAAAATAAAGGTATGTAACCTGGAAAACTTTTAAGAAGTTCTTTAAAAGAAAATATTTATCTAAACAGTATTATGAAGACAAATCCAAGGAGTTTTACGAACTAGGGTTAGGGGCCATGAAAATTAAAGAACTATGTAGTAAGTTCTTAAGCTTACTTCGCTATGTCCCCTACATAGTTGATGAGAAGCCAAAGATACAATGTTTCCTTAGTTGTATGCTTGTCATGTTTAAAGAACAAATTGAATATGAAAATCCAAAGACGTTGGAGGAAGCAATGAGGAAGGATAACTTCTGTTTTGATCAAAACAAAAATAAAAGAGAAAGTATGCCAGCCTGGAAAAATAAAAGGCCAAGTAATTTTGATTCTAAAGGAAAACAAAATAAGTTCTATAAGAACAGGGGAAATAATCATAGAGGGTATCATGGTAATAATTAAAAAGGTTTTAAACCTCAGGATTCTACAGTACCCTCAAATTTTCCTAATAAAAACTCAGAACAAAAAGAACCTTTAAAATGTTGGGAGTGTGGAGAGCCACACTACTTTAAAGACTGTCCAATGAGGAAGAAATTTTTTAATGTCCGTTCTATAGAGTAAGCAGTGAAAGTTGGGAATATGGCCAAGAGCATGCCTAGAATCTGCACTGCATTGGAAAATCAACAAGCAGACCACCAGGCTTCCATGGTCAAACTTGAAGTTATGATAAAAAATCAACCTATCTCTGTCTTAATTGATCTAGGCGCAAGCCTGACTTATATTTCACCTAGATTAGCTGATCTATGCAATTTGGCACCTGAAATTGTTTGATAAGTATTAGCTAGTACAGTTACCCACAGGTACAAAAAGAAAGGTTACTAGTATTGTTAGAAATTGCAAGATATTGTTGAATGATTTCCTTACCCATGTAAATGTAAATATATTTCCTTTAGGATCTTATGATCTGTTGATAGGAATGGATTGGAATGAATAGAATAAGGTTTTGTTAAATTGTTTTGATAAAACATTTACATGTATTGAAATAATGGAAATAGAATAAAAGTAAAAGTAATTCATAGGAAGGTAACAATTAGAGAAATCTCTACTCTGCAAATTAAAATATCAGTGAGAAAGGGATGTAAAGTATTCACAGTATATATAATGAATAATCACGGGGGTGTCACCTAGGGACCAATATGATATCACGTCCGTTCATATTGGGGGGGTTAAAATTAAAAAATTAAAAATCAATATATTGGGGGTATATTAGGGGTAACTAGGGTTTTTTTTTACTATTTAAATATCCAATATGCTGGGGTATGTTTTATTCAACATTTTTGTCCATGCCGTTCACCAGTCCTCCAAGCCTGCTAGGTGCCTACGATCTGCTTTGCTTGTGGTCTGAGTGCACCTGCACCAAGCCGAGGTGCCTGCGAGCTGGGTTTGCTTGTGGTTTGAGTGCACCTGCATGTGTTGCGTAGATTTTTCAAGTGGTTTTCTCCATCATTTTGTTGGGTTTTCTAGATAACATGGGTGTGTTTCTCCTTGGGTTTTCTATGGGTTTTCTCCACGTTTTCTCCATCGTGTGGCTGGATAAGAGGGTGTTTTCTCAAATCGGAGCAGTGGTAGTAGTGTTTTTTGAAAAACGAGGGCGTGTTGCTTCTTGGTTTTTCTGTGGGTTTTCTCCACGTTTTCTCCATCGTGTGGCTGGATAACAGGGCATTTTTTCAAATCAGAGCAGTGGTAGCAGTGTTTTCTGGAAAACGAGGGCGTTTTACTCCTTGGGTTTTTGTGGGTTTTCTCCACGTTTTCTCCATCGTGTTTCTGGCTGGATAACAGGGCGTTTTTTCAGCAGCATTGCAGTGGTAGCAGTGTTTTCTGGAAAACGAGGGCGTTTATTCACCGTTTTGTAGTCGTTGGTTTGTGGTGGGTTTCTCTGGTGCTAGAGGAGGCACATTGGAGAGCCATTGCATATCATTCTTGGAGGTAAGCTATAGTGTGTTTAATCTTTGATGAAAAATGCCTATGGTCAGGGGCCGTTTAGTGGACTTGATCTTTCAATTCATACTTCACTTGCCCTCCCTACAGATTCCGGTATTTACATGTAAGTTAAGCCCTAATGATTCTGTCGTATTCAATATGAGAAAAGGTTATGGTAATAGAGAAGTCAAATCATTGTTACCCTTATTCATTTTATTCCAATAGAACACTAGCTTAATGTGATTAGCAGTTCTAGTTTCAACAGGCATACATAGTGATTACGAGTTCTACATGCTTACTCTGATTATTGCACATTACTGATGCCGATACGGCAGAGGCTTCAGATATACATTTGAAGAGGCGGGCTTTTTAGAGGCAATAAAAAAGATATGGTGCTTTGTCTTTATTCGTAGGTGATGTGAGCAAACCCGCAACTAGTGAACAGGTTGTAAATGCGGTGTCAGGTAGGTAGGGATTATCCCCCCTGCCATTACATAGCTTATTAAATGAAATAGGCACCCATATAATAGCCCTATAAATAATAGGCGAAGGGAAAGGCCGGTAGTACCAAGAGCGGTTGAACTAGCTTAATTCCTGGTGTTAAATCAGTAATTTGTTTCTTAAATTTTGGTTTGATTTCCTTTTTCTTTCAAGTTATTTCATTTACTTTATTTTGATTTTTCCTTCTTTAGGAAATTTTGTTTAGTGTTTACATGAAATTTTGAGCCTGCTTTGAAAATTTTAGTTTTAAGCCATAGGTTTGTTTTTGTTGAAGGAGTTTTAAAGTCATTTTATCAAATCATGGATTCACAAATGATTATTCTGAGCTTAATAATGCATAATCACTACTCAAGCAATTTTTAAACCTCACACAAAATGCCAAAAAGCTGAAAAACCGCGAGAAAATAGCACTAGAATTATTCTTGTAGCGCTGGGATAAAAAAATAATGAAGGCGGGCTACAAGAATATCGTGGCCTTCATTATTCCTGGTTTTCTAGCAAATTTTTGTCATGATTTCAAAAGCTGAATGACTAATCCCATGCTGTGAGTTGTTTGCTACGTGTGAGCTCCAGAGTTATCATGATTCCAAGTGGTTCCAGGTCGTGAAGCAAATCGTGGCTATCATTACTCCTAATACCGTTTGGATTGACAGGTAGCAGCGAAATTTAGTCTAATGCAAGGTGAATTGTTACATGCATGCATGTTTGATGTTACAAGACTTAATAGAACGACGGTGGCGGCCTAAAAACGTGGAGATTGCAGTTACAAAGCCGAGTGGGGGTTTTTACAGTTGCTCCGAAAACTAGGGATTTTTTATTCTGACATCTGTAATCAAATCAAACACATCAAGACACCTGTTCAGCCATTAAACAGCTCGGAGACTGGCTTAAAGCAACTTTAGTGGAGCATTTAATAGGTATTTCGCGGTCACCCAGAAATATCTATTAATTTGGGGTTTTTCTGGTGAAGCATGTTCTAGCAAATGTTTTTGAACCAAACATTAATATTTGCTCTCATCAAACATCTCTGTGAGGAGAAAAGAAGATTAGAACTGTGAGTGAACGAATATTGAAAAATATTAGTTTTGTATATCAATATAATCCTGTCAAGGTTTGATGGTTCGGTGAGATAAACATTCTGTCCTTCACGATGTACAAACCTAAGACTGTTGCTGGTGCAACTTGAGATAAAGGAACTGAACCTTAAAACAGTATGAATACCTAGACAGCATAAAGACCTCATTTTTATTGCATGATAAAAGGATGATCAGTTTGGTTTCGAAGTCAAGAATGAAACAGAGAACGAGCAGAGTATGAGTGCAAAGAAGAGACTGAACAGCCTAAGACCTAAAGCATTCATATACTGTGTTTATTATACATTGTGGAGAGGGTCAGTGATAAGTGGTTTTTCATGACAGTCTTATTGATGATTAAATTTCACTCACAGGATTGATGAAGAATAGTGAAGCCTCAGTAATCTAAATCATTCTACCTAGTGGAGAGATTTATTTTGCTTTGAAAACAAGTATGTCAGTCAAGCAGATTGGAGGAAGCGAGGAGTTTAAAGCTTGAGAATAAATGAGAACTTAGTATCATTTTGATATTTAAATTGTAGAGAGCTGAAAGTGATAAGTTTGAGATTATTTTTGCCTTATATTCCTCTCATTCAACCTCTGAACAGTCTGCAATTAATCTAGAAGGTTGATAGCCAAGATTCTTCTTGTGAACTCTTATTGTGCAGATATTATCTATACAGGATTCAGGCAGGTTATGGTACCCAATACACAGGTTTATGCTACATTCTAGAGATGAATAGCCAATAGAACAATTAAACTGCATGATAGTCACCAGTTGCAGTGAAGAATTTGGAAGATTTCATATGACCTAAGCCTCTTATGCTTGTGATAAACCTATTATTTATTAGGAAAACAAAGCAGCAGTCAAAGAAGAGCAAGGAGAGATGTTTTTGAAACCTAAGGAATTTGAAAAGGAGACAGTCACTTGACTGGTCATTAATTGAATCCTAAAACCTAGATAGTTTCATCCCTTGAAGGAAAATGGGCAAGAGTGGTAAAATTAACAGAGCTGAACCAACTGATGTAGGGTGGATTGAAAAGCTTCCTGGATGTGTTGAATTGTTTCAGCAAGCAGGTTGGATGGAATTTTTTAAGAAGATAGATGGGCATAATATAGAGGTGTCCTGTAAGTTTGCTCAAGGTTTAAAAAATGACATGGTGACCTTTGATACTCTCAAATTCAAGATGACAGTAGAGCTGATCTCAGAAGCCACAGGGATCAGGAATGATGGTGAATTATGGTTTAAAAAATTACCTTTTTCCTTTGATCCACAAAGATATCTTTTACCAGGTGTCACCCCTGATTGGAATAAAGGCATCCTTATTCAAAATTTCAGAAAGGAGTGGGTTGAGCCAATCAGGATACTGCAGAGCTATGTTACTTGCAAGGGCAGGTATGCTTATGTATACAAATACCACTTCAGATTCCTTCAGCACATGGTGGGGGTGTCAAAGATGAACTTGCCATTCTTCTTTTTGAAAAGATTGTAGAAAATGTCCAGTAGGGTTAAGCAGCATGAAGACCATACTTCTCAATCAATCTTTCATCATGGGCTGATTAAGCTGATTATTAACACTGTTTTGCAACATGAAGGGAAGACCTGGGACTTTTTCATCTTTTGGTCTGGTTTTCAAACCAAAGAAGAAGATCAGAAACCTAAGAGGCAAGCTGACAAGGGTAAGGTTTTGATGAGAAAATTGGGACAGAAGCCTAAGCTTGAGGTTAAAGAAGAGGTCAAAACTGAGAAAATATCAGAGCAGGGTGATAGTATACCTAAGGTGTTTTCAGTTAGTAGCAAAGGCAGGTACTCATTGTTTGAAGACCAAAAGCAGCTGCTACAGCCCATGGTACCAACAGAGGTCTCTCATGAAATGAAAACTGCTGATACAAAAAAGGTGACTGTACATGAAGAAGAATTGCAAGTCAAACAGAGAAGCCCCATTACTATATTGTCTGATGATGAAGGTTACCTGTTAGAAGAGGAGCAATTAGAAAAAACTACAGTTGAAGCTGAAACCTACAGAGAAATTCCTACTTCAGGTAGCAAAGCAACAAAACCTAACAGAAAGAGGAGTAAACTTGAAGTAGTAGAATTGACTGCTATCCAGCATCAAGGAAAGGAGCTGAAAATGCCGGGAGAAAAAGCATCATATTGGAGACCTAAAACTAGGTCAAAGAACAAGCTAAGACTTAACATGAAAAAATTGCTCAATCCCAGGTTAAACACAAATGAAGTTACTGTGTTAGATGATGTATCTCCTGATGAAAATCCAGAAATTAAGAAAGCTAGCAGAAAAGGGAAGAAGCCAGCAGCTGTAAAAGCTTCTTATGTGCATCCTACAGAAGTCAAAAGTTCATCAAAATCATTAGAAGATTCAAGCAAGCTTGCATCTAAATTATCTGAAATAATTCTTGAGATAAAAAATAAACTCTTAAAACAGCAGCAAGAAGAGAAAGCTAAAATATGTCCTGTTGAAAATCAAGAGTGGGAAGAAGAAGATGAGCTTATACTTAGGGAAGCAGGAATTATAAAAAAGCCTAGTATTCCTACTGATTTCTCAGACTTTTTAATAAAGGAGGAAAATATACCCGAGATCCCTAGTTTTGATAAAGAAAACTTGCAGGAAAGTATTCAGCAGTATAAGCAACAGATGAAATACTTACAAGATGTTAATGATGGGTTGATGAAAGTCAACAGAGGGATTATAGAAGAACTGCAGGATGTCCATAATCATTTCCAGGAGCTGTCAAAAGTATCCAAAGAGGTTCTCAAAAGGAAAAGAGCTACTGACATGCATTCCACAAAATTGGAGAAGACAGTCCATGACCTACAACAGAGAAACAAGGAGCTCATCAAGAAGATTAATGACATGGAGCAGGAGCAAAAGAAAGTTAAAAGGAAGGATCAAGCACTAGATGGCATTTCCCTCTTAGCTGAGGCAACAAAAAAGCTATGAATCAGTTGTTCATTTAGTTATGTGTTGTCACTAGTTGATAAACACATATGTTAGTCATGTTAGTGATTTACTATTTTTAGCATATTTTGTAATTTTGTAACTTTGCACATTTTTACTTTACCTTAGCGAGTTGATAGAGGCAGTTAGGGTTTTAGACCCAACTGATTTTGTAAAGAAACTCTATTTAGAGAGATAGGAAAGTCATTGATGGGGTTCTGATTTTTGGGAGCTATAGGAGGTCTGCAAACTATTTGTATCTTCAGACTTGTTCAGAGCTAAGTATTGTGACTCTTATAAGCATTTGCTGATGAAATTATGAGATATATATGACTTTTATCCTTCAGTTTTTTCTGTGTTGGATTCATTATTGAACTTTTCTAGTTTCTTAATAGATATATTCATTGCTGGTTAATGTATATTTGCTGGTAATGCTTGTCTGTTAGGTATGAACCTCAGCATAGTATTTCTGTTGGATCTTGTTGATATATCATGCATCTTTAGAATCTTTTGTTTATGTTCTAGTTGTTATTTTGTTTCTGAATGTATTCCCTGATAGTTCCTAAAGTTTACAACCATTAAAACATTGCAGAAACCCTAAACCTAATCTGTTTTATTGAATTTTATCTTGAGTGTGTGTTGGCTTGTTTCTCTGGCCTTAGAAACAATTTTTGGCACAAACATATTTGGTGCCATTGTCGGGGACGAAGCTGAAGCATATCTTCCCTAGGATACTTATCAGTTTTCCTGGTTTAAGAGGTGGACTTAAATCAGCATTTTTAAGGCTATTTTTCACCAAGTTGTCACAGTAACTTCTAGAGGAATTGGAACCAGAAATAGACCTACTTCTCCATTGCAATTGGGTGTGACAGACCCTGAACAGATCTTAAAAACAACAATAAAACTCAGAAGGTATCAATCTTTACAAGACTCATGTGACCCTGACAAGTTGGGTGTTTCATTACATTCAGCTGAAAACTCACCTTGGATAAAACCTATCATCCCTGAGGACACTTTTCAAGTTTTTACTAATCCTCAAACCTTTTTGAAAGCCAAGACTGCTTCTCCTGGTAAAATACCTCTCTTTCAGCTGAAAGTTGGAAAGAGCTATTTTCAAACAAATTCCAGTCAAGCCTCTTCATCCTCAAAACCAGCCAGTACAAAAATGGCAGCTCAAAACCCTCCCATGGATATGATGGACCGCATGGTTGCAGCCAGGTATGCACCATTAGTCTTACCTTAGCCTTTACATGCTTTGCCTAGAGGTGATTACCAGAAATATATGCCTAGGTTCTATGGCCAGGGGGAGACCACTGCTGAAGAACATTGGGAGGCTTTCCTAAGTTATGTTGACAATCAAAACATTGAGATCAAAGATGTATGGATGAGGGTATTTGTTCAGAGCCTTGATGGGGATGTAAGGAAGTGGTTCAGAGAGTTTCCTGCCAACTCAATCACTATAATTGAAGAGCTCCGTGATCTTTTCATGAGGAAATGGGGAGACACAAAATACCACACCTATTATATAACTAAGTTTGGAGCTCTCAGAAGAAAAAAAGAAGAGACTGTTGCTGATTTTTCCAAAAGATTTAACAAAATGTATAGTAGGATTCCAGCAGAAATTAAGCCTACTGAAACATCAACTAAACTTACCTATGCAAATGCCTTTGATCATGAATTTTCTCTATTGCTGAGAGAAAGAAGACTTATCACCCTGCTGAACATGCAAGATGCAGCATTGGAGGTAGAGTCTAATTTGCTGGCTTCAAACAGACTTAAGAAAGAAACAGCCCAACAACTTTATGAAAGAAAAGGAAAGAAGGAAGCTGTTTCAACAAGTGCTGCTCCTCAGTCTGCTGAAGCCAAGATAGATGAGATGGAAAAGCTGGTAAATATTCTCACTGCCAAACTAAATAAACTAGAGCTTGAAAAGAATTCTGCCAAACCTGCTCCAGAAGCTAAAAGAAATCCAAATAACCAGAATCAGTTCAGAAGGAAATTTGCTCCCAGATTTATACCAAGAGAGCGCAGGAACAATGATATTCAGCGAGAGAGGAGAGAGAATGAAGATCAAAGAGTTCCCCGACCTCTTCAAAATAATGTAGCTAATGAAGAAGAAGTTGATGAACAGCTGCTCTTTGAAGAGACTGAGACTGATCAGGATATGAACCACTTTGGAGATGGATTGTCTACAGGTTTTGTTACTTAAGAAGATTTTCTGAATTCAGAATATTATGATGCTGATATGGTTGAAACTGAAGATGATTTAGGCTTGGAAAATACTACTGTAACTGCTGCTGTCCATCAGAATGGACCTAAGAAGACAATAAATCTCATATCAGGCCCGAAACAAGTGGTCCAAGCCCCCAAGAAGAAGGCTGTTGTTCCTGCTGCAAATGTTCCTACTGCAAATGTTCCTGTTGCAGATGTTCCTGCTAAAAAAGTACCTGATCCTGTCATAGAAAAGAAGCAATATGCAGAAAAATCAAAGAAGAATACTGAAATTGAAGAGGTAAACAAATCTGTCTAGAATTTCAGTTTGGAGAATGAACTAGGGAAGTTAAAAATTCCTGTGCCTTTGACTGAGTTAATAAAGAACCCATCATATAAACAAACCGTTCTGAAAGTGATGGATGTACCCAGTAATCAGCCTATTTCAGATACAGTTAATTTGCAGGAAGAAAGCCCAAGAATTTTTATTGGATCAGCTCTGGCTAAAAAAGATTGAAAATGAGGCTGGTGCTTCTCCTCCCTTTTATTTCACCTTGACTGTCCATGACCAAATGATTCACAATTGTCTTTTAGATTCAGGAGCCTCCCACAATTTGATGCCAAAAGTTGTAATGGAAGCCGTGGGCCTCAGTATCACCAAACCTTACCATGATCTATATTCCTTTGACTCCCGAGCTGTGAAATGTTTAGGAGTAATTAAATATATGGTTGTCATCTTAGCTCAGTTGCCTATGAAAAGTGTGATAATGGATGTTGTAGTAGCTGACATTACACCAAAGTTTGGCTTACTTCTATCTAGGTCATGGGCTAAGAAGGTTGGGGGAACCTTACAGATGGACCTTTCTTATGCCACTATTCCTGTGTTTGGTGGAGAAAATAGAAGACTGTACAGAGAGCTGTAGTTTGCTTACATAGTCACAGATGATAAAAACCCCACTAATCATCCCATATATTCTGTTGACAAAGACCTGGGAACTTGCATGTTAAATTTCAGTGATGAGGATAATTCTGTTGGTCTGTTACAAGTGGAAAAAGATCAGCCAATCAAACACAGTGGGGAGGAAGAAGATGTACTGTGGAAGTTGTACTTTGATGGATCCTCATGCCAAGAGGGTGCTGGAGCTGGAGTCCTACTCATTTCTCCTGGAGGTGAAACAGTGAAACTCATGTATAAGCTGGAGTTTGTTACCACTAACAATACTGCTGAGTATGAAGCTCTGCTACTGGGACTAAAAGCTGCTAAAGACTTAGGCATTCAGCAAATTGCTGCATTTGGAAACTTCGAATTGGTTGTTCAGCAGGTGAAGAACAACTATCAAGTAAAGCAGGGTTTGCTGAAAGTGTACCGGAATGAGGTATGGGATATGCTTGAAAACTATTTTGTAGCATTTAATATCACTCATATTCCAAGGAATCATAATGAGACTGCAGACTCATTAGCTTTTCGCTGCCACACACTTCAGAATTCCTAAAACCACTCAGCTGAGGTATCCCATAGAGGTGAGGTACAGACCATGTGTACCGGATAATGTCAGGCACTGGAGGGTATTTTAAGATGACATTGAAATCAAAAAATTTATTGAGCTTACAGATGATTTCACTAATGCCCAAATTGATCAAGAAGAAGATGAAGGGGATGAACAGTTAGATGAGTTTGCTGAAAATGAATCTGCTGAAAATGATTCTGCTGAAAATAAGTTTGCTGAACATGAGATAGCAGGTCATAAAATTATCGAGTTGAAGAGTAATTTCATCCCAAAAGGTTTAGTACTTTTAGAAAGAATATTTACCAAAGATGATACTCCTTCAAAGCCAGTGGTTCAATCTTCAGAAGACAATGTAGTGGACTGCAACATTGGTTCTGCTGAACATCCAAAAATGGTAAAAATTTCCAAATCTCTGTTAGCTGAACAAAGAAATAGATACATCAAACTTCTGAAAGAACATGTAGATGTGTTTGCCTGGTCTTATGAAGAGCTAAGAACCTATGATACAACAATCATTCAACATAAGGTCCCTTTGAAGCCTAATGTTAAACCTTTCCGACAGACACTAAGAAGGATTAATCCAGCTTTATTTCCTGTGATTGAGAAAGAAGTAAAGAAGCTGCTGGATGCAAAGATAATAGTGCCTCTCAGGTACTCTTCCTGAGTTGCTAATCTGGTTCCTGTCAGAAAAAAGAATGGGGAAATTAGATTATGTGTTGACTTCAGAAATCTGAATAGATCATCATTAAAAGACAACTATCCTCTTCCTAAGATTGAACAGGTATTACAGCAAGTAGTTGGAGCTCAGAGGATCTCTATGGTGGATGGTTTTTCATGGTATAATCAGATTGCAATGCACCTTGATGACAAGGAGAAGACAACCTTTACAACTCCCTAGGGGACATTCATGTATGACAAGATGCCTTTTGGCCTGATGAATGCTGGAGCAACATTTCAGAGAGCAATGGATATTGCCTTTGTTGGAGAAAAAGATAAGTTTGTGGTCATTTATTTAGATGATATTACTGTTTTTTCATAGTCATATGATGAGCATCTGAAGCATTTAAGGCAGACCTTCCAAAAATGCAGAAAATTTGGCCTATCCCTAAATCCCAAAAAGTCACATTTTGCTGTGCAAGAAGGTAAATTACTTGGTCACCTTGTGTCTACTGATGGCATCTGAATAGATCCTGAAAGAGTGAAAGCTATACTAAAGATCAGTTTACCCAGGAGAAAAAAAGATGTTCAATCATTCATTGGCAAAATTAATTTTCTGCGGTGGTTCATTCCCAATTTTGCTGAGACTATTAAACAGATCACAGCCATGTTGAAGAAGGACCAGGAAGTTAGGTGGACTGTTGAAGCAAAGGCTGCATTTGAAAAAATCAAGGTGGCTCTTACTGAAGCACCTGTGTTGGTAAGCCCCGATTTCACCAAAGAATTTATTACTTTTTCATTTGCATCAAAAGACACAATTGCAGCAGTTTTACTTCAAAAAAATAAAGAAGGATTGGAACAGCCTATTGCCTTTTTCAGTAAAACTCTTAGGGATTCTGAGCTGAAGTACAGTATATTAGAAAAGCAAGCTTATGCTCTGGTGAAGGCTTTAAAATTTTTCAGAATTTATGTCCTGCACTCAAAAGTTATTTAATTTGTTCCAAATGCTGCTGTGAAATATGTTTTAACACAGCCTGATAGTGAAGGGAAGAGAGGCAAATGGATTGCAAAAATTATGGAGTATGATGTGGAGATTAGACCTACTAAGCTTGTCAAGGGACAGGGTTTAGCTAAGCTGCTGGCTGATTCAAATTGTCAGGCTTTGGGATTGCATGTCATGGCTGAAGAAATAGCTCAAGAGGAAGATCAAGCAGCTCTGAAGAAAGAGAAGATCATGGATTTCTACTCAGCATATACCTGGTATGTAGACATTGTTCATTTTCTGTTACTTCTACAATGTCCTGAGCATTTAGACAAGAAGGCTACTAGATCTTTGAAACTCAAAGCTACTAAGTATTGTTTGGTAGAAGATCAATTGTTCTGGAAGGATCCAGGGGGTATCTTGCTCAGATGTTTGGACCAATCTGAAATAGGAGAAGTGATCTCAGAATCCCATGAAGGTGCCTATGGAGGGCATAAATATTGGAAAGCAACAGCTTACAAAATTTTACGAGTTGGATATTATTGGCCATCCTTGTTTACAGATGTTTACCAGCAGGTAAGAGCTTGCATTCCCTGTCAGAAATTTGCTAGTAAGCAGAAATTATTGTCTTTGCCTTTGAAACCTATTGCAGTCAATGCCCCTTTTCAGCAATGGGGTCTGGACATTATTGGAGAAATCAATCCAGCATCTTCAGGACAACATCATTGGATCTTGATTGCAACATATTTTTTCACAAAATGGGTGGAAGCTATTCCCACAAGGAATGCTACAGACAAAGTAATCATGGACTTTAATGAAGAAAACATCCTGAGTCGCTTTGGTTGTCCATAGATGTTAGTAACAGACAATGCCAAGGCATTCAAGTCCAAGGCAATGGTGGCCTTTTGTGAAAAAAATGGCATCATTCTGAAGCACTCAACTCCCTATTATCCTCACGGCAATGGTCAAGCTGAATCCTCCAATAAGAACATTATTCAGAGCATCAAGAAACTGCTGAAGCATAACAAAAGGTCTTGGGATTCAATGCTGAAGTATGCATTGTGGGCAGATAGGATTACAGTGAAACAGGCAATTGGTATTTCTCCATTTCAGCTAGTTTATGGGACAGAGGCAGTATTCCCTGTTCAATTGGGGATTCCAGTGATGAAATTCCTCCAAAACTCTCAAGAGGAACCGGATAATATGCAAAGGAGAATATTTGAAATGATAGAGTTACAGCAAAATAGAGAGAAGGTAGATGAAAAATCTCAGCTGTACAGAGCCAAGATTAAAAACAGGTTTGACAGGAATATTAAAGAGCATACTTTCTCAGAAGGTGAGATGGTTTTAAGGTGGGATGCAAGAAAGGAGCAAAAGGGTAAGCATGGTAAGTTTGACAATATTTGGTTTGGCCCTTTTCTGGTATCAAAAGTGTTAGAGAACAATACTTTTATCTTGCAGTCCTTGGAAGGTGAGGAATTGTCCAGCCCTGTTAATGGGCGATTCCTCAAGCATTTCTACAGTTTATAAGAGCATGTTCACTGATCATTGTACATACTGGTGTGAGTGAAGTAGAATAAAGACTCCATAGCCCAATGGAAATTTGCAGACAGGTAGATAGAAGACAGAAGGCACTGGTCTATAGGTTCTTGAAGCCTCACAGGGAGGACTTCATCCCGCAGCTGGAGCCAGATGTTAAATCAGTAATTTGTTTCTTCAATTTTGGTTTTGTTTCTTAAATTTTGGTTTGATTTCCTTTTTCTTTCAAGTTATTTCATTTACTTTATTTTGATTTTTCCTTCTTTAGGAAATTTTGTTTAGTGTTTACATGAAATTTTGAGCCTGCTTTGAAAATTTTAGTTTTAAGCCATAGGTTTGTTTTTGTTGAAGGAGTTTTAAAGTCATTTTATCAAATCATGGATTCACAAATGATTGTTCTGAGCTTAATAATGCATAATCACTACTCAAGCAATTTTTAAACCTCACACAAAATGCCAAAAAGTTGAAAAACCGTGAGAAAATAGCACTAGAATTATTCTTGTAGCGCTGGGATAAAAAAATAATGAAGGCGCGCTACAAGAATATCGCGGCCTTCATTATTCCCGGTTTTCTAGCAAATTTTTGTCATGATTTCAAACGCTGAATGACTAATCCCATGCTGTGAGTTGTTTGCTACGTGTGAGCTCCAGAGTTATCATGATTCCAAGTGGTTCCAGTCGTGAAGCAAATCGTGGCTATCAATACTCCTAATACAGTTTGGATTGACAGGTAGCAGCGAAATTTAGTCTAATGCGAGGTGAATTGTTACATGGATGCATGTTTGATGTTAGAAGACTTAATAGAATGACGGTGGCGGCCTAAAAATGTGGAGATTATAGTTACAAATCCGAGTGGGGGTTTTTACAGTTGCTCCGAAAACTAGGGATTTTTTATTCTGACATCTGTAATCAAATCAAACACATCAAGACACCTGTTCAGCCATTAAACAGCTCGGAGACTGGCTTAAAGCAACTTTAGTGGAGCATTTAACAGGTATTTCGCGGTCACCCAGAAATATCTATTAATTTGGGGTTTTTCTGGTGAAGCATGTTCTAGCAAATGTTTTTGAACCAAACATTAATATTTGCTCTCATCAAACATCTCTGTGAGGAGAAAAGAAGATTAGAACTATGAGTGAATGAATATTGAACAATATCATTTTTGTATATCAATATAATCCTGTCAAGGTTTGATGGTTCGGTGCGATAAAAATTATGTCCTTCACGATGTACAAACCTAAGACTACTGCTGGTGCAACTTGAGATAAAGGAACTGAACCTTAAGACAGTATGAAGACCTAGACAGCATAAAGACCTCATTTTTATTGCATGATAAAAGGATGATCAGTTTGGTTTCGAAGTCAAGAATGAAACAGAGAACGAGCAGAGTATGAGTGCAAAGAGGAGACTGAACAGCCTAAGACCTAAAGCATTCATATACTGTGTTTATTATACGGTGGAGAGGGTCAGTGATAAGTGGTTTTTCATGACAGTCTTATTGATGATTAAATTTCACTCACAGGCTTGATGAAGAACAGTGAATCCTCGGTAATCTAAATCATTCTACCTAGTGGAGAGATTTATTTTGCTTTGAAAACAAGTATACCAGTCAAGCAGATTGGAGGAAGCGAGGAGTTTAAAGCTTGAGAATAAATGAGAACTTAGTATCATTTTGATATTTAAACTGTTGAGAGATGAAAGTGATAAGTTTGAGATTATTTTTGCCTTATATTCCTCTCATTCAACCTCTGAACAATATGCAATTAATCTAGAAGGTTGATAGCCAAGATTCTTCTTGTGAACTCTTATTGTGCATAGATTATCTATACAGGATTCAGGCAGGTTATGGTACCCAATACACAGGTTTATGCTACATTCTGGAGATGAATAGCCAATAGAACAATTAAACTGCATGACAGTCACCAGTTGCAGTGAATAATTTGGAAGAATTCAAATGACCTAAGCCTCTTATGCTTGTGATAAACCTATTCTTTATTAGGAAAACAAAGCAACAGTCAGAGAAGAGAAAGGAGAGCTGTTTTTGAAACCTGAGGGATTTGAAAAGGATACAGTCACCTGATTGGTCATTAATTGAATCCTAAAACCTAGACAGTTTCATTCTCTGAAGGAAAATGGGCAAGAGTGGTAAAATTAACAGAGATGAACCAACTGATGTAGGGTGGATTGAAAAGCTTCCTAGATGTGTTGAATTGTTTCAGCAAGCAGGTTAGATGGACTTTTTTAAGAATATAGATGGGCATAATACAGAGGTGTCCTGTAAGTTTGATCAAGGTTTAAAAAATGACATGGTGACCTTTGATACTCTCAAATTCAAGCTGACAGTAGAGCTGATCTCACAAGCCACAAGGATCAGGAATGATGGTGAATTATGGTTTAAAAAATTGCCTTTTTCCTTTGATCCACAAAGATATCTTTTACCAGGTGTCACCCCTGATTGGAATAAAGGCATCCTTATTCAAAATTTCAGAAAGGAGTGGGTTGAGCCAATCAGGATACTGTAGAGCTATGTTACTTGTGAGGGCAGGTATGCTTATGTATACAAATACCACTTCAGATTCCTTCAGCACATGGTGGGGGTGTCAAAGATGAACTTGCCATTCTTCTTTTTGAAAAGATTGTAGAAAATGTCCAGTAGGGTTAAGCAGCATGAAGACCATACTTCTCAATCAATCTTTCATCATGGGCTGATTAAGCTGATTATTAACACTGTTTTGCAACATGAAGGGAAGACCTGGGACTTTTTCATCTTTTGGTCTGGTTTTCAAACCAAAGAAGAAGATCAGAAACCTAAGAGGCAAGCTGACAAGGGTAAGGTTTTGATGAGAAAATTGGGACAGAAGCCTAAGCTTGAGGTTAAAGAAGAGGTCAAAACTGAGAAAATATCAGAGCAGGGTGATAGTAGACCTAAGGTGTTTTCAGTTAGTAGCAAAGGCAGGTACTCACTGTTTGAAGACCAAAAGCAGCTGCTATAGCCCATGGTACCAACAGAGGTCTCTCATGAAATGAAAACTGCTGATACAAAAAAGGTGGTTGTACATGAAGAAGAATTGCAAGTCAAATAGAGAAGCCCCATTACTATATTTTCTGATGATGAAGGTTACCTGTTAGAAGAGGAGCAAGTAGAAAAAACTACAATTGAAGCTGAAACCTACAGAGAAATTCCTACTTCAGGTAGTAAAGCAACAAAACCTAACAGAAAGAGGAGTAAACTTGAAGTAGTAGAATTGACTTCTATCCAGCATTAAGGAAAGGAGCTGAAAATGCCGGGAGAAAAAGCATCATATTGGAGACCTAAAACTAGGTCAAAGAACAAGCTAAGACTAAACATGAAAAAATTGCTCAATCCCAGGTTAAACACAAATGAAGTTACTGTGTTAGATGATGTATCTCCTGATGAAAATCCAGAAATTAAGAAAGCTAGCAGAAAAGGGAAGAAGCCAGCAGCTGTAAAAGCTTCTTATGTGCATCCTGCAGAATTCAAGAGTTCATCAAAATCATTAGAAGATTCAAGCAAGCCTGCATCTAAATTATCTGAATAATTCTTGAGATAAAAAATAAACTCTTAAAACAACAGCAAGAAGAGAAAGCTAAAATATGTCCTGTTGAAAATCAAGAGTGGGAAGAAGAAGATGAGCTTATGCTTAGGGAAGCAGGAATTATAAAAGAGCCTAGTATTCCTACTGATTTCTCAGACTTTTTAATAAAGGAGGAAAATATACCCGAGATCCCTAGTTTTGATAAAGAAAACTTGCAGGAAAGTATTCAGCAGTATAAGCAACAGATGAAATACTTGCAAGATGTTAATGATGGGTTGATGAAAGTCAACAGAGGGCTTATAGAAGAACTGCAGGATGTCCATAATCATTTCTAGGAGCTGTCAGAAGTATCCAAAGAGGTTCTCAAAAGGAAACGAGCTATTGACATGCATTCCACAAAATTGGAGAAGACAGTCCAGGACCTACAACAGAGAAACAAGGAGCTCATCAAGAAGATTAATGACATGGAGCAGGAGAAAAAGAAAGTTAAAAGGAAGGATCAAGCACTAGATGGCATTGCCCTCTTAGCTAAGGAAGCGAAAAAGCTATGAATCAGTTGTTCATTTAGTTATTTGTTGTCACTAGTTGATAAACACATATGTTAGTCATGTTAGTGATTTACTATTTTTAGCATATTTTGTAATTTTGTAACTTTGCACATTTTTACTTTACGTTAGTGAGTTGATAGAGGCAGTTAGGGTTTTAGACCCAACTGATTTTGTAAAGAAACTCTATTTAGAGAGATAGGAAAGTCATTGATGGGGTTCTAATTTTTGGGAGCTATAGGAGATCTGCAGACTGTTTGTATCTTCAGACTTGTTCAGAGCTAATTATTGTGACTCTTATAAGCATTTGCTGATGAAATTATGAGATATATATGACTTTTATCCTTCATTTTTTTCTGTGTTGGCTTCATTATTGAACTTGTCTAGTTTCTTAATAGATATATTCATTGCTGCTTAATGTGTATTTGCTGGTAATGCTTGTCTGTTAGGTATGAACCTCAGCATAGTATTTCTGTTGGATCTTGTTGATATATCATGCATCTTTATCATATTTTGTTTATGATCTAGTTGTTATTTTGTTTCTGAATGTATTCCCTGATAGTTCCTAAAGTTTACAACCATTAAAACATTGCAGAAACCCTAAACCTAATCTGTTTTATTGAATTTTATCTTGAGTGTGTGTTGGCTTGTTTCTCTAGCCTTATAAACAATGTTTGGAACAAACACCTGGCATTTGAATAATCAGTGATCATATATATTAGGTAAACTTTCCATTCTTATTAGGTGAACTCACTTAGTTGGAGCTTCAGACAAAGAATATGTTACCCTACTAATGTTAGATGTTGTTTAAGCTTCGGAGAGTAATTTGTACCTACATTCATAATTTCTTTTGATCTGTGTGAAGACATTTTTAAGCTTTTTGGGTAACACGATTGATGTTATCATTGCCCTCCCTACAGGTTCCAGTATTTACATGTAAGTTAAGCCCTAATGATTCTATCGTATTCAATATGAGAAAAGTTTATGGTAATAGAGGAGTCAAATCACTGCATTTATGGTAATGTAATAGAGAAGTTATGGTAATATGATTCTTGGACCTTATTATTTTGATGAAATGCAGTGACCTTGGAGTAGCTACTAAACAAAAAAATATTTATGAACTAGGCATTATTCCTTTGTTTTCCTGGTACCATCAGGTATTGTGTTGTTTCCACAGGAAATGCCAACAGTTCTGAAAATCATACAAGTATAACCATAGGGCTGTTCAAAACCAAATAGATCTACTAGGACAAGTTTGCAGTCAGATTTAGTGCTCTTCCTGCTCATATTTACTGCTGAAAAACATCCTTGTTTTGCTGCCAATCTGCTACTAGTTTACATGCCTCCAGAAATGTAAGAAGTCATGCTGTAGATGGTTATTTGTAGGCTTTGAGTCTTCCATAAATCCAAGGAATAACACACTTATAGACATGTCTAAAAAGGCATCATCAGTCTGCTCTGTCACTGCTATTTTGTCCAAAATTTTCTAGATCAAAACCTAAAAACATCCTTGTAGCTGCTGCCCTTAATTTCCTCTCTACAATGTGCCACATTTAGTATTTCCTGCCCAGACTACTATCTTCAAATTGATAGTCAAATCTATTCTACTAGTATGAGTGATGAATTAGGGTTCCAGAATACATACTTGAATTACATCCTAAACTCTAGAAAGAGGCTTACAATGCCATCATATCCACATAAGTTAGCCAAATGCTCAGGGACAAGGGTGTCGTCCAAATCATCCCTCAAACATCAGGTATTGTGTTGTTTCCATGTTTTTCAATGTTAAGTTTCCATACCATACCATGTTTTTCTCTCCTTGGAATGTTTAGTTTCAAATAGTCTTGATTTCTTATTTCATCCTCTAGAGTCTAGGTTGATATTGGCCATGTAGATTGTTACTTCCTCTTAGGGTTTCTTTTCCGTAGCACTTTTGTAAGTGGATTTTCAGCTCCTTCCTATCCATGGGGCAGCTTACTTCCACTATATTCCAGCTATCCAACCACATCTTACATTGTAGTTCCTTAGCGTTTTTTTTTCTTCCTTCTTGATGAATCTTGCTGGATATCCTTTTTCCTACCATGCCTACCACATTTTGTCTGTATACTTATTAATATTAGTTTCTTTATTGATTTGATTCCTATTGGGTATAAATCCATTTATGCTAGAAGTATCTCATATAGAGTGCTTACCTTTATTCTAAGGAAGGTTGTTGCCAATTGTTTCTAGTATCTGCATCCTTTCAATTCATTCCATGTGTTTTCAGTTATGCTTGGACCCCATATCTTGCACTCATATAGCAGCATCGGTGTTATGGGTGCTTGGAATAGGAAGTCTAATGTTTGCCAATCCCTCTCTTTTTTAAATTTTTGCAGGTAATATATCTTGAAGAAAATCCTTGGGCACTTACCCTAATTTTGAGAATAGTACTGGGAAGAGGAAGTCTAATGTTTGCCAATCCATAATACACACATACACACATATTTCTAGGTAATATATCCTAGGGAAAATCTCTGATCACTTGCCCTCATTCTGAGGATGGTACCCAAGGTAAACACTGCATTCTTTAGGGCATAAGGCCATGTCAACAACATGGCTTGGAGCTATTACAACAATATAATCATTATGAGCTCAACATCTCACTTGCGGGAATAGAATCTATGTGGGGAAGATAACACTCCATCCCACAACCACTTGGGCTAGACCCAATTGACCTTGCTAATCCCATTTCTGTGTTGTCTTGTATATGTTTTGAAGTAAGAAGTATTGGAATTTCTTTATAGGAAAATTAATGCAAATTTAGAAATTCCACCTCAACCTTGAGGTTTCTTGGATGAATTTGCAATGTTAAATTACATCAGCATATACTTCACTTCTTTTTAACCAAATACACTAGGCAACCCAAGAAAGGAAATACCGAGCAAGAGTACCTCAATGGAAAAAAATTCCCGCCTTTAGGGAACACTTTCTAAGATAATAGATCTAAAGGTAACTTATAACAACATATTTATCAGAACAGTAAATTTTCCCCTTTAGCTTATATATTTTTTAACTCACTCAACAAAATCTATTCAATGTTAAGTCAAATAAGCAAGCATAACCAGCACCAGTAACTATTCAATTTTCAAGATAAAATATGCTATAAACCAGATCTTTATGTACACAAAGTTGGACAACTGGAACACTATATATAGGACTTCAAAATTTTTGGTTGAAGCAACCTTGCAAGTACATTTCTTTGGCACATAATCATCTTCAATCCCCTCATTAATCCTCGTGCAAACTAAAGGGTAACAGTAACACTCCCCAACTCATCCAAAAGCCATAGATGAAGAACTATAACATGTAGTTTTGAGAATGTGTGCCTCACCATGATTGTCTGATAGTTATTCGGATCTGAGTTAGCCCATGATATGAAAATTGAGTGAATAATGTGTCAATACCATGCCTAGGGAATTCAAAGAAGACAACATGGTTAAACAGATCAACAACATTCTAATAAGGAGTTTGACTGGTTTTGAAATGATTGTTTTATTAATTTGGTCTGTTAGATGTTATTACAAAATCTATCTTTGATATTGTGCTCAGCATGGTACTTTTTGAACCGTGTCATCTGTTGGACCTTATTATGAGATCTTGCTCAGAATAGTGTTCAGCATGGTACTTTTTGAACTGTGTCATCTGTTTTGGGGCATTACCGTTAGCAATTTGTTAATTTGGTTATGTGATAGGCTTCTTCATGTTTAAAGGATTTGCAACATCCATTATAGTATTCCATTCTGTACTGATAACCAAATATTTGTTTCACTGGAAAGTTCTGTCATTCATTCTCTATTTTTTTATCTCTTTTTAATCCTGAGAGTGAAATCTATTTTGTTTTGATCACATTGTTGTTTTTGGCATTCCATATTCAATCCAAGCTGGTGTAGCTTGTCAGAATGCCTTCAGTATAGCATGGAATATGGATGGTGTCAAAATATCAGGAATCTCGAATCATCCTTTCTTTCCCTTGATTTTGCTCATGTCTACAGAAAATACAACAAGAAGGCAGATGGCTTATCCAATGAGGCACTCTCTATGGCATCTGGCTTCTTACAGTTCACTGAAATATGTGAAGGTGAAATAGTGGGGAATGGATCGATGAAGCTCTTTTAATTTGAGTCTTTGACATCTTTGATGTCTATTTTTTCAAGAGTGACATAATTTATATTTTTTACATCCTTTGGATGTCTGAGGCAGATGTTGATCGCCTGTTGTATCAGTTTCTTGGTAGGTCCATAAGTGCCTCCCTAGATAAGCCATGACTAGGTTCTTCTTGTATTCCCTTGTAGACATCTTTTGAAGTCAGGATGAAGATGGGATGTATTCCTTGGTATTTTGATATTGGTGGTGAAGTTGGTTATCTGACCTCTCAATGTAGCTATCTAGAAGAGTCTCTGAACTAGATGTCTTTATATGAAGTTTTATAATTCATTTTTGGCATATTATAACCTTAAAAACATATTTTATGCATCCTATTATATTCCCTTTGCTTACAACCTAAAAGGTGACCAATCCCACACCAGTCCAATGTTGACAAAGAATATTTCATAGCATATCTTCTACATAGCTAAATTATTTAATAGAAGAAGAGTAATTTTAGAACTATATTTAATACTAATTGTCGTTACATGAAGTTTGATAATTCATTTTTTTCAAATTATATAACATTTATAAAACATGTTATGCCTTCTATAGTATATGTGCCTTGTTTACCAAAAGGTGACTAGTCCAATGTTATGTTAACAAAGGATGTGTCATCACATATCTTCTACATAGCTAAAAACTTGTGTAAGAGTAATTCCAGCACTGTCTACATCAGTTTGACTAGGTCTACAATGTTGACGATAAAAGGAGTATGCATATTAAGATTATGATGTGAAATTAAATGCCTCCCTTCCAAAATCTTGTTGATTTCTCTTTGTTACCTGTCATTAGAGATACAATACCTATTCACAATAATGTGAGAGATTTAGGTCGCTTAAAGTGTTATGGGTGCAATTTCATTGTGTTGTTGAGCTGTGGAAGCTCTACCAACTATGTAATCTTCACCATTTGGATGCAAAATTGATCTCAAAGATCATGGGAGTGAATTTAAGAGTTGTTTCATTTATGTGGGAAGTTTCCAAAATGGTTTACTTGAGCTTTGTGAGTGACTATTGAACAAATTTATCTCTCCTTGGACCATTCTTCATTTATTAGGCGAGTTCACTTATTACTAAGTTTTTTTCTTACCCCAAGGCCAAACACCATGTAGAATAGGGCTTGGGCTTGCAGGTTGGGAATATTAGTCAATTAATATCTTTTTATCATTTCCTAGAGTGGATTGTAATGCTTGGGGCATTTCCATAAAAAAGAAGAAGACTAAATTCCAAAAAGAACAATGACCTTTGATCACCTCTATGTTTTTTCATCTCTTGTTTTGACCACCTTTTGATCTTTTGCAGGTATGTTGAAGCTGACTCTTCAGTTTGGGGAGGGCTATTTGAATAAGCCACTAACAATACATTTTTCTTCAAGGTGTTTCATCCCGATAGTAAGATTTCTTCATCCTTTTTAGATATTTGAATTGAAAGTGCATACTTTGCTTCCTAGCTCTTTGTTTTATTAATGAACTAATATGCATGTGTAAATTTGAATTACTTTTTGTTTTTCATTTATTTATGGATGCACTCACCTCATTTCGTAGCCTTATTATATCCAAAATTTTGAAAAAAAAGTTATAATTTTATTCATTTCTTACCCAACTAAAAGGTACACATGGATGTAAATGCAGATGGATCCAAGTGATGTTGTGGACTTTGGAATTTTTATTGGTGAAGAGAATTGTCCCATTGGCACAGTTCAGTGTCAAAAAGGCTGTACATATGCTGATATCCGTTCTGAAATTCTGAATGATGAAGTCATTGAATATCCTTTTGAATTTATTATTGGTTCAACTAGATGTCCTTTAAATGCATTGCAAGAGGAAAGAAGGAAACCTACAACAACAAATGTAGGCATTAAGAGGAAAGTATGCACGATGGTTCCTAATACATTGGAATCAAATGTAATGGAGGGAACGCCAATCTCTGAAAACATTGAAGGGAATGTGGAGGAACCTATGCATAAACAACCAAGAGTTGGTAATGTGTCCAAGTTAGTGGAACAAGTTGTGGTTGATCCTAATGTATTGGCATCTTGGCAACATAAAGTGAACAGATTAATGGAAGAGTTTGTCAAGGAGAAGCTAACGCTAAAGGTATATTTAGAAAATGGAAAACCTAATATAAAGATCCGTTGTGAAATCTGTGGCATTGATTATGGAATGGGGGAAGTATCCTTGGAAGCACGAACAATTCGTAACTTCAAAAACAATCATATGAAAACAGGGTCCCATCAACGTCAAATTTCAATGTTGGGAATTAATGAAATGTGTGAAATTCCTTCAGGTAACAAAGAAAAGTAGACAACAGTGGCTAGAGATCAACTTGAGATTGATCAAGCAATCAAACTTCTACATGATTTCAACCAAACGCAAGGGCCTAATTTGTTCAAGGTGGTGGAAGAAACACTTGCAAATTACGAGGACAAGAAAAAAGTAAGAGTGGAATGTACACGATGCAATAGATGGTTCTCTTTGGTGCCGGCAAGTGGTAATATTGTCAGTTCTCTAAATGAACACATGAAATCAAAGAAGCACACTACTAATACTACAGTTGAGGCTTCACATGATACAGTTGTGTTGAGGAGTGGAACAGTTGGGAGACCGAAGAAGCCTACCAATGAAAAGTCCCAAAAATGTTTGTCTAAGTTCTTGATCCCATCACTACCATCACCATTACATGGGGCTTCTACACGTCCACATCCTTCTACTTTAGGTGTGGAAATTACCCAAGTTTTAATTTAATTTGAATTTGAATATGCACATTAATTTATTTATTATTACTTGTTAGTAGCAGTTAGTAGATCATTAACCAATGTGTTTTTTATGGTCTTGTTCTAGGACAAATAGCTCCCTCAATATTATTATGTTGGAGGTATTGGGATCCCTATATTGAGAGAAGAGGGGCGAGATTGGACACAAAGGTTCTAATGGATGAACAACATGGTGGAAAAATGTGGGCCATAGAGAAACATACCAGGAGAACACTAAATTATCATGGTATTGAATGCAGTATTAATGGTACATACAGACATATTCATTGCAAGAGGGTTTCTGAAATAGGAATACCTTTTGATTCATTGACATGCAATTTTTGTAAGATTATACCTAATTGTGATGAATTTCAAATGCGATTATATTGCGAATCAAGGAGCAACACGAAAAGACATGGGAGAGATACAGGGAAAGGGAGAAGGTTGGACCATTTGACTCAAACTGAACTCAAAATTGTTACAAGAGAAGCAAATGCTACACATAGGTTAACAGTGTGATCTCTTTTGTGGGAGAGGACAAAGGTTGCTACACTGTCTATAAGAACAAGGTCTCTAAGGGAAAATTTGTTCGAATCTGCAAGAAGGAAGGATGTGTTCAGGTTTTGCAAGGATGTGTGTGAGGCTCATAAGCAAGGAAAATTACAAGGTAAAGATGCAGTTTGGGAATTTGTTCAAGATATATTTCACAACCTAGTTTGTTCAAAGTCAGGTAGAAGGTATAGTGCATCCACTCAATCCATTTATGAGATGATTAAGTTATGGGGAGGTCCTAGATTACATAGCTTTATTAGCTTGAATTTGGATGGCCCTTCGATATATACGACTTTAAGGCAAGTTAGAAAATAATTGACATATATCCCAGGGGAGCAAGAGTACATTTTTGAGACAATCGAAAAATTTTATGCTTCCTATAAAGCCAAACATGGTATAGAGGGCCCAATTCCCGTATGCCTTGTTGAAGATGAAAATGTTGTGAAAAAATATGTAAGGTGGGTAGAAAAAAGTGATACATTGGTGGGTTTTTGTGGTAAGAAAGAAGAACATAAGTGCCAATCACATTTCTTGGTGACAGTTGGTGAGGGTGCTGTAGGCTATGAGATTATTACAGATGCCTTCAAGAATTGTGTGATTGGCCATTATGCACGTGTTATTATTGCAAACCCTTTACATGAGAAGCTTCCTCATTTGGTTGTGGATGTTCATCCAACGTGCAAAAGGTTTGATGCAAATTTTGTCCATCGACAATGGGAAAAAGTAGAAGACCTATGGAAGAAACATGTGGAATATTTTTTAGGACCTATTATTGGTCATTCCTCAGATGGGGATAGTAGGAGAAGAATGCTTATGTTGAAGGATTATTACTCAATGATAGGCATGAGATATCAAATTCCTTGGGAAGGGTGGAGACTAACTGGGTTTAATGATGGATTTAAAGTAACAGGACTTCATGACCAGGATTACATCCACAATGGAAAAAAGCTAGTGAATCCTTTGTTTAGTGGTCGACGAGATCTAATTGTTGGAAAATAGTTGATTAGTTTTAACCATGTAAGAATGGTTTATAGCAATTTTAAAGTGGATGAACACAAGCTTAAAATTGAGGATATAGAGAGGATTGATCGCCAAAACTGGGGTTCAGCACAACACATTGCTTCAAGGCATGTCCAGAGGTGCTTGAAGGAAATGAGATGTACAGGTGGCAGGACAGAGAGGACATCGGGTACAGAGACCTATCTAGCAATCGTTGCTGACTATATTGATATTTTTTTGTCTCCTAGTTTAACTCTTTGGGAAAGGGTGCGAAATTCTTCAAGAGTCCATCATTTCTTCACCTTATGGCTATGTTGGGTCAGAGAACAGGAAAATACTAATGTCAACATTAATTTCATTAGTAGAGAGGCATATCAAGATGTGAAAATTTCTTGCCACTTTACGGTTTTGTTGATGAGATTATTCTGTGATCAATACTCTAACTTACCATGTGCATTGCACCTAACTCGGTCAGATGTATGTGAGAACTTCTTCAGCAAAGTCGATGGCATGGTTGGAGTAGAGAGGGCATATTATTTTTCTGACTTACTTCATGCTATTAGAACCCTTAATAGAGTTGCTGAAGAAGAATCGAATCCCAAAGGGCTTCGTTTCAATAAATCTCATAAGAAACAAATGAGTATTTGGAACAAATTGCATCAACAAACAGTAGAGGAAGGTGATGTCTTGTCACAATATGATTCAATTTCCATTGATAATAAAATTATAGAAGCTCTCAAGATAGGATTGGAGGATGCACAGGGAATTTTACAAGGTCTTGGCATGCAACCAAAAAGACACACAAAATATTCTTGGTGGTTTAAACCATGGATAGAGGATCACAATGTTCCAACATTTGAAGATGTGGATGAATTAGTTGATAATTCTCCACCGGGTCATTCGACATCCATATTCCAATATTCGTCTTTTATGATACTCAATGATAGTGAATTGCAAACGATGGAAAGTGAGTGGAGGCACGAGTTGGATGGAATTTTAGATTCTGTTGATGAAAATGTAAACATATCTACCAAACCAGTGGTGGAGCTCAATGGAAAGGACATGTACAAATCTTGTTTGGTTAGTCAATTGAATGGAAACCCGACATTATCGAAAGATAGATTGACTAAGGTGAGGAATGGAGTATACTTTAGGAGAGATGAGAAGGCCCCCAAAAAGGGTGTTGCAATTGGTTTTGGAATTGGATCAGATTGTGCGGTGTTGTTTGAGAGCGAGTCTATAGCTTTAGATGAATGTACTACAAGAAAAGGTGTATCTCAAAGCACAAAGAACGACATTTGTTCTGGGACTTGGTACATTGGAAGAGTTCAAAGAATAAGAAAGAAGGATGGTAATAGGGTGTTTGATTACCATGATGACATTGATATTTTGGACAGGCCTGAAGGTGTTGAGCTTCAATGTTGTTGGTACAATGGAATAAAGGGGAAACGCATGTACAAGTATGACTCAACAGATCATCTATTCATACAACTTGAATCTGTTATAGCAACGACAAGCCTATCATACAATATCAAGAAAGACACATACAAGTTAGCAGAAGGTGACCACAGAATTTTTGAGGATTTCATTAAAAATTTAAATAGGGTGAAGTTTTCAAACCATTCTAATTTATCTTATCTTTTGTACTACTATCTTATAAATTATTTATGAAGTAGTATTTTTTGTATTATTGTTAATTCGTTTGTATAAATTTCATACTCATTTTAATTTATCTTATCTTCAGGTGCGGTGAATGGTTCGGATGCCAAACGGTTGGGATAACTCTATGTGAAGTTATCGATTGTCAAATATTTCTCTATGCGTTCTTGAAGCATGGTTCTTAAGGGTTGCTGAACTGTTCGCTAGTTCAACAATTATGTTTAATATTACTTTCAAAAGGATGAAACTAGTTTTTGTTTGTCAAATTTTGATGCCCATGCCCATATTGCTACTTCAATACTTAAATGGAATATTACTTAATGTGTGTTTCTTGAAATGTGTTTTCTAAATTTTTTCTTAAATGGCATATCATGTTCTTTAATTTCGTCATGTTTGTGTGGAGTGCATATTAATGCATTAGGAAATTGTGATTGTTGTTGATTTGAAAGATGGCTATGGTGTGGAAATCTCTTGTTATAAAACTCATTGTTGTGCACCCGTTGTGGTATGGAGTGGGTATGATTGGTTCTACTTTCTATAACCAATGAATCTTATACAATGATGACAAAAATATATAAAACAATGTACCTTGAGAGAGAGAACATATTATTGGTCTTGTTGGTCCTATAAAGGAGTTGCATGTCCACCTTATATGGTTCACCTTGACCTTTTGGGTTTGTTGTTTGTTTTGTTGTGGCCACCTGGGTTGACTTATGATCACCTCATGATCCTTTATCTTACTTTGTCCATAGGTGATGTTTATTAATGTTTTGATACTTTACCTTAAGGAGCATTACTGAACTCTCTCCCTCTGCGTGATCTTTGCACGATCTTTGTTGATGCTCCATGTGATATCTTGTTGCACCATCCTGGTGACTGGGATTTCCTTGTTACACCTTCCATGTGGTCACTTTGAACCACCGTGACCATGAATCTATTGGATTTTGGGTCCTCCCCCAGCGTGACCATGGCCTATTTCTTGGGTGGACTGTGGGTTCTTCCACAGTGTAACCCTGAGTCTATTTCTTGGTGGAATGTGGCTCCTTCATCAGCGTGATTGTGATTTGTTTCTTTGCACTTTCTTGGTGGACTGTGGGTTCTTCAACAAGGATGAAAAACCTGTTCCTTAGTGATACCTTGAGAGTTCCTTCTCTAGCATGACTATGATCTGTTTCATTGGGTGGAATTTGGGTCATTCACTAGCGTGAAAGTGATCTGTTTCTTGGTGGACTGTGGGTGCTTCACTAGCATGACTGTGATCTATTTTATTGAGTGGATTGTGGGTCCTTCCTCAACGTGACTGTGATTTGTTTTCTTGGTGGACTATGTGTCCTTCTCCAGCATGACCATGATCAGTCTTCTTGGGTGGACTATGGGTCCTTCCCTAGCATGACCATGAGGTGACCATGAGCATGTTTTCTTGTGTGAACTGTGGGGTCTTCCCCAGTGTGACATTGAGTTTCACTTTGTGGGTGGACTGTGTTTTTTCAAGAATGACTGTGCAAAGTATGCTTGTGTGTCTCTGCAGTATGTGACTGCATCCTTACCCAGCATGATTGTGTTAACAGATTGACTGTACTGGGTATGAATGTGCTTGTTGACTAAGAATTCTGGGTCAGTATGTTGTCCGTATGCTTATGCTTTAACCTTCTATGGATCTCTAGCAAGGTACATAAATTGTTTGTCTATATTGACTTGTCCCTCCGGTGACAAGATCAAATCTGAAAAATCTGAGTATATGCTTGATTCAAATATTGGTTATGATTGTTTACTGTTGATATCTACTGTACATTACCTTATCATGTTGTTATTGTACATGGCATTTGATGATTCTCGAGGACCAACTTTAACGCAATGAATAATGGAGCGTTAAGTTGAAAGAGATGAAAATTATGTTTGTTTGGTTTTATTGAAAAGTATTGGTTTTCTTGAAAAGTATAGGAAGCTTACTTTATAATTCTCTTTTCCTTTTACTTTATAATTTTCTTGAAAAGTACTTGCAGGTCTCAAGGAGAAAAATGAGGTTCTTTTATGGTGGATATGACCCATGTATTAAAGTATATGCAAATGGATATTTAAACAGGGTTGATGTTCAAGAAGCTCTTCATGCAAATGTTGCAAGGATTCCTTTCAAATGAGCAATCTGCAAGTGGGTATCTGTATTCTAATCTCTAATAAGGTCATGTTATTTGTGATTCTAGATCATTTTAACTCTGGATATATTGGGATACAAAATGTTTGAGGGGAAAATCTCTTTAGTCTTTATACTGTCTGGGTAGCAGACCTTGGTCATGTGATGTGGTTAGGGAAGGGCAACTCATTTTCCAAATCCTCTGAATTTCTCAAATCCTCTTATTGTGAGGGACTTTGACCCAAATTCCTGTATGTGGGCATACGGCATGAATATATTTGACTTGCAAGAATGGAAAAAGTAGGACATGACAAGGATCTATCATAAATGGAAAAACCTGGTAAGTATACATTGACATTTTGCTTTTGTTATCCTGGTGCTTTATTTTTGGTTTCTGCAATGAAGTGACATTAGCATTTGGTTTTGTCTAAAAGTGACTGTGATTCTTTTTATCTTATAATAAGAACAGAAAGCTGTGGAAACTGGGCAGCCTGCCACTTGGGGACAAACTCAAGTCACCTGTATATACCCAAACTCCAACAATGTACCTGGATTTCACAATGAAGACAGGAACTATTCTTCACCAAGTTTTCCTACAAAATTGATCCAACTGATTAATAATATCCTTTTTCTGAATCTTGTTACTTCTTTGTTAAATTTTAGATTTTTCACTCTACCACAATTTCAATCTCAATGCATTTCAGTTCTTGCAACTTGCATATTTATTTTGAACTTGCAACTTTCCAAGGGCTCCATAATTACAGATGTTGATATGAATATCCTGTATGCAGTATGTGAAGCCCAAGGTTTACACAATGAACCATGGAATGGCCTTTGGCCAGGCAGCAATGATTCTGTCACTTGGAGCCAAGGGAAATCATGCTCTTATGCCTATCTCAACAAGTAAGTGTACTATGTGAGTCTCTACTTCATTCAGGCTTATGCAGTTTCTCAATAAGTTGAAGGGCACACTCATAGCTTGTTTCAATATGGTCTACTAGAACTTGAAAGTAAGATATCCTATCAAAATCCAAGGGTCAATCATACGCAAGTGTCAGAAGCACAGTTGAAAATGTTAATAAGATTTGTGTTTTTTTTCTAGTAATTTATTCGATCTTAGTAGGTTCATATATCTAGTCATTATTTGTTAAAAAACATGCTGATGATCTGTCTTTTTTCTATCATAGCAAAACTGCACCTGCTAGTAGTGAATAAATCCAGTGGTTCTTCCATCGATATGCATAACAAGGTAATATTTTTCCCTTTTTTAAGATGTTACTTAAGAAATCTCGAAAGTTGTTCTTAAGTAACAGGTAAATGCTCACTTAGCTCCTTTTAAAGGAGTGCTTAATACTTATTTATTCTTCTTCTTCTATTTGTAAATGTATTCATCTTCTATTTGTGTTTAATGCATCAATTAAAGAGTTAAATGTAAGTGAAAACCGATTTAGATAATGGTGATTTTAATTTGTGTTGTAAACTGATGGTAATTGGCCAGTTGTCAAACAAAAGTTTATGAAGGTTGGAATTAATGGAATTTGACAATGCATGTAGGATCAAGGGCATCACATTTTTTAACCTATTGATATGCCAAATTGAGTCCTAAAATCCCACATGTAACCTTCTCCATGACAAGAATGTAGGTCGTTACTTACAATTTGATGGCCTGATATTATATATATATGAGAGAGAACATACCTAAAGGAGAGTCTTAGAAACAATGAGCACATCAGGAGTTTTGATAGTCTTAGAAACAATGGGCTTAGCTAGGATGCCCGGAAACCCTTAGCAGGCTGCCCAGGGCCCTGCTAGGGCTTTCTACTATTTAGCACAACTTTTACATTAAATTGTATATACTATTGGTGCATTATCCTACAATACTCCAACACCCCTTCTTAATGCTACAATAACAACAAAAACATAAAACTAAAATTTCTTTGTTACTTCACTTTCCAATTCCATAGTTCAAAATCAATGAGGCACTCCATCTAGTTGTCTCATCACCCTCACAAGGATAGTATTCTGGAATTTATGAACACCTCTAATTCCCTAACTCCCAAGTCAGTGCAACTCTTTGAATTCCCGAGTTGCTGATTCCAAAACTCCCAAATCTAGTTATGAATTTGTGAATTACTTGGACAATAGTCCATGCTTTGTTAAATCTTCTCTGATTCTGCTGTTTTCTTCTGCTCGTAGGCACAATGAAAATTAGTATGTTGCAGTTGAGTTATATCTGTCTAAGAACAATTGCATTCTCAAATCAAATGTTCTTGCTTGTCTCTAAATCACTATATAGGTTTTGTAGGGTTGTGGCCCTTTCTCTTCTTTCCTTCCACCTTGGTTTGAATACTTTGTTATTATGTTCAAGTCCTATTGAAACATGCCCATAAATAATTTTGTTCCTCAAAAGAATCTGTTATGTTTAACAATCTGTGAGAAATGATGTTGTAACTTGTTCTTCATGTGCATGAACACTTGCTACTCAAAATGTGTTCTTGTTTGCATAGGGCTTCCATTCTCCTACCAATGACATTGCATATGACAATCAGTTTGTTGGTAGTTACCCCTTACTATGTCTGGCATTCTTTGGTCTTCATGTTACCCGACTCTCTCCATGCTATCTGCACAGGGTTTCTGCAGACATATCTTTGTCTATAAAATCATGGCATTTAGAGTTATTGTATACAAGTCTACATGCTACATTTAGCTCAGGGTCTTTGCCGTCATCAATGATTATCGGACTTTGAGTTAATTCCAATTGTATGCAATATTTCTCTATTGTGCATAGATTGTAAGATGCTTCTTTGATGGCTGTTGTGGGAATTTCCTCTCCATCATTGCGTTGAATGAATGGATTTGATCTTTTCCTATTTTAATTTTCAATACAGGCTTACTAAAGGTAAAGCAGCAGCAGAAGGTGACTCATTTGATCTCTCTACATCAGCTGGCCTATAATAAGGTGAAGGTAAAGCTCGAGAAGAAGGTGACTCATTTGATCTCTCTACATCATTGATAGATCATATGTATATATGTTGCTGTATCATCAAGAATATCTTGCTGTTACCTGACTCTCTGCATGCTATCTGCACAGGGTTTCTGCAGATATATCTTTGTCTATAAAATCATGGCATTTAGGGTTACTGTATACAAGTCTTCATGCTGCATTTAGCTCAGGGTCTCTTCCTTCATCAATGATTGTCAAACTTTGAGTTAATTCCAATTGTATGCAAGATTTCTCTATTGTGCGTAGATTGTAAGATGCTTCTTTGATGGCTGCTGTGGGAATTTCCTCTCCATCATTGCATTGAACGAATGGCTTTGATCTTTTCCTATTTTAATTTTCAATATAGGCTTACTAAAGGTAAAGCAGCAGCAGAAGGTGACTCATTTGATCTCTCTACATCAGCTGGCCTATAATAAGGTGAAGGTAAAGCTAGAGAAGAAGGTGACTCAGTTGATCTATCTACATCATTGATAGATCACATGTATATATGTTGTTGTATCATCAAGAAGATCTTGCTGTTACTCGACTCTCTCCATGATGTCTGCAAAGGGTTTCTGCAGACATATCTTTGTCTATAAAATCATGGCATTTAGGGTTACTGTATCCAAGTCTTCATGCTGCATTTAGCTTAGGGTCTCTGCCTTCATCAATGATTGTTGGACTTTGAGTTAATTCCAATTGTATGCAAGATTTCTCTATGCTGCGTATATTGTAAGATGCTTCTTTGATGGCTACTGTGGGAATTTCCTCTCCATCATTGCATTGAATGAATGGCTTTGATCTTTTCCTATTTTAATTGTCAATACAGGCTTACTAAAGGTAAAGCAGCAGCAGAAGGTGACTCATTTGATCTCTCTACATCATTGATAGATCACATGTATGTATGTTGCTGTATCATCAAGAAGATCTTGCTATTACCCGACTCTCTACATGCTGTCGGGACAGGGTTTCTGCAGACATATCTTTGTCTATAAAATCATGGCATTTAGGGTTATTGTATACAAGTCTTCATGTTGCATTTAGCTCAGGGTCTCTTCCTTCATCAATGATTGTCGGACTTTGAGTTAATTCCAATTGTATGCAAGATTTCTCTATTGTGCATAGATTGTAAGATGCTTCTTTGATGGCTACTGTGGGAATTTCCTCTCCATCATTGCATTGAACGAATGGCTTTGATCTTTTCCTATTTTAATTTTCAATACAGGCTTACTAAAGGTAAAGAAGCAGCAGAAGGTGACTCATTTGATCTCTCTACATCAGCTGGCCTATAATAAGGTGAAGGTAAAGCTTGAGAAGAAGGTGACTCATTTGATCTCTCTACATCAGCTGGCCTATAATAAGGTGAAGGTAAAGCTTGAGAAGAAGGTGACTCATTTGATCTCTCTACATCATTGATAGATCACATGTATATATGTTGTTGTATCATAAAGAAGATATTGTTGTTACTCGACTCTCTCCATGCTGTCTGCACAGGGTTTCTGCAGACATATATTTGTCTATAAAATCATGCCATTTAGGGTTACTGCATACAAGTATTCATGCTGCATTTAGCTCAGGGTCTCTGCCTTCATCAATGATTGTCGGACTTTGAGTTAATTCCAATTGTATGCAAGATTTCTCTATTGTGCGTAGATTGTAAGATGCTTCTTTGATGGCTGCTGTGGGAATTTACTCTCCATCATTGCGTTGAATGAATGGCTTTGATATTTTCCCATTTTAATTTTCAATACAGGCTTACTAAAGGTAAAGCAGCAGCAGAAGGTGACTCATTTGATCTCTCTACATCACTGATAGATCACATGTATATATGTTGTTGTATCATCAAGAAGATCTTGTTGTTACCCGACTCTCTCCATGTTGTCTGCACAGGGTTTCTGTAGACATATCTTTGTCTATAAAATCATGGCATTTAGGGTTACTATATACAAGTCTTCATACTGCATTTAGCTCAGGGTCTCTGCCTTCATCAATGATTGTCGGACTTTGAGTTAATTCCAATTGTATGCAAGATTTCTCTACTGTGCATAGATTGTAAGATGCTTCTTTTATGGATGCTGTGGGCATTTCCTCCCCATCATTGCATTGAACGAATGGATTTCATCTTTTCCTATTTTAATTTTCAATATAGGATTACTAAAGGTAAAGCAGCAGCAGAAGGTGACTCATTTGATCTCTCTACATCAGCTGGCCTATAATAAGGTGAAGGTAAAGCTTGAGAAGAAGGTGACTCATTTGATCTCTCTACATCATTGATAGATCACATGTATATATGTTGTTGTATCATCAAGAAGATATTTCTCTCTTGGATATAAGCAGGAAAAAACACAAGTGCAAGTTTGAACTAGCAGCTAGACCAACTTAAATTTCATAATTAATCAATGCCACTCATAATACAAAAGGTCAATTGAATCTATTTGTTGTGGGTAAAAGAGTACATTCCATCAATATTATTGATCAACCACTACAACAACACATCATTAATTACCACACTTAAATTCAATTACCCTATTAATGATAATAAGTGCATTGTTTTGACTCCAAACAAATTTGCAACAACCCACTAAACCCATTCTCCACTAAGGGATCACATCATGATTCCATACCATGTTACATACATTATAGAGTCACATGATTCGTATTACTACACATAAAAATTTAGGTGTTAATTGAACGACGATCAAATAAAAGATGTAATAATTTTTATAGATGTCACATTTAGTAGTAAGCTATCTTCCATTACAATATATAAAGTAAAAAAATATAATACTTATCATAAAATATCTTAACAAAATAATTTTTTTTTCAAAATAAAAATATCTCTTTACAATTTTTTTAAAGTACACCTGAGACATTATGACATTGTATTTCTACATAATCAACATTTACACTGCTTTATAAATTGAGTGAAATTAAATCCAGCTAAATCATGTTCGAATGTTTATAATGTGTTACATTTTGTTGGCAATAAATTCTTGCTTTTTACCTTTTTACCATAGCTTTTATGCTTTAATTTTTTAAATTGCTTTTTGCTTTTTGCTTTACTTTTTGAACACGTTTTTAAGGTTGAAATAATTTTGTACTTTAGCTTTTAGGCCACACAATTCCTACTTCATAGGGTTAAAATTAATTTGGCTTTTAGATTTTAGGTCACACAAATCCTACTTAACAGGCTTGAAATCATTTTGGCATTTAGCTTTTAGGTCACACAATTCCTACATCACATATTTTTCATATGAGTTAACAATAAGTTTCTCAAAGCAGCAAGGTTAGGTAAATAAGAACCAACGTCTATATTTTTGGCTTAAGGATGGTTAGAATATATGAAGTAATTTCATAGTTCATGGTTCAGTTCCATTTATTTGGATAGAAGGCTTGATTGAGAATGTCCACAAGGAATCAACATGGCTTCCATATAAGGAGTACTGGTCCTGGGGTACTGTTGCTTTTGGTGTGCATGTTCTTAAATTTTATCTCTGGGAATGCAAGAGACAGAGAGCCCCTATCAATGATTTCTTTCTCTGTAAAATTTCAATTGTTTTTAGTTTAAATTTTAATCTTTGAATTGGGAATCTCATTTAGAATTTTTTATTCTATTTTGGAATTGAAATCTCTTTTTTCTCATGCAGATAATGCAATAGCCTAAAGGTTACTTATTCTAGAATCCAAGCCAATTGAAACTACTGCTGCTGCTTTACCTTCCAAGTCCTTCTTAAGTAACAGATAAATGCTCACTTAGCTCCTTTTAAAGGAGTGCTTAATACTTATTATAGGCCAGCTGATGAAATTATGTCTTCTTCAGGCAAAAGAGTTGGAAGTAAATACACAGTATTACATTGAATTACTGGCAAAAGGAATTGGCAAAACACAAGAAGAGATTGCAAAGGATATTCAAAGATCAAGATACTTTTTCCCACAGGAAGCAATTGATTATGGTATTGCTGATAAGATACTCCCAAAATAGGGTTTGGTCATGGAGAAAAGGGTAAGCATTAACCATTTTTAATTCATTTATACTAAATGTCTTGCCTTAAAATTTAACCTAGGTTTGCAGGATTGTCGTTGAGCATATTCTACACTTCCTTCTCATTATTTTATTTTCTTTGATTCTACATTGATAAATCTTTTCATTTTGTTTAATGACTTGCATAACTATGATGAGATGCTTTCTCAATCAAAAGTTGCACGGATTAAATCTGGCAAGGATGGTCCACTGTCTGCTCCAGCATGCAGGCCCTAGGTATAGATCATTGATGAGTTACCTTTTCCAGTTAGCATGAGTTGTTCAAAGATTGCTACAGCTATAATTGTTGGAATAATTTGTATAACCTGAAAGATGTATCTTAATATGACCCTTATCAATCAATGTTATTTTCTAGCATGCATACAGTGCTTTGTATATTGTCAAAATTGCAATGAGCTTCTGGATAGGTTGTAAACAAACATTCAAGGAAACAGGATTAAATTCCTAATGAAAGAAAGCACTCTAGAAAATGTAAATCATGTATTTCATTGATCTTCTCTGCATCTATGATCTGTTGTTTATATTTTCAGATTTTGCTTAATTACACATCTTGTTTGTGTGTTTTGGATTTTATTGCATAAAAGATTTTAAGCCCTACATTTTATGTGAACTCTTCACCCATCATCAGGGAAACCAACTGTAAGATAGAAAGCAGTGTTGAGTGGGCTTGTATAAGGTAGGAGGGAAAGCCAGGCTATATACAAGGTAGAAGGGAAAGGAGAGGAGGATACTATCCTCCTCTCATTTCCCTTCTACCTTATATATATTATATAGCCGTGACTTTCTGTCCTACCTTACACATAGCATATGACTTTCCCTCCTACCTTATATTAATAAATAGGTGCACTCCTCATTTGTAGCATTGCTTTCCAACTGATTGGTTTCCTTGATTATGAGTGAAGAGTTCATCTGAAACGTTGGGTTTAAAATCTCTTATGCAGTAAAATCCAATAATCACATAAGCAATATGTACACTTGCAGATATCTGCATTCTAATATAATTATAGCCTATTGCAAGCCTTTTTCCCTTTTTTCCATGAATCTTTTAGTTTGGAAACAATGTTCGTTGCTTGTTTATTCAGCAATCCTAACTCTTGAATAGAAAATCAACTTATTTGATGCAAAAAAATCTTTTCACTGAACTTGATACAATTGAAAACTTATGTACATTCATGGGTTTGGGTTTCCTTTTCAATTATTAATGCTATTGGTGTAGAAAAGATAAAACTTAGCATTGTCTTGGGTATTTAGATCCACCTGACTGTCATGAATGAAACAAGGTTGTAAGATTTAATTTTGTTTGATCCACTCATACACATTGGGCTTAATCAAACTTTGGTTTTGGATACGATTAACCATATCACAAGATAAACTCCTTTTCTTTCCAAGAAAAGCCTCACAGGATTCTCCCCCTCTTCCCTGGAATATCTTGATGGAGGGCAGCTCAACAACTAGCTGCAATGGTGGTTGGTAACCCAATCAGACTCAGCAATACTTGAACCTCAGCCAGACTAGAACTGGAGACCTTATAGTGAACTCCACCTTGAAACAACCTATTTGAACTAATTGAGATAACCCATTGGGCTTCACAAGGTGAACCCTTTCCATATGGTCAAACCATATTGGTTGTCAGGTTCATTTACAAACTGAAAATGAAGCTTGTGAAGACGATTATGACTCTAATCCAACCACAAAAGTTTTAATGCCAAGTCTACAAGATAATTTCTGTACACTAGATTGGGTTATGTATCATAGTGCTTTTGAAAA
>LPNX010848546.1:0-57768 GCA_001517045.1 Pseudotsuga menziesii
AGATTCAGCAAGATCTTCGAAAGAATGGTAAAATTATTTCAGTTTGGAATGAATTCATTGAAGTATTAAGGAAGCAATTTTATCCTTTAGGCCATATTCTACAATTAACCATGGGTTAGCAAATGTTTAGACAAGCTAAAGGACAAAGCATTCAATATTATACTCATGAATTCAGAAAGAGGGCTATTGCATTGAATGTTGCATTAGATACACAGGAAACTCTTCTTAAGTACATTGGTGGCATGCATTCTTATTTGAGACATACTTTGTTGATGTTTAACCCCAGTAATTTGGATGATGTATGTGTTCAAGCTACCCATTTAGAAGCCAGGGGTAAGCATGCTAATGATACTTTTGTGAAGAAATCATTTAAATTTGACAGCAAATCGAAAGGTCAAGATAAGGGGAAAAAGAAGATGGCTATTGTTAAGAAAGAGGGTGAAAATCCTACATGTTCGCATTGTCAGAAGGGACATGATGTCTCTAAGTGTTGGAAACTTCATCCAGAGTTAAGGCCAAAGAAGTTCGAAGGAAACAAGGATAAAGGCAAAGCAAAAGCTACTACAGCAGTTATTCAAGACTTAGGATCCGACTCAAGTGATGAAACAAAGGTTACAGCTGTCGGAATCCAGGGTAAGAATAAAAGTATCCCACTTCCCATTGATGCAAAATCAAGTTCTAGTGCAAGTACAAATATGCCATCTACTTCTAAGCTAAATGATAAAGATAGAAGTGCACTATTTCATGTTTGTGTCATTGCAAATCACACAAAGATTGATACATTGTTTGATAGTGGTTCGCAAGTAAATCTGATATCAGAAGAAGTTGTTAAGAAATTGCAGTTAGTTACTATGCCTCATGAAAATCCCTATCCTCTAGGTTGGGTTACTAATGATACACAATTGAAAGTTACAAAGAAATGTGTATTGAAGTTTTCCATTACTGAAAAGTTCATAGATGAGGTAGAACTAGATGTAGTACCACTTGACATTTGTGGAATTGTACTTGGGAGTCCATATTTGTATGACCAAAAAGCAGTCTTTTATAGAGAGCAGAATAAGTATCATCTTTTTAAAGATGGTGTAGAATATATTGTACGAGCACATAAGATAAAGACCAATCTAGCCATAGTCTCTGCAGGACAAATGAAGAGGTTGGTAAATGCAAGTAAGAATTTTGTGTTAATGATGGTTAAGGAGAAAAATGATGAGATCTCTAAATCTTTTGAAGGGTGTGACCCTGAGCCTAAATCTGAACTAATTGAAATCATTTCTGAGTATGATGATTTGTTTCAAGATCCGAAAGGGTTACCACCAAAGAGGGAGATTCACCATGAGATACATTTGTAGCAGGATGTGCCACTCCGGAATATAGCCATGTACCGGATGTCTATAATGCAGAAAGAGGATATCAAGAAGCAGGTTTAGGAGCTGATTGAGAAGGGGATCATCCGGCCAAGCACTTATCCTTGTGGCTCTCCTATAGTCTTGGTTCCAAAGAAGGATGGGTCGTGGAGGATGTGTATCGACTACAGGGCCCTTAACAAAATCACCATTAAAAATAGGTATCCTCTTCCTCGCATTGTTGATTTGCTTGATCAGTTGAAACATGCCATTTATTTTACAAAATTGGATCTGCGTAGTGGGTATCATCAAATCCGTGTTGCTGAAAATGATGCCTGGAAAACAGCGTTTAAAACAAAACAGGGTTTGTATGAATGGCTTGTAATTCCTTTCGGGCTATGTAACGCTCCTGATACTTTCATGCGGGTCATGAATGATGTCTTTCGACCATTTATTGATGATTTTATAATTGTATATCTGGATGATATCCTAGTTTTTAGCAAAACCTGGGGGGAACACATTGTACATTTGTAGAAAGTTTTAGATGTACTGAGGAAGGAGAAGCTTTATGTAAAAATGTCTAAATGTGAATTTGCTAAAACTTCTTTAGTATATCTGGGCCATATTATTGGTGAAGGCCACCTGCGAGTGCACCCAGCCAAGGTTGTTGTCATTGTAAACTGGCCACGGCCTAACACCGTTACTGAAATCAGAAGTTTTTTGGGTGCAGTTCAGTATTGGAGGAAATTCATTTCTGGATTTTCTTGCATTGCTGCTCCATTAAATGCATTGACAAGTGTTAAAGAAATTTTCCAGTGGGGAGGCAAGCATCAGAGAGCCTTCGAAACCTTGAAGGAAAATATTAGCACAGCACCAGTTCTAACGTTGCCGGATTTGTAGCAGCCATTTGAGATCGAAACCAATGCCAGCGGGTTTTCCATGGGAGCAGTTTTGATGCAAGGAAGGAAGCCAGTCTGTTACCATTCGGAGACATTCTCTACTGCGGTAAGTAACTATCCAACTTATGACAAAGAGTTGTATGCTTTGGTACAGAGTGTGAAGAAGTGGAAACATTATATCATGGGAAAAGAAACAGTCATACATACTGATCATCAGCCACTTCAATATTTACAATCTCAAACTAAAGTACAACAATGTAGGCATTTAATATGGATGGGATTCTTACAATAGTTTCATCTCGTAATTAAGTACAAAAAGGGAATTCATAACAAGGCAGAAGACATGTTACCAAGGCCACCTATGAATGCTTCAATCATTCTTCAGAACAGTTCATTAACACATGAAAGTTACATTGAACAGTATGCAGAAGAGAAAGATTTTAAGAAACTATATGCATCATTAACCCATAGTAAACAGGAAGAGAACTATTTTGTGCATGATCAGCTCTTGTATCATCTCAGTAAACTCTGTATTCCAGAGAAAGAAAGAGTGCATGTGATCCGAGAGGCACATAGTTCATTGATTATAGGACAATTTGGAGTAAGTAAAACATTGTTTGTATTGCAGAATCATTGTTATTGGCCTCAGATGCAAGAAACTGTAGCTAAATACATAAGAGGTTGTGTTATGTGTGCAACGAGTAAGCCTAGCAATAGGAAATTGGGTTTGTACACACCTCTTCCAGTTTCTTCTTGTCCTTGGGAAAGCATTTCTATGGACTTTGTAGGAGGACTACCTATGTCTAGAAAAGGGCATGATTATCTATATGTTGTTGTGGATAGATTCAACAAAATCTGTATCTTAATGCCATGTAACAAATAGATCATTGCTGAACAAACAGCTCATCTATTCTTTCAGAATGTTTGGGTACATTTTGGGCTACCCATGTCTATTATATCTAATCGGGATTCCCAGTTCTTGGGAGAATTCTGGTCGACTTTATGGGAGCTTATGGACACTAAACTGAAGAAAAGTACAGCTTTTCATCCACAGACCGATGGGGAAACAGAGGTAGTAAATAGGACAGTGGTTCAGCTGCTCAGAGGATATTGTAGTAAGAATCCTAAACTCTGGGATGAGCAGTTGCAGTATATACAGCATGCCTACAATCATGCAGTTCATTCTTCCATGAAAAAATCTCCTTTTGAAACTTCTTTTGGTTATCTTCCAAAAACATCGATGGACTTCTCTTTTGGCAAATATGCAGTGGATGGACATCATGATGCAGATAAAGTGCTAAGGTTCATTCAGAGAATCCAAGCAGTACAGCAGGCAGTTCAAGAACAGTTGGAGAAGAGCTAGGCAAAGTACAAAGCCAGGCATGACAAGCATCGAGTTGATCATCAATTTCAGGTTGGTGACAGAGTTTGGTTACATATCACCAAAGAAAGGATGAAAGGTGAAGGTAAAAAGCTTAAACTTATCTGGTATGGTCCTTTTGAGATCTTGGAAAAGATCGATACTAATGCTTTTCGCTTGAATTTACCTCCATACATGCAAATTTATTCAGTTGTCAATGTTGAGAATCTTAAATTGTATGATCCTCCTATGATCATGGATGAGGAAATTATCATGCAGATTCCTTCAGTTGATGATATGGAACCTGAATATATGAAAGAGTTGCAGGATGATGTTATTCTTGACAGAAATGTAAGGACTTCATGAAGGGGGAATGCTGAGTACCTCCGAGTTGGGCTTAAGGGTTTGCATCCTAGCAAAGCAAGATGGATGGAGATTGAAAAAGTGAGGGAGCTATACCCTCACTTACTTGCAGAATAATTTAGGCTTTTGGTGGTCCAAAATCTCTCCAATGGGGAGAAATGATCCGAAGGATTATTCATCTTTAATTTACACTAATCCAATATGGTACAATATTTATTGATCTATGGTTCAAAGAACATAACACATGTATGTTCCACACATATGCTAAACATAGTGGTGACATATCGCACTTGCTGCGACATACGTCAAACCTGCTGCAACATACGTCGCACCTGCTGCAACAGACATATCACACTGCTGTGATAGACTTTGCTATGACAGACTTATCACTTGCTGTGAAAGACTTATCACTGCTGTGACAGACTTAGCTGCGAGAGACTTATCACTTGCTGTGACAGACTTAGCTGCGACATACTTATCGCACTTGCTGTGACATCACGAAGTTAATGGTGACATCAAACGGTTACATTACGTGTGACGCTATGGTATGGTGAAACATATGTGCATAAGGGTCATTGCAACGTGTTTTGAGTCAACATATGTGCATTGAGTTGGTTGCAACGTTTCAGGAATATGGAACGTCGTGGTACCATAACGCTTGGGCAGCGATTTGGCCGAATCGCATGGTTCAGTTTTAGAATATGATTGTAACGTTGATAAAGAAGAGAACAGCTGTGGTCCATTATGGCTCCTCTCGCTAAGTGCTTAAATAGAGGATGCTGGCCACCGTTGAAAGGGGGGGAGGATTCAGCTCGTTTAGAAGGCAGCGCATCGTTTCTTTGTTATGAGAAGCTTGGAGAATTTGCCATAAAGTGTTGAAATGCTGTGGAGGTCAACTTTCTCTATTATATTTTAGCTTTCTTTGCCTTTCGAAGGATAAATGTAATTTCTAGAAGAGAGGTCTTAAATATTTTGTACAGCATTCTATTTACAGTTGCTAAAGTTCTTTCCAGAACCATTTTGTACCATTTTCAAAAAGATTAATTGGATCGGTACCCATTGGAGAGGGACCCGGAGACGTAGCCCAGTGGAGGGGGTGAAATCCGTTATCAACTTATGTTTGTGACGCTCTGATTCTATGATTCTTTATATCTGTTTATCAGTTTGTTTTCCATCTGTTTTCAGTATTTAATTTATGTTAATGTTGTTCCATTAATTAACCTGCTGAACGCATTCTTTTAACATAAACTTTTAATGCACACAAGTTGAGTTCCGACGGATCAGTAAAGCTCTAATCAAATAAGGAAATCATCTTCATTTATAGGAACGCATGCATAAAGCAAGAGTTGAATAGGGATTTACACAAAGATGGGACTGATGAGAGCGAAACATTTACTTAGGCAGGGATTTCCAGCCGTAGAACACAAAGGAATAAATAATTCTCTCTCAAAGGCTCGGAGTAAAAATAGCAAATCAGAAAGGTATATAATCCAAAATATCTTGTCACCACTAGCTTCCCCGCAATCCAAAGAGTCTATAGCCCGTGGGCTTCAAATCCATGTGCCGACAAAGCCCATAATAGTTACAGCAAACTCAAAACCCAGAGATCAGTAGAAACGGTGCAGGAATTCCTTTGACACAACAATTAGCATAAACTCTCAAGTTTAGGGCGGCCATTTGGTTTCGAGATCAAAACCCACGGATGTGATGAAAGATATCAATATTTTCCCAAATTGAAATGGTGGGTATTGGGAAGCATAGAGCGAACCATCTATAGCAAGGGAACATCATAAATAAAAAGAGTCATATAGGAGATCTCTCAAATCATAATAGGTAAGGAATTCTTACTAGATTTGATTCACTCGTATCGACTGAGGAATGTATTAAATTGAAAGTGTGCATACCACTCCCTGCCTCCATTCCAAATTGCAGAGCTCTAATGCATGGGTATGTAGAGCTATATTTCAAAGTTCTACTGGTAAATGGTCTCTCACCGAACGAACTCAATGAAAGGAATTCCACCATTCCTTTCTTCAACCCTCGACCTAATTTTTTCCAAATGTAACATCAATGAGTAGGCATGCTTCTTCCCCCTTCGACTGTCTTACTTATACGATAAAAGAAAAGGACATGCCTTGATTACTGCCAGGCTCTGCTGTGAGGTCCTAAACCTAGGTAACGTGAGTAGGCATTTTGTGCTATGGGAAAGAAACCCCCAAGAAAACTGTTGTTCTTCCTATATTTTATTTAATTCCCCCATAAGGAGGAAGTGCCACCTACCCATCCACCCTAGTATTGCAATCAATAATTACTTAAATACGCTTTCCTATAAATTATCAGGACCAAATCTCTCTTGGTTCGTCCTCATAAATATATATATATATATATATATATATATATATATATGGATATTTTTATAAATATTGTAATTGCATTAGTTCAGTTCAGAATACTATTCATGGGGACCTTTAGTAAAACTCCATAATTATATAGAAGGTTTTCTAAGATAATTCTATCTCACCTATATATATATAATATAGTATTTTATTCTAAAAAATTCTAAGCTTAGGATGGAGCTCACTATATAATACTTTTTGTGTACTCTAAGTACTTATTTTTATTTAATGATAGTACTTGTCTAAGTAGATTGGACCTACCAAAAATAAAAATAGCTCGCATAAACAATCCCTTCATCATTTCGCGTGATGAGTGCATGCGTTTAAAGGCTATAAGTAAGCACCCTATGGTTTTTAGGTCAAAACAAATAGTGAGGAATACAACTTGCCTTCTTTTCAGTACCTCAGTGTACCGAGATGACCCTTAGCCATCAAAAGTTAAAACTTCAAATTTTTTACTAGCCTTTAACCTTTCTCCCTGTTGGATTTAGCTTCTCGGCATTAAGTTGTGTCATTGTTTTACGTATCCTAAGCTTTCCACTTAGGTAATTAACATATATAAGCTGCAAGGCTTTGTTTTCGGTGGGGCCTTGGCCTTGAGCTCCTCACCCGAGAAACAAGTACAATAATATTTGTAATTACAAAATATCTAGGGTATGAGAGGGATATTATATTCGTAATGTGCTAATGTCTATTGGGGATTATAAATTGTGTTCTGACATGTTTTCCTTCCCCTTAGGTGGATGTGATTTGGTTTTGGGCACTCAATGGTTACACACACTTGGACCCATTTTATGGGATTTTGATGAACTTTGTATGCATTTTTCAATCATTGGGAAAAAACACACATTGAAGGCCTTACAACCATTAGAGGAAATTTGGGGTATAAAATGGGCCTTATAAGAAAATGCGCCAACAATAAATTTTGTGAGTTGGAATTAAAGAACCAATAGAATTTCAATAAAATGAGTGAACCATAATGGTTAAATTGACATATTTGTCATAAAAGAAAACTACTTTTTGTGTTCGTATTTTCGACATATCTTCGTGTGTTTTTACTCAAATTCTGAGCAAGAAAGCTCGTTGGATGCGGAATTTAATTCCGCATCCGATGATTCCCACACTACATAGTTTTGATGGACCCCACTGCATACTTTTAACGGACCCTGCTACCCAAAAAAGAAGAAATGTACCTAAAAAAATGTGATGATGACATCATCATCACGTTCTTTTAGGTATTTCTTGTTTTTGGGGTAGCGAGGTCCATCAAAAGTATGCAGTGTGGGTACTCATTAGATGTGGAAATAAATTTCACATTCAAAGAGCTCTCCTGCTTAGAATTTGAGTAAAAATACAGGGAGATATGTCGAAAATACGAACACAAAAAGTAGTTTTTTTCATTCTTCCTCCAAAATTAATAACTATTATTTTATTATTTTAACTATTATTTTATTATTTTAACTATTATTTTATTATTTTCCTTAGGAGGCCCATTTTAGACCTCAAATTTCCTCTAATGCAGGGTCCCTTAGCATCATAAGTTCACATCGCATGGATAATATCCTTAAGAAGAGTTCACATGGTGTCATCGCTCAACTCCATTTCATTCAGATGCAACCTTCAGCGGTCTCAACTACTCCCTTTGATCTAAAACAAATTTTGGATTGAGATGCATGTGTTTTTGCTGAGCCAGTGGGATTTCCACCTTCAAGAACATAGGACCATCATATTCATCTCCTTCCTGGAAGCGTCCCTCCCAACATATGGCCCTATCGCTACCTGTTTCACCACAAGACAAAGACTGAGATGCTTGTTCGGGACTTACTGAAAGAAGGTATTATTCTCCCTCGTACCAGTTCCTTGTCTTCTCAAGTTCTTCTTTTCTAAAGAAAAGATAGGTCATGGCGCCTCTGCATTGACTTTCAAGCACTTAATCACATATGTAATGTCCCCAAAAATTGAAAAAAACAAAATTATTAGGCTAGTCAAAACTACCTATGCTAGACATTATTGAACTTGTGGAATGTATCGTACTCTATTGGTACTATTGTTTTGTCGTAAGTTGTTCTTATGTCCTTCTTCCTTACTTTCATTTATGATTATTATTGTGTTTACTTATGATGTTGCAATGTTGGTTACTAGGCTATTCTTATTACTGTGTATGTTAGTTACTTTGATTATGTACTTCATTGTTATTTACATCTCCTTATTTTCATAAACATAAATCTGACTTAACTTGGTTAATGGATAAAAGAGGTGGAGTGGCAGGACTAGTTCTCCCATGTAACTACCTGAGAGGCAACAGTCTCTACTTGATACAGTTTTCTTACTTAGTTCTGTTTGAACTAATGTATTCTTATCTTGTTACTTACAGGTATACTTATCGACGAAAAACTTGTTACGGAATGCTGAATGTTTGATCACTAGTACTCGTACTTGTAGCTAGTGACATCTATTGGTTGTTATTATTGTTCTTTACAGACTTGTGTTAGTGACAAGGTCAATACCACACCTATTTGTAACATCCCCAAAACAGTAACCAACAATTATCGTTTTCAAAACTACTTATAAAATCCAATAACTTAAAATTAAAAAAAAACACATTGTAAAGTAATCATTGAACAGGGTGTTGGTTATTTTGAGGAAGCTTACTACCTCTGAATCAACATAATTCAAATTATATTAAAGTCAACGAATTTAATCCTTCCTAAGCTAATATTGTTAACATACTTAACACATTAGGCAAGGACCTTAAACAATAGCTCTAGCCTTTATCCCACATTAGACTAGCGGAATAGTTAACTGGGTTACTATAAAGGTAGACAAGTTTGGTTACCCAAAAGGGTTTGCTTATGTTGAATTTATGAACACCGAGGATATTCAAAATGCACTGCTTTTTAATCAGTCTGAACTTCATAACCTCCAGCTGAAGGTTAGTGCCAAAAGGACAAACGTCCCAGGAATGAAGCATAATCGTTATCGAGTACCACGGTTCAATCCCTATGCTAATCCATATCCCCCACCGCCGACACCCTATGCTTAGCTACACCATGCATATCACCCACCACCACCCTTTGCTCAGCCTTCTTTTTACACTCTCTCTCCCCAGTATGGCTATGGGAAAACCCCTAGATTCAGGCGTGCCATCTGATATCGTCCTTATTATTGAAACCCATGAAAATACTTGCAGTAGGAGGTTTAATAGTGAGGAAATAATTTGCTTTGCATTCATATGATTGATTCTCCAATTCACTTGGGAAGTTGCACATAGTTCCCTTTAACCAAGTATTATCTTACTTTGATTTAATCGATTATGAACTTGTCAACTTGATTATTCTTTATGGATATTTCATAAACTAACATAAAATATTCTCTACAATTGATTTTCTTAGAGGTTCTTAGTCAAATCAAATCAGTATATATACTATGAAATTGGGTTATGGTTCACCTATAACATTTCTAAATCTCTTTAAGTTTTTTAAACAATTTCAGTATCTTTAACAATAACTAGAGAAGACTTAATTGATATATTTATTGAGAAACCAAAGGATGAGAATTCCTATTGAGATTCATGACCAATCCCTAAAATAGGTCACAATGGTTAATAATTATGCATGCTTTGAATTTTATGTTTTAATTTGACTAATTTTTTTGTTATTGAGATGATGCATAACTACTTTATTGTTGGGGAGCACTTTTGAGTATGATGAAAGTCTAATGTTTCACCTGAAAATGACTGAATGGAGTGGATATGCTTGACCATTTTTCAACCCCTATAAGGTTTTTTACAAATTAAACTTGTAAATACACATCCTGAATTGAAATGAGCTTGTAAATACATATCCATAATTGAAATGAGCATTGACTCTAAGAGATCCCATCCAAAAATTAACAACACATGCATGGAAATGTTAGCAATAAAGAACCCTAACAACTCTTAGAAAGAGATCCCAAAGTTATCACGAGGATCTCTTCAACCTACAATCACCCATGAACCTAACACATTCCAAAATAAAACAAAACAAATAGAGAATTGGAATAATACCATATTTGTGTCTTGATATCTCATGCATCTTGTTGTACTTGTTATTCTTTGAGATAAATATCCTAGATAAAATAATCACATCTAAAGAAAAACTAATATGGTATCAAAGCCTCCCTCAAAGAAGGAATTGTGTAGCTCCACAAACTAGGGATTCCTAATTCAAGGTGTTCTCTTCACATATCATCAAGAAAAGAAGTCTATGCTAACTTGCATGAGTATGGGGCATCCTTTGGTGGAAGCACTATCACAATTGAAGAATTTTCATTTTTGACCCTCTCACTATTTCCGCGAGGAACTAGGGCATCAAGTTTCAGAGTCTTCCCACTTGAGTTTTCAGAAAGTGACCTTAGTGAGAAAGTCGTGTCAATGAGGCACATCTTTGTGTCCAACTAGAATTCACAAACTCTAAGTTTGGAAAATTAGGGTTTCTCTATCAAATCCTAGGTGAGCTAGCTCTAGAACCATGTCTAACACCTCAAATCGATAAGATCTAAATATTTGATATTTCCATTAGAGGTTCTCATTTGAAAAGATGACTCACATTACTCAGCTTTAGTAAAATATTGGAGGGGCTGATAACTTCCCAGCATGGAAGTACAAAATTTCTCTAATCCTTGAAGAAAATGACTTGAATTAGTTTATCACTAAAGAAGTTCGAGAACGAGAGGCGGATGAGGCTAAGGCTACTAATAAGAGAAGCATGTCTAAGACTAAGAGAATCTTTGCAGATTCTATGAAGGATTGATTCATCCCCCATGTGTTTCATTCAAGACACCGAAGGAAGTATATGATGCTTTGAGAAAGATGTTCAAAGGAAAAAACATCAACGAGAAGATGAATTTGAGGAACCAATTGAAGAATGTGAAGATACAGAACTCTGAGACTATATAGTCTTACTTCACAAGGGTTGCTCAAATCAAAGAACAACTTGAAGTGGTTGAAGTGAATGAAGAAGAAGGGGAAATTATAATGACTACCTTAAATGGTCTCCCTAGATCATGGGACTCATTCATTCAAGGGATTTGTCCAAGAAGGATGCTGATCTCTTTCACCAGACTCCGAGAAGAATGTGCCCAAGAAGAAGCTCGACTCGTAACAAGAGAAGAGAAGATGGGAGCAAGTGAAGATCTATTTTTCGAAGTTCAAATGAGGAAGAACTTCGAGAAGAAGGAGAACTTTCATCACAACAAGAAGGACAAGAAACAAAAGAATACCAAGAGAGATACTTCAAATGTTCAATACTACACTTGTGATGAAAAGGGACATTTTGGAAGAGATTGTCCCATGAGGAAAAAGAGACGCCATGCTCATATTGTCGAAGATGATGAACCAACAAACAAAATATTTAGACAAGAGAACGATGATTCACATGAAGAGTATGTGCTAATTTCCACACTTATGGGCATTCTCTCACAATGTAAAGAGAAGTGATTGGAATAATTCGTCAATATGTCTGAACATGAGTCATCACACCAGGTGAATATTGGGGATCATTACCAATATCCCATAAAAAGGAATGGAGAAGCTTCATACAACCTTAACTCCAGAAATCCTTAAAGATTAAGGATGTGTTATATGTTTGAGTATTAAAGTGATCAAGGAGTGCCATTTTTATGTGAGTGATGATTGTGAGCATGACACATTGTTCATTCAACACTGCTTTGGGTTGGTTTATGATTCATTCAGATAAAGAGGTGTATCATTTACTGAACAATTGATTTGGTGAGATGGATGTCTAGGGTAGTTCAAATCGGTATGCTTTTTTTACTAGTGAGTTTCCTTCACAAAGAGAAAGGAGTCCAACAAACCTAAATATTTTTTGAAATAAGGCATGGAAAGGGTGAACATGATGGCATATGTTCATATGTGAAATAAGCACTTCAAAGGTACAAGATGAGTCATGGTGCAACCTTGATCTTGAATTCTATGTAGAAGTAGTTGATTGGTGCACACAACATTTGGGACATCGAGGTCACAAACAAGGAAGGATGATGCATAAGTAATAAACTCCAAACTCAATTAATAGCCTAATAACATTATATCATCATTTCCAAAAAAACATATGTTCAATATAAATTTATATGAAAAATTGAATTCCATACAGGTTGTTTTGGGATGTTTCCCTTCGTAATGTGAACATAACCATTCCATGGTGTCATGATACCATACCTCATACGAGGGAATTACATTATGTTTGGAGCAAAGACATGGGCGACATATTCACCATTGAAATGAGGAAGTATGCTTGTTTTTGTGATTTTTTCATTGATGTAATTGGATGCGTCCTTCATCACTATCAAAATGATGTATATGTGAAACATTGGAAATATGTCCCTCTTAATCCAAATTTCCCACATCCAATTTCCACATGGAAATAGAGGCACACTAACGAGGAAGCGGTCTCACTAGATCATGATTGAGTTTCTGATGTGGTTAGGGAAGGTAAAATACTTCATTATTAATTAGTTCATTATATATTACACATATACATATCCTATAGAAATGAATGTAGGGAATTTGAATAATATTTGTAATTTCTCTTGCACCTGATGTATTCATTTTCATTACACCCCTCGACAATCAATAAAATGTGGCCTATTATTTGATGCGGTGCACACAAATTAAAAGCAGGTTGGTGAGACCCTATCAAGATGGAGAGTTCACGTACTAAATTGGGGACTTTGTTCTAATGGGCCAATTTTTCTAAAGAGTGTAAAATAGGGTTCTTATAATATTTATAGAGATTTTATGCCTAAATATATACCATGCCAATATAGTGATTTGGTGGTGGCACCTCAAATACATCTAAAAAAAATCAAGGTGAAGAGAGGTGAGACAAAGAGATGGAAGATGGGAGAATCTAACCATGATCATATTATGGAGACTTGCATTCCTATAACCCATTGGCTAGATGAATGAACTACACATGACACTTACAACATTGACCTAGGTGTCATACTAACTTGTTGAATGCAATGTTGTAATTAAAATTTCTAAAATTAACATGTACAACATCCATTGCAAGTAACTCATGTATGGTTCTACATGGATTTGATTTTGTATCAAAATAAGGTGAATGGATATTAGTGTTATTTCTTAACTTGTATTCCTTTATCTATGTGCTTTTGCAATAACAAATTTTCATATATAGACAATGATCCTTTATTATTTGTGAAGGTAAGTTCACCATCAACTATGAAAAATTACCAATTCTAATATAATAGGGGTTTCTCTTCGCCAATGGTTATCCTCAAATTGTTATTTGTAATTGATTTTTTTATATTGTAAATACACATTGAATTTTCAATTGGAATTACAAATAAAATTGCACAATAAATTGGAGTGAGAATAGTGATGCCCAATGCCATGTGCACACCACCTTCATTTCCCTCCATAAATTGCACAATGATTTAAATATCAATTACACTTGGCTGGATTATAATTGCATGCCCCATTAGTTTCAATTAGCATTCCCTTCTCCTACAATATTTCATTTCCTATTATTGCCACTAATTGTACTCAATTTCATCGACACTTCTCCATAGATATAGGTAGATGTAGCATCAATCTTCTCAATAAACAAAAATACAATCATGAGACTTCATCAATAAGACAATTAAAAAATGCACACACTTATAGACATTCTAGCCACTAAGTGGCTTGTCTTCCTTGTTTCTAACATGACATTGAATTTAGATTTCTATTTTTCGACATTTTTTATTATTAGGATAAAAGTGACTTTATGGAGAAGTCAAAAGTTAGGAGAAAGTTAAACTTTAAGATAGTTTGTATGAATAATATGATAATTATTAATTTAAAAGTCAATATAATTTTGTTAACATATTATATTAAAACTTTATTTTGTGAATTGATTTTTAATAATTTTATAAGTAATTTTTTTAGATATTTTATGATCAAGAATAAATATATAAGATGGTAGATGATTATCAATATATAGGATAAAGAATTACAAAATCATTGTAACATTTGAATGTCAAGAGGGCTAAAATATAAAACCATCTTACCTTATTAAATAGATAAACTTAGGAAATAAGTTTTTATTGGATATTTTTGTGGAAGTTATTTTTCATTGTTTATATAGTTTTTTTTCAAGGTGACCACTAGAGGTTTGTGTGAAAATTGGGTCATGGTGCTTCAATGTGACAAGAACATTGTTACTTTGACTACAACAATGTATTAGTGCTCCATGAACTTTCTCCACACACAGATATGTGTGTGTGTGTGTTTAAATCAAGTTTAAAGATACTAGATGGGAGGTTTTGGTGAAAATTGGGTCATGATGCTCCAATGTGACAAGCACATTAATACTTTGAATACACTTGAATGTACTAGTGCTCAATGAGCTTGCTCCATAATAGTTTTATAAATATTTTTTTGGATTCTTTAAAATCAAGATTAAAGATACTATATGGTTGAAGATAATCAATATCTACGATAAACACATGTTAAAGGGTCATAATTTCTAAAAAACAAGAATTGTTAAAATATAACCAATTACCTTATAAAATGGGTAAATTGTATTTGAGAGTAGTACTAGGAAACCAATTTTTATTGAAAGTTTATGTGGATGGATAGAAACTAAATATTCCAAGAAATATCCCTAAGTTGCATGTATCCATTCATGGAGTCACTTAAGGGAGGGTCATACCTCCTTAAATATTCAACTAATGTTTTAGAATTGTAATGGAGAAGGTAGTTCAATCTTGAGATATCCACCATGAAGATGAAGCAACAATGAAAAGGTCAATTCCTCCAGTATGTTATACACAACCAAAGTAGCCATCTTCCATATGGTTACTAGTGAATATTAATCCTCACTAACACATGGTTATTCTACCTTAACTTTGAATAAAAATATTTATTGTAACAAAACCATAATAATGTAAAAAAAGTGCACGTATGTATCACTTCAATGCGTTGTCTACACTCCTAATAATTAAAGAATGCTTTGTAGCCATATTGACTCTATGAAAAATGTTGAACAATAGATATTAAAATAAACCTAGACAATGTAAAATTGTAATTTAATTTTTAAATTGTAATGTAACTCAACTTTAAATTTTGATTTTGCAATTGTAAGTTGAATTTTCATTTGAAATTGTACATTAAACTTGAAATTTTAAACTGTAATTGAATTGTAATGTGCAATTGTAAGTGAATTGTAATGTGTAAACTCTAATGTAATTCTAATTTAAATTTTAACTTGTAATGTAATTCAGTTTTGAATTTTGAATTTACAACTATAATGTAATTGAAATTGAACTTTTAAATTGTAAATACACATTGAATTTTCAATCGAAATTACACATTAAATTTGAATTTTAAATTGTAATTGAATTACAATGTCTAAATTGTAGTTGAATTGTATTGTGTAGAGTAATGTAATCGTAATTTAAATTTTAAATTGTAATGTAATTAAATTTTAAATTTTGAATTCGGAATTGTAAAATAATTGAAATTGCACTTTTAAAATGTAACTACACACTCAATTGAAATTGAAATTACACATTAAATTTGAAATTTTAAATTGTAACTGAACTGCAATGTGTAAATTGTAATTGAATTGTAATGTGTAGACTTTAAAAGTCAATATAATTTTGTTAACATTTTATATCAAAACTTTACTTTGTGAATTAATTTTTAACAATTTTATAAGTAATTTTTATATATATTTTAGATCAAGAATAAATATATTAGTTGGTAGATGATTATCAATATATAGGATAAAGAACTACAAAATCATTGTAACATTTGAATATCAAGAACACTAAAATATAAAACCATCTTACCTAATTAAATAGATAAACTTAGGAAATAAGTTTTTATTGGAGATTTTTGTGGAAGTTATTTTTCATTGTTTATATAGTTTTTTTTCAAGGTGACCACTAGAGGTTTGTGTGAAAATTGGGTCATGGCGCTTCAATGTGACAAAAACATTGTTGCTTTGAATACAACAATGTATTAGTGCTCCATGATCCTTTATTAGTTGTGAAGGTAAGTTCACCATCAACTATGAAAAATTACCAATTCTAATATCATATGGGTTTCTCTTCGCCAATGGTTATCCTCAAATTGTAATTTGTAATTGATTTTTTTATATTGTAAATACACATTGAATTTTCAATTGTAATTACAAATAAAATTGCACAATAAATTGGAGTGAGAATAGTGATGCCCAATGCCATGCACACACCACCTTCATTTCGCTCCATTAATTGCACAATGATTTAAATATCAATTACACTAGGCTTGATTATAATTGCATGCCCCATTAGCTTCAATTAACATTCCCTTCTCCTACAATATTTCATTTCCTATTATTGCCACTAATTGTACTCAATTTCATTGACACTTCTCCATAGATATAGGTAGATGTAGCATCGATCTTCTCAATGAACAAAAATCCAATCATGAGACTTCATCAATAAGACAATTAAAAAATTCACACACTTATAGACATTCTAGCCACTAAGTGGTTTATCTTCTTTCTAACATGACATTAAATCTAGTTTTTTATTTTTCGACATTTTTTGTTATTAAGATAAAAGTGACTCTATGGAGAAGTCAAAAGTTAGGAGAAAGTTAAACTTTAAGATAGTTTGTATGAATAATATGATAATTATCAATTTAAAAGTCAATATAATTTTGTTAACATTTTATATTAAAACTTTATTTTCTGAATTAATTTTTAATAATTTTTTTAGATATTGTAAGATCAAGAATAAATATATTAGATGGTAGATGATTATCAATATATAGGATAAAGAATTACAAAATCATTGTAACATTTGAATATCAAGAAGGCTAAAATATAAAACCATCTTACCTTATTAAACAGATAAACTTAGGAAATAAGTTTTTATTGGAGATTTTTGCGGAAGTTATTTTTCATTGTTTAAATAGTTTTTTTTCAAGGTGACCACTAGAGGTCTGTGTGAAAATTGGGTCATGGTGCTTCAATGTGACAAGAACATTGATACTTTGAATACAACAATGTATTAGTGCTCCATGAACTTTCTCCACACGCACAGATATGTGTGTGTGTGTGTGTGTGTGTGTGTGTGTGTTTTAAAATCAAGTTTAAAGATACTAGATGGGAGGTTTTGGTGAAAATTGGGTCGTGGTGCTCCAATGTGACAAGCACGTTAATACTTTGAATACAGTTGAATGTACTAGTGCTCCATGAACTTGCTCCATAATAGTTTTATAACTAGTTTTTTAGATTCTTTAAAATCAAGATTAAAGATACTATATGGTTGAAGATAATCAATATCTAGGATAAACACGTGTTAAAGAGTCATAATTTTTAAAAACCAAGAATTATTAAATTATAACCAACTAACCTTATAAAATGGGTAAATTGTATTTAAGAGTAGTACTAGGAAACCGATTTTTATCGAAAGTTTATGTGGGTGGATAGAAACTAAATATTCCAAGAAATATCCCTAAGTTGCATGTATCCATTCATGGAGTCACTTAAGGGAGGGTCATACCTCCTTAGATATTCAAATAGAGTTTTAGAATTGTAATGGAGAAGGTATTTTCAAACTTGAGATATCTTCCATATGCTTACTTGTGAATATTAATCCTCACTAACACATGGTTATTCTACCTTAACTTTGAATAAAAATATTTATTGTAAAAAAACCATAATAATGTAAAAAAGAGTGCATGTATGTATCACTTCAATGCATTGTCTACACTCCTAAAAATAAAAGAACGCTTTGTATCCATATTGACTTTATGAAAAATGTTGAACAATAGATATTAAAATAAACCTATACAATGTAAAATTGTAATGTAACTCAATTTTAAATTTTGATTTTGCAATTGTAATGTAATTGAAATAGAACTTTTAAATTGTAACTACACCTTGAATTTTCAATTGAAATTATACATTAAACTTGAAATTTTAAATTGTAATTGAATTGTAATGTGCAATTGTAAGTGAATTGTAATGTGTAAACTCTAATGTAATTGCAATTTAAATTTTAACTTGTAATGTAATTGAATTTTGAATTTTGAATTTGCAACTGTAATGTAATTGAAATTGAACTTTTAAATTGTAACTACACATTGAATTTTCAATCGAAATTACACATTAAATTTGAATTTTAAATTGTAATTGAATTACAATGTTTAAATTCTAGTTGAATTGTATTGTGTAGAGTAATGTAATTGTAATTTAAATTTAAATTGTAATGTAATTGAATCAATTAAATTTTGAATTCAGAATTCAGAATTGTAAAATAATTGAAATTGCACTTTTAAAATGTAACTACACACTCAATTCTCAATTGAAATTACACATTAAATTTGAAATTTTAAATTGCAATTGAATTGCAATGTGTAAATTGTAATTGAATTGTAATGTGTAGACTCTAATGTAATAGTAATTTAAATTTTAAATTGTAATGTAATTGAATTTTAAATTTTGAATTTGCAATTGTAATGTAATTTAAATTGAAATTTTATATTGTAATCATTGTATATTAAATTTGCAATTGATCCATAAAAACATTCGTAACTGTAATAAATATATCTAAATGTGCCATAGGAACCCTAAAGCAGATCACCATTGAGAGGTCCTTCCAAGAGAAAAGGGAAACGACCCCTACCTAATTGACTAGTTTCCACCCATAAGGTAAACCAAGAGTTGTCGTTTGTGCCTAATAGGTTATTAGTTTTACCTGAGCCGTGGAGTGAGGGGTACTGCCCAATACGCAAGATGTTAGACAACATTGGCGGCCGACTGAATCCCTTGAACCTTTAGGAAGCTGAACATACCTGGGGTCCATATCAATTTCTAGTTGGTAAAGCGCATTTTTCGAGAGTCGCCACACAGCAGAAAAAAAGGTATAAATTTCTATTTTTTTTCTATGTCTTCTTTGTTTTAGCTCCATTTCCCTTCAAAATTCACTATAACCTACATAATTCCATTATGCATATTTCCTTCCTTGAGGAACTTATACCAAATTCAACTTCGTGAAGCTCGAAGTTTCACATTTTTCTATTTTAAGTATTTTCCATAACATCTTTGATTCTCACCCAATCGACATCAAATTTTTCCACCATGTTCGTTTCCCAATTCTGCTTCTTTGTCCCTCTGTGACAAATTTCCCAATTCTTTCACCCTGCTTATGAATTTCGCATTTTCTGCTTCGTTGTCCCTGAGAAAGTGTGCAAAACCTAGTCAAACCACAATTATCCACCCGAGTTTTTGCCCAACTCAATTTTTTTCTTTTCTAAAACCCTTTATGTTTTTGTTTTTCTACCCATTTAAAAAAAAGCATGCTTATGGTTGTCACCCATGCAGAAGCAAATAAAAAAATAAAAGAAGAACTTGTCTCCCTCAAGACCAAACTCGAAGATATAGATAAAACATTTCTCGGTCTCTATATTCAACATTTAGCCATAAGAAACTGACAACATTCCAAGTCTTCTGCACACACTGGGTTATCTTCTTCTAGCAACTTTCGTGGGTGAGAGATTGATTTTTCTCACTTCAATGGTGATGACCCGACTAGATGGATTTACAAGGAACAACAATATTTTAGTCTACATATCACTTTTGATGTCAATAAAGTCCCACTTGCATCCTTTCATTTGGAACATGAATCCCTTCAATGGTTCCATTAGTACATCAAGGCTCACACAGAGCCAAACTAGACATATTTTTTCGAACTCCTTTTGCAACGGTTTGGCCCTAGTGCTTTTGATGATTTCATAGGACCACTCACCAAACTTTGTCAAACTGACACTGTGATGGAGTATTAGATAGAATTTGAGAAACTAGCCAATCACACAAAATGATTTCCTCATGCATTCTACCTGAGTTGTTTTATCTTTAGTCTAAAGGATGCAATCCAATTTTAGGTTAAAATGTTCAATCCCAACATAATGAGGGAGGCCCTAGGGTTGAATCAATTAGCGGATGACAATATTATGGCTCAAAAATGCTCCAAATCCACTTTTGTTCCATTCGGAAATCTACTTCACCAAACACCCCCAATCCCGCCAGCTCCTAGAACCACTCATATCAAGCATTTTTCTGAAGCCGAGATGTGGGAATGTAGGGAAAAATGGATCTATTATAATTTTGACAAGAAATTCACATGAGGACATCGATGTGATGATCAAAATCTCTATCTCTTGGATGTGGATTCTCCTCCTACACTTGAAATTTCTGATGATGCTAAGCATCGAGTAGATGATGAGGGTGTCATTCAACAACTTCGTGTTGACCTTCTTAGTCAAGAAAACCAGCCAGAGATATCTCTCCATGCCTTAGTGGATTCACCACCCCACAAACCATGTGGGTCAGGTGTTTCTTCAAAAATATCCCTCTTACAATCCTCATTGATTCTGATAGTACTCATAACTTCATTGACCCCGGGATCGCCAAATAGGCCAATTGTTTTGTCCATCCTTGCTCCAACTTTGAATTCATGATTTCCAATGGGGGAACCTTTCCTTACAAAGGGAAGTGTCATAATGTGCTAATATCTATTCAAGATTATATATTCTGCTCTAACATGTTTGCCTTTCCCTTAGGCGGATGTGATGTGGTTTTGGGTGCTCAATGGTTACGCACACTTGGACACATTTTATGGGATTTTGATGAACTTTGGATGCATTTTTTAGTCATTGGGAAAAAACACACATTGAATGACTTACAACCAGGGTCTCTCAACATCATTAATTCACATCGCATGGAAAATATCCTTAAGAAGAGCTCACATGGTGTCATCGCTCAACTCCATTTCATTCAGATGCAACCTTCAGTGGTATCAACTACTCGCTTGGATCTACAAAAAAATTTGGATCAATATCCATGTATTTTTACGAACCAAGTGGAATTTCCACCTTCAAGACCATAGGACCATTGTATTCCTCTCCTTCCTGGAAGCGTCCCACCCAACATTAGTCCCTATCGCTACCCATTTCACCACAAGACAGAGATTGAGATGCTTGTTCAGGACTTACTGAAGAAAGGTATTATTCTCCCTTGTACCAATTCCTTCTCTTCACCAGTTATTACTTTCCAAAAAAAATATGGGTCATGGCACCTATGCATTGAATTTGAAGCACTTAATCGCATCATAATCAAGGATAAGTTTCCCATTCCTGTTGTTGATGAGTTTTTGGATGAGCTTCATGGTGCTCATGTTTTCTCCAAGTTGGATCTTCATTCTAGGTATCACAAAATCCAGGTCCATGAGGATGATATCGCTAAAACAAATTTTTGCACACATGCTGGACACTATGAATTTTTTGTCATGCCATTTGGCCTCACGAATGCTCCACCCTACTTGTGAAACTTCATTCTAGTCTTCTTTGATGATATATTCATATGTTGTTTAAGATTGGTTGAGCATCTCCAACATCTTGATCTTGTACTACAACTTTTTTGTGATCATCATCTCTATGCCAAAAAATCTAAATATGTTTTTGGGAGGAAGGAGGTAGAGTATCTCAGGCATATTCTTTTAGCACAAGGGGTTTGCGTCGATCCTGCCAAAATAGATTGCATGAAAAATTGGTCGTTTACTCAAAACTTGAAGAGCCTTCATGGGTTTTTGGGACTCAATCACTATTACGACAAGTTTGTCAAGGATTATGGGGAGATTGCAGCTCCATTAAAATCTCTACTGAAAAAGGACACTTTTACATGGACACATGATATCAAATGTGCATTTGAAAAACCGAAACAAGCTATGTGTACCACACCTGTTCTAGCTATGCCCTATTTTTCCAAGCCTTTCACTATTGAGAGTGATGCTTGCGACAATGGAATTGGTGTTGTCCTCCTTCAAGATGAAAATCCCATTTCGTTCACCAAAAAATCCCTTTCTCGAAAGAATTTATCCTCCTCTAGATATGACAAGGAAATGATGGAAATTTTTCATGCAGTAAGAAGTGGTGTCCATAACTTTTAGGGAAATATTTTTGCATCAAGGCTGATCTCCATAGTCTAAAATATTTCCTGGAACAACGGGTCTCATCCCCAACACAACAAAAAAGGGTTAGCAAACTCATGGGTTATTACTATGAGATCAATTATAAGAAGGATAAGTACAATATTGCAGTAGATGCTCTTTCCCGCACATTTAATGACGATGCTTTTCTTTAAACTATTTCTATGCCTATTCCAAATTGGTAACAATTTGTTGAGAAAGGCTATCTCAATTTCTCTTCATTATCTATCATCCAAAAGTTGGCAAGTAACCCTTCTATTGTACCTCATTACTCTTGGGATGATTCTTCTCTCAGATACAAGGGTCATATGGTGCTTCCCCAAAGCACATATCTTCACTAGGATGTCTTCTATTAACTCCATGCTTCTCCATTGTGAGAGCACTTTGGGTTCCACAAAATGTATGAGTGGACATGACGTAACATTTTTTGGAAAGGAATAAAATGGGAAATTCAATAAATGGTTGTCTTATGTGATACCTTCCAGTTCCACAAGCGTGAAACTACACTCCTTCCCGGCTTGCTTGAACATTTTCCCATCCCTACAAGGATTTGGACATTTATTTCGATGGATTTCATTGAAGGGATCCCTAAATATAAAGGAAAGACAATAATCTTGGTTGTTGTTGATCAGATCTCCAAATATAGTCATTTTGTGCTCTCAACCATCCATATACCACCTCCTTAGTTGCACAAAGTTTCATGGAATAGATATTTCTCCTTCATGGATCCCTTCTTGCATTGTCTCAGACCGAGACACAACTTTCACAAGTAATTTTTGGCCCGAGCTATTTGGCCTCACTAGCACCCAACTGAATATGAGTTTAGGATTTCACCTACAAACAGATGGTCAGACTGAAGTCATCAAAAAAAATTTGGAAACTTATCTTCGTTGCTTCACCTCTGAACAACAACATCGATGGGAAAAGTGGATCCCTCTCGCTGAATGGTGGTATAATACTACCTACGATATTGCATCTAAAATGACTCCATATGAAGTAGTTTATGGTCAGGCATCATCAGTGCTCCTATCATACACCCCCAATAGTTCACCAGTTTAGGCGGTTGAGATGGTTCTTCGAAACCGAGATCAGATTCTTCACATTTCACACGACCATCCTCACATGGAAAGAAACTGCATGAAACAACACGCTGACCAGCTCCATTCTGAGCACACTTTTCAAGTCGGTGATATGGTATTTCTTTGTCTGCAACCTTACAAGAAATCCTCCCTAAAAATCAAAGGGCATCAAAATCTAGATCCAAAGTTCTGTGGGTCATATTAGGTTCTTTAGAAGATTGGTTTCATCTCTTATAAATTAGAATTTCCTCCATCTTCTCGCATTCACCCAGTATTTCTTGTCTATCATGTTAAGAAAGTGATTGGCACCAACATCAAAGCACAATTTTTTTTACCAGAACTAGATAATGAAGGATCCATCATTTTGGAACCAAAGATCATCCTCAATAAGCACACTCGTCATCTTCTCTCTCGTTCCATCACATATGTATTAATTCAGTGGCACGACATGCAACCAGATGATGCTACATAGAAACCACTCCTTCAGATTCAACAATAGTTTCCACATATAAAGCTTTGAGGACAAAGCTTTTCTAAGAGGGAGGGGATGTTAAGAACCTATGTCAACCCTCATCTTTGTTATATTTTTAAAATTAAGCTAGCATTACATTTAGGATATTTAACTAAGAGAATAACAAGCAGAGTAATCAAACATAAGAGATAATGAACACAATGTTTTTCCTTGGGGAAACCATAAAGGGAGAAAACCCTGCAACTTCCTCAGAGATAGAATCAGCACCAAAAGTAAAACCCAAAATAGTAAGATGATCTCCCGACAGTAGTAACCTTCTTTGTTCCTTTCCCTAGTGTCTTCCTCTTCCTTAGCTATGTTCTACAACTGAGTGTAAGTGAGTGTGTGTTAAATAGAGAGGCTAGCTCTCTATTTATACTAATTCCTAACTTGACTAAACAAAACTAGGGCCTAATTCACTAGGTGACTCTAATAACCCTAGTGCCCTGGAACTGCGGGGCCTTTAACCCTTAGACAATAGGAGGGTTACCCACCTTGACTTGACATGACTTGTTTACATTATAGAAACTCCCGATAGGAACATCAGGGCATGACATGACTCAAGTACATTACAAATACATCACAAAATAAACATTGGGTTACAATACATAAGAAATACAAGTGAATACATTCCAAAGTTACAATTACATTAACACTCCCTCTTAACTAGGAAAGTGTTCTCTCGACACAATTTATCAGCACAAGTCTTCTTCTCTATATCATCTGTATCATCATCGAGTCCTCATCATCTTCAAGTCACATTCATATTCATGTCATCTTCATCTAGATTTGGATCATCACTCGATTTGGATCATCATCACTGGTTCTAGATCATCATCATTGGTTCTAGATCATCACTCGATTTGGATCATCATCACTGGATTTGGATCATCACTCGATCTAGATCTGCGAGGAACCAATCCAATATACATGTTCAAAAGAGCTCTATACTTACATCTACCAATGTCAGGAACCAATCCAGCATGCATGTCAGAAGGGCTCTGCACTTACATCTTCCCATGCGAGGAACCAATCTAGCATGCATGCTAGAAGGGCTATGCACTCACATATGATCATGTAGGAACCAATCCTACAGTCACATTAGAATGGCCCTCGGTCCTAGACTGATCTTTTCTGGTAACTGACCAGGTTCCTCCATTCCAATAATGGCATTCAACGCTTACTTCTGATCATGTAGGAACCAATCCTAAAGTCACATCAAAATGGCTCAGCACTCATATCTAACATTGAAGGAACCAATCCTCTCACCATGACAAAATGGCTCAGCCCTTACATCTAACCATGGAAGGAACCAATCCTCTCACCATGTCAGAATGGCTCTGGGTCTCATCATTTCCCCTTGGAAGGAACCTCGATATGGAGAACACCAAGCTTCTCCGTAAAGTACTCAAACTTTACCCTAGCCAATTGATTTGTCAACACATCAGCTATTTGATCATCTGTCGCAACATACTGGAGCTTCACTGCTCCCCTCTACACCATATCCTTGATATAGTGATACTTGATCTTGATATGCTTCGACTTGTCATGGAACACCGGATTCTCTGACAACTTCACGCAATTCTAGTTGTCACAATGTATACAAGTAGCATCCATCTAGAGATCAAATAAATCAGACATTACCTTCCTCGGCTATACTGCCTCACAACTAGCTGAACAAGATGCGACATACTCTGCTTCAGCTATACTCAGTGCCACACAGGATTGCTTCCTGCTAAACGAAGAGATCACACCTGATCCCATACTGAAGAAACACCCTGAAGTGCTCTTCCTATCGATGGCACTGCCTGCCCAATCTGAATCCACATAACTCTCTAGGTTAATCTTCTGATTCACCTTATACTTGAGCCCATAATCAATTGTACCCCTAAGGTACCTCAGAATATGCTTTGTAGCAATCAAGTGAACATGTCTCGGATCTGTCAAAAACTGGCTCAAGGTGTTCATAACAAAGCAAATATCTGGTCTCGTGTTTGTCAGGTACATCAAGGACCCAATCATCTGACGATACATCGTGGAATCAAACGTTTCTGATGAAGCATCAATCAACAGCTTCAGGTTCAATGCCATAGGTGTGGTCATGGCCTTGCATCATCTTGTTGGGGGGCGCACCCTAGGGACTATTAGTTTTGGTAACTTCGCGGCTGTTGGTAAGTGGAGCTACAAGTCAAAATAGTCTTAGGGGTGTCAGGGTAAGTCAAAACCCCTTTTTGTAATAAACCCATGGTTTAAATCCAGGGTTTAGGGTTTTTTGGGTGCCCATGGTCTGAAGCCATGGTTTTGTAAAAATGTGCAGTATAAATAAGCGCTTATGTAAAGAAGAGAGGTTAGGCTTTTTGATGTAAAGAAAGATTAAGGCGAAGTAAGGTTGATTTTGTAAGGAAAGGATCAGTCCCAACTGTGTGCGTGGACGACCTCTGCAGCTGTGTGCGCAGAGGGTTTTGTAGGAAGTAAAGAAAGATCTGCAGCTGTGTGCGTAGAATCCTGCTACTGTGTGCGCGGCTATTAAGGACTGAAGGGATCTGCAGCTGAGTGCGCAGATCAACTGTGGTTTTGAGGAAAGAGGAATAAAACGCAGTTTGTGGACGTAGCCCCTACACTGGGGGTGAACCACGTTATATTTGGTGTCGTGGTTTTATTGTGTTGTTTCCGTTCCTGTTATTTTCATGCATTAAACTGAATACATCTGATAACATAAGATCACTGCTAGTAATAAGCTTCGCTGTGAATTCCCTGTAGTGGGTTATGCAAGTCTAGTTTGTTTATTATGCTGCGAAGTTATATGTGAATGAATGATAAAGTTTACAAGTGTTGATTACTAATTGCTTTGAAGGTTAAGGTACAATAATACCCCTCCTTGCATGCAGAAACCTGATTCTGCGGCACCCCATTGTTGTTTCGGGTGAGACTGCAACCTGCGCGCAGGTTGTTGCCGAAAGGGCCAACACAGTGGGTCTTTTGTTGGTGCGACGTATAAGAATTAACTCGGGTCTTAGGGGCCTATTGGGGCGCGTACCCTAGGGACTATTAGTTTTGGTAACTTCGCGGCTGTTGGTAAGTGGAGCTACGAGTCAAAATAGTCTTAGGGGTGTCTGGGTAAGTAAAAACCCCTTTTTGTAATAAACCCATGGTTTAAATCCAGGGTTTAGGGTTTTTTGGGTGCCCATGGTCTGAAGCCATGGTTTTGTAAAAATGCGCAGTATAAATAAGCGCTTATGTAAAGAAGAGAGGTTAGGATTTTTGATGTAAAGAAAGATTAAGGCGAAGTAAGGTTGATTTTGTAAGGAAAGGATCAGTCCCAGCTGTGTGCGTGGACGACCTCTGCAGCTGTGTGCGCAGAGGGTTTTGTAGGAAGTAAAGAAAGATCTGCAGCTGTGTGTGCAGAAGCCTGCTGCTGTGTGCGCGGCTATTAAGGACTGAAGGGATCTACAGCTGAGTGCGCAGATCAACTGTGGTTTTGAGGAAAGAGGAATAAAACGCAGTTTGTGGAAGTAGCCCCTACACTGGGGGTGAACCACGTTATATTTGGTGTCGTGGTTTTATTGTGTTGTTTCTGTTCCTGTTATTTTCATGCATTAAACCGAATACATCTGATAACATAAGATCACTGCTAGTAATAAGCTTCGCTGTGAATTCCCTGTAGTGGGTTATGCAAGTCTAGTTTGTTTATTATGCTGCGAAGTTATATGTGAATGAATGATAAAGTTTACAAGTGTTGATTACTAATTGCTTTGAAGGTTAAGGTACAATAATACCCCTCCTTGCATGCAGAAACCTGATTCTGCGGCACCCCATTGCTGTTTCGGGTGAGACTACAACCTGCGCGCAGGTTGTTGCCGAAAGGGCCAACACAGTGGGTCTTTTGTTGGTGCGACGTATAAGAATTAACTCGGGTCTGCCCTATTGCCCAACAAATTGGTTCCGTTGCCGGTTGAACTGAGTATTTTCTCAGAGGGGTTTATATTGTACCTCGGGGGCTATGATCTGGAGGCCCTGTGTGAAGGAAATCGGTGATTGGTTTGATCAGACCTGTCTGAAATTCGCGCAGCAAGAGAATACGAATCCGTGTCGAAGCGCAAGGGACTTTTTACAAAGGTATGTTTTTATGATGCTTATGAAATTTTCTTTGGTACTATCCACATAGAGTTGCACCAGTGGTTGTCCAGGTTAACAGAGAGGAGGACGAACTTTCAAGCTCGACCGATTCCTGTGTGGACCCCCGCAAGGGTCAATCTTGTGCAACACATGAACAACGAGGTCTCCCGCGCTGTTGACTTCTGGACGATGAGCACATTGGAAGCCTTCGCGACAAGAGTTTGCCATTGACACGAGCACGTCCTTCAGCGAGGCTGAACGGTAGTTTTTCAAAGGCCCTCATGGTAAGTTTTAAATCCCTTAAGCTGGAAGATTAAAATACTATTGGTTGGAAAGGGCATATTATTTGAATCAGACTGTTAGTTTAGTAGTACTAACCTATGTTTGCAAGTGATAATATTTTCGACGCACGAAGTGGGTTGCCGCGAAGTGAGCAAGGGTCCAAAAGATATTTTGAGTCCTACTCCTCAGGACAGACCATCGCAATCCCCCCTCTAAACCCTCACCAGCCAGACCCTGAAGAAAACCCTTCGGTAGGAAACCCTCCCGTCACTCCACAGCGTCGCCTTGTTACCCCTAGAGTTCGGTCGCAGTGTGACAGGAAACCCAGTTTGAGTATTCCGTCCACAGCTCAATCTGCTCCCGTGAACCCCCCCCCATCTACATCCTGTCCCCCTGCCAACCCTCCCAGAACCACCATGGCTCACCTAGCTGATGACATTCAGTTACCTATCTTCAAAGGAACGGGATCAGAAGACCCAGAACAGTTCTGGTTTTTATGTGAGGCTGTCTGGAATGCAAAGAGTATTACAGACCTGGACATGAGAACTGTGCAGCTCATTACCTCCTTTTGTGACCAGGCTTTGACCTGGTTCATGAAATTCTCCAGTAATCAGCACCCCACTTTGGATGAAATCAAGGCCGTTATCATTAAGTAATTTAAGAAACCGAAATCCGAGTCACAGAGCATCACTGAACTCAAAGAGATTCAACAGCGGCGAGGCGAATCCGTGTGGGATTTTGATCAGAGATTCAAAGTTCTATTAGACCAAGTTAGCTTCACAATTAGTCCTGCGCAGCACAAGGAATGGTTTATCGCAGCTTTGTTGCCACATATCAGAACTCCGCTCATGCAACAGAAGTTTTCCGACCAGCAAGAGGCTCTAGAAATCACAATGAAGCTAGAGACCGCCCCCCTTGGAAATGATTCTGGTATTAATCAAATACAAGCGCAGTTGGCAGCTATGGCCCTGGAGCTTCGCGACATGAAGAAAGCCAAAACAAGTCGAGAGGAGGTCTGGTGTACGCAATGTCGGTCCGAGGGTCATGATAGGGACTAGTGCCCTGTGGCCAGAACATATCTAAATACGGGTATTCCCAATAAATTCAACACCGGTGCCTTATATTGTGAGATTTGCCGAACCCCTGGCCAGCACCGCCCTGAGCACTGCCATCTCCTTCAGAGATATGTTCAAGTTCCTAAAAACCCCTACTGCCAGTTCTGTAAATCTATAGGGCATAATGAAGACGAGTGTCGTAGCTATTACCTTATGCGAGAGCGCACCTCTGACACCTACCGACTCCACAATGACGCCCAGACTAATGATGGCTATGGTTACCGTGGCGGCACCTCCGGACGAGGTGCTTTTGGCGGTCGCAGCCGTGGTGGGATGACCGGAAGAGGTAGAGGTCAGATTGTGTGTTACAATTGTAACCAAGTTGGTCACTTGGCTCGTGACTGTCGGAACCCCACTACGACCTGTCGGTATTGCCGCGCAGTGGACCACGTGATTGAACAGTGCCCCCAGATCCTCGCAAAGATTCAGGAAAATAACCATGGCCCTATCCCAAATATTCAGTTGATCTCTGTTGAGCAACAACTTGCCCCAGCTCTCAATGTGGTCACTCGGAGTGGAGTTACGACGCATATTCAAGACACGCCAAAGCAACCTGCCGTGGAGCGCGCATGTAAGGCATCCAAGAAAACCTCAGCCCTGGACACTGTGAAGGACCGAGCACCAGTTCAGGAGGCCCAGTGCGATAGTGTTGACCCTGGCGCTGTAGAAGTACCTGCGCGGAAACATCGGCAGGCATCGCAGCTACAAGAGGCCTCGACGGACAAAGTAAGTACACTATCCTCTTTCTTGCAGAGTTGTATGAAACTCTTGCGGAATCAGAATGCTCTAAAAGAGCTGCAAAAAGTTCTTGCTGTCACAGACCCTCAGAGAGAAATTGATCAGGAGAAAACTGTTAGTCGTGTCCGAAGAACGGGAAGGGAAATGGGATTGAACGTGCAGATAAGAGAATATGACATGATTGATGTCATTTTGGATCTTGGATCAGACGTTAATGTCTTACCCAAGAAGACCTGGGGACAAATGGGAAAGCCTTCCCTGGTTTGGTCACCTATACAACTATGACTAGCCAACCAGCAACAGATTGTACCGCTAGGGAGACTTCTTAGTGTTCCAATTGACATTGATGGGGTTAGTACTCTAGCAGATTTTGAAGTTATTGAGATCATTGATGACAGCAACCCTTACCCAGCTCTGTTGGGGATTGAGTGGGCCATGGCTAACGCTGCAATCATGAACCTTAAAAGGAGACAGATGACCTTCGAAGGAAATGGGCTGCGCGTTATCATACCCCTCGACCCATCCTAGGGAGAAAGATATACAAAACCCCTCAGAGATGAAGGAGAACAGGATACTCTAGACCACATTTACAACATCACAGCTAAGGACGCAGATTATGTCGAGCCCGACGACGATGGTGTAATAGATTGGCAATGTGATAGCTCCTGCATGTCTGATTCAGACGATGGTCTGGAGAACTGGCAGAACCGACTGTATGAGCTACATGGCCACAGGTGCGTGCAAATCACCCAGTCTCTTAGATGCCTTAGCACACAGCCTAGAGAGTTGCCTACATGTGTTGGGATGACAGACCCTAGGGAGTTTCTTACACATATGTCAGACCGAGCACCTCAGTCACAAAACACCCAGAGTATGGAGATAGCACTAGGAGCTATAGCAGCATGGGGGAAAGATTTTACAAAGTCTAACCCCAGTCGGGGAACCTGTCATAAATTCATGTGCCACAGATTCATAAGCCGGGATCAAGAGGTACGAAATAAGCTCAAAGGGCCGAATAGCCTTTAGGGATATTCGAAGCAGAACTATACAGTAAGGGAAAACACACCCCACAAAGAGTGGGTGCATAAGGGTGTGCATATCTTGGATCCTGTTGAAAAAAATCGGCACATCGAGGTTGAGCTCCGACACGGTATTATAAGTGGGGATTGTTTTATTAGCTTCTTGATCACACTCTTTATTAATAAATCTGGTCCTGTTGTAGATATAGCTTTCCAATCAAGCTACGACAGGGAAACTGATGATTACCCAGGAGTTGACTACCAAACCAAGGGGCAGAGCCACGTTGCCAGACCTTCAAACCTAAGGGTCCTGTCGCAGACATTATCAGGACGGGTCGAAGGGCACTATTGTGCCAAGGGTTCTTGTTCTTCCGACACTTCAACCACGATTATGCCGAGGACCAAAAACTTAGCGAAGTTCAAAATCTGACCATTGGGAAGCAGCTAATTTGGCAGCGGCCGAGTTTTAATTGCTTTAAATGACTGTACTAAGACCAGTACCGGCACTCACGCTCCACATGGACAAGATTTCTGTCAGATTCGGTACATTCAATGCGCTGTCCTACCCGACTTGATTGTTGGCGTGTATAAGAAGATGCCTAAGTTAGAGAAAATCGCATTATGCGCCTCTTCAAGATTTCTGAGTGAACCCATGACCACCGAACGAGAGATTGACGCTTTAGTCAGAGAATTCGATCAAGAGGGTCTGATCACTTGCTCCAATCAGCCGCTTGCCCTAGCACGCGGTGAAGACACTCCCCCAGCACCACCACGTCCGATGCAAACACGGTCTGCTAGGAGAAGGTATAGAACGGAAGTTCGCACCAAGCGCAACCAAGACCGGCCACAACAAATAGGGCAAACACCAGCAGCTCACCCTATGGAGGCCTCTGGGTCTGCACAGGCCCCGGCCGGGGGAAGGGAGAATATTCCACCACCAAGGCCACCATATCTCCCACCTGTTCAACCTGGTACTGCGGTACCACGTCGGACAAAGCAATTTACATTAGCCACACCCTCGCTGCCACAGGGACTGCAGTTGATAGGGAATATGACAGGAAAGATTGATCGGCTTAAGTACAGCAATCACGACACCAATGACCTTGGCAAGTTTCCACAGTTTGAACCAGCAGAATACTTACACCGCGTCCAGTATCCGGATCATAGGGTCACACTAATGGAAGTACAACCATGGGATGCGGGTTTGGACAACGCTGGCCTCCTCAAGATATTTCAAATTCCCCATTTCAGTCGCGGCATCCAGGTGACTGTAGAGGCCAAACAGTTACTAGCACTGGTACATGACGGCTACTTATGGATAGGGGACCACCAACTTCCTATTGATGCTGCCCTCATCCATAAGATCACAGGTTTACCCATGGCCGGACCTGATCCGGGAACTGAATTTCCGTCCAAACATGATGACACAAAGCTCGCGCAAACCATGAAAGAGCGGTCTGGCCTGACAAAAGGCAAGCGGGGATATCACACTTCCACGATTCGGGAGAAGCCCATTCGATTTGCAGCTGAACTTTTAGCCTGCAAACTCATACAGAAATGCAGGCCAACTGAAGTAACTGCTCCGGTTATCCAGATTGCTATGAACTGTGCTGAGGGGTATACTTATAACTAGGCCGAGTATCTTGCGAAGGAGTTTCTGGAGGATGTCCGCGATGCACAAGAAAAAGGTAGACCTTTTCATTATTCATGGCTTTTAATCCTTATTGCATTAGTTGGGTGGAAAGAACCCACCGAAGCCCAGTTTATAGAAATAAGCCCCAGCACGCCAGCAGCAGCAAGGTATGCCTCCCTATGGCTATCTTCAGATAAGGAAACTCAGCAGATGATGAACGCTGTGTTCATCTTCTATGCTATGAGTATTCATTATGAGATTGTGAGAACACCTCGACTTACCAATGAAGTATTTTCCCAATACGAGGGTGTCGCGCACTTTAGTGCCGATATGCATCATGTGTTCATGCAAGCTCGTGCAGATCCACAACGGCAATGCCACAAATTTCCATATATAGTCACCGAACCAGATATCAGGTGGATAGTTCAGCACTGGCCGGCTGAATGGCTGAAAGATTTAGGGAAAAAGCCCTCTATTTCGGTTCCCCCAGCTACCAATATTGACACAGGTACTAGCCAGGCGCAGCAGAAAAACTTGTCGGAAGAAAGTGAAGAACTCAGCGATTCGCAGGGGGATGCCGACGGCCAGGATGGAAACGGTGGACAAGATAAACAGGATGAACAGGATGAGGAGTCGGACAAGACCTTATCAGACCCTAACCCGCCAACGAAGCGCAAATCACCAGAACTAGCCGAGGTAACCAAACCGCAGTCCCGCAAAAAGGCAAAAGCGTCGAAGGACAAAAATATTGAGGACGAAGCCACTGTCACGCTCGATATGCTGGAGAAAGCTCTAGAATAGTCTACCTCAGCACTTACAAAAAAATGGTCAGAGTTTGCGGAACTGCATCTTGCCGGGCTCTCAGGCATCGCAAACAGGGTATCGGAGCTAAAAGAACTAGCAGCGAAATCAGCACACAGTACTGCGACAAGTAGCACTACAGCACCCGCACAGCAATATATTAGGCAAGGGCCACCCAAAGACCACCAGGGACAGGTAGGAAGTGCAACTCTGACACAGCTTGACACAGACTCCCGACCACAGACGGATATAACCGCGAGGGTCGATTATACAAAGCTGTCTATGTTAGAGTTGCATCTTTGCCAGCTCACGATTACAAAGGAAATCCATGCCCAAACCCACTCATCCCAGGCCCAATTGGAAGACACCATCAAACAAAACAAAACCTTTGTCGCGCGCCTAGATGAAATCACACAGCAGAAGAAGGAGGCTGAACATACAACAACTACATTGCTGCGAGCATTGAACGAGGCATGTCGAAGTCTCTCTAACTCCGACATACAGGAAACAGAGGAACCAGAGCAGAGAATTGCTAAGCTAAGAGACTATGTCCAGCAGTCCCGCAGCGAGGTTGAAAGGATGAGAATAGAACACCAGCACCAGATTGCAGAACTTCAACTCCACATTCCCCCGGAGACTCCACCCGAGGTTCGAGAACAGCGTCAGCAGGACATCAAGGCTTCAGCAGCAAAAATATCCGATAATGTGGCCAACGTCGCAAAATTAATGGAAGACAGCATAGACGCATGGGCGAACCTACAGGACCATCCAGATGCAGGTAAGATCCAAGAAACCATCAAGTTGCACCAGGATGAATTAGACGCAGTCAGAATAGAAATCAAGACACTGCCACCAATGCATAAAATGGCTAAAGTGAAGCACAGCAAGGAACTTCAGCAGGAAATTGAGTCCTGTAGGACGAAGGTAACGCTACTGGAGAATGCGTTACAGCCCCTGGTGGATGAAGCATTAGACTTGAGCAACACTGCGGAAAGTCAGCTCAAACTTTTGAAGACCTACGACATTTTTGCACAGGAAAGAGCTGACACAGACTCATCTTCAGTCTTACAGGAATTGGTGGAAAAAGAGAAATCCACTGATGATATACTACGCACTCTCACCAGTCGTTTCCAGATCCTCGCGCAGAAGATTCTCCCACTAGAGCCTTCGCAGAGTGACCCGGGACGGGCCACTGGTGAGTCTTAGGGGCCTGTTGGGGCGCGCACCCTAGGGACTATTAGTTTTGGTAACTTCGCGGCTGTTGGTAAGCGGAGCTACGAGTCAAAATAGTCTTAGGGGTGTCAGGGTAAGTCAAAACCCCTTTTTGTAATAAACCCATGGTTTAAATCCAGGGTTTAGGGTTTTTTGGGTGCACATGGTCTGAAGCCATGGTTTTGTAAAAATGCGCAGTATAAATAAGCGCTTATGTAAAGAAGAGAGGTTAGGATTTTTGATGTAAAGAAAGATTAAGGCGAAGTAAGGTTGATTTTGTAAGGAAAGGATCAGTCCCAGCTGTGTGCGTGGACGACCTCTGCAGCTGTGTGCGCAGAAGCCTGCTGCTGTGTGCGCGGCTATTAAGGACTGAAGGGATCTGCAGTTGAGTGCGCAGATCAACTGTGGTTTTGAGGAAAGAGGAATAAAACGCAGTTTGTGGATGTAGCCCCTACACTGGGGGTGAACCACGTTATATTTGGTGTCGTGGTTTTATTGTGTTGTTTCTGTTCCTGTTATTTTCATGCATTAAACTGAATACATCTGATAACATAAGATCACTGCTAGTAATAAGCTTCGCTGTGAATTCCCTGTAGTGGGTTATGCAAGTCTAGTTTGTTTATTATGCTGTGAATTTATATGTGAATGAATGATAAAGTTTACAAGTGTTGATTACTAATTGCTTTGAATGTTAAGGTACAATAATACCCCTCCTTGCATGCAAAAACCTGATTCTGCGGCACCCCATTGTTGTTTCGGGTGAGACTGCAACCTGTGCGCAGGTTGTTGCCGAAAGGGCCAACACAGTGGGTCTTTTGTTGGTGTGACGTATAAGAATTAACTCAGGTCTGCCCTATTTCCCAACACATCTCGAACCTCTTCAGGATATCTACTGCATACTTCCCTTGTACGAGGGAGTTCCATCCGCATTCTTCCACACCTGCATGCCTAGGAAATAGTGCATCATACCCAAGTCCTTCATTTCGAACTCAACAACAAGATTTCTCTTTGTATCAACAATCAAACCATCCATACGTGTTACAAACAGATCATCTACATACAGTAGGGGCATCACCTACTTTCCATCTTCAACATTGTAGTGAAGGTTGGAATCTGCTTTACTTTTGGTAAATCCTAAAATGGATCGAAAGCTGTCAATTATGTTGTAGCATGTCCTGGGTGCCTGTTTCAAACCGTACAGGGCTTTCTTCAATCTACATAGATGAGACTCCCTGTCATGTGTCTCAAAATAGGGTGGCTACCGTACGTACACTTCCTCTTCCACTACACCATTCAAGAAAGAATTCTTGACATCCATTTGGTGTATCTTCCATTTCATCACTATAGCTAGAGCAAGTACTGATCTGATGGAAGTGTATCTAGCTACAGGTGCAAAGGTTTCTTCATAATCTATTCCTTATTTTTGTGAGAAGCCACAAGCCACGAATCTTGCCTTATGTTTCTCTATGCTACCATCTGCAGCATGCTTGATCTTGTAAATCCATTTGGAAGTTACAACCGACTTCCCTTCTCGTCTTGGGACAACATCCCAAACATCGTTCTTCATGATCGATTGATACTGTTTGATCATAGCATCCTTCCATTATTTCTGATCTACCTCTTCTTCATAATTGGAAGGTTCTTTATTGATAAAGTCACATAGTAAAGCTACATATTAGGAGCAGGATCTAGTTCTCTTTCTTTCTCTATGATTCTCTTCTGGAGCCCCATATCTTTCCGCACCTTGGATAGCCTCTTGTAGCCAAGTAGGTTTCCTCTTGTGAGGATTCTTCTCTTGAAGTGGATCTATAGGTTCTTATGGTTCTTCAAATTCTCGATCTTCTTCTTGAGTCTTTTCGTTCATGGTTGTATCATGAATTCTGGGTGCTTCTGCTTCTTCAGGTTCTTCAGCATGTCTCTTTCTAGATTTGTTGTAAGCTGTGTCTTCGTCAAATGTTACATCCCTACTGATGTCGATCTTCTTGAATCCTATGAAATATATTACGTAAGCATTTGAGCTTTCATAGTATCCCACAAATATTCCCTTCTTTCTTGGAGGATCTAACTTTGTCCTCTTTTCTTTCAGAATGTGTATGTACATAGGACAGCCGAATATTCTAAGATGGATGACTTCTGGTTTCTTGTTGGAAAATACTTCTTCAGGTGTCTTGTTCTCGAGTACTCTGTGTGGAGTATGGTTCTGTACATACATCAATGTTCTGGAAGCCTTTTCCCATAGATGCATGGGAAGACCTTGATCATGAAGCATTGCTCTTGCAACTTTTATGATAGTTCTATTCTTCCTTCTCTGCAACCTCATTCTGTTGTGGATTATATGGAGTGGATAACTCCCTCTTAATCCCTTACTCTTTGCATAAGTATTTGACTTCATTTGATGTGAATTCTCCGCCATTATCTAATCGAAAGGTCTTGGTCTTCTTTTTTGTGTGGTTCTCGATCAAGGCTTTGAATTCCTTGAACTTGCTAAAAACTTAATATTTTTTCTTCATGAAGTAAATCCATGTCTTCCTAGAAAATTCATCAATGAAAGAAACATAGTATACATACATGCTTAGTGAAATTGATGACATTGGTCCGCATACATCGGAGTGGATGATTTCCAAGATTCTTTTTTCCTTGCTTTTGCTACTTGGAAATGTCTTCTTAGTATTCTTTCCTTTCACACATCCTTTGCAGACCCCTTCATGTTTTGCTTGAATTTCTAGAAGACCTTCAACACCTTTGCTTGCAAGTGGTAGTGCTCTGTAGTGCACATGTGCAAGCCTTCTGTGCCAAAGTTCATTTGGCTCTACTATGTCATGGACCAATGCTTGTTCTGGATGGCCCTTCAATTTGTATAATCCTCCTTCTTGTTCTCCAATCACTATTGCATCGTCAATAGTATTTCCTCTTGAACACATGAGGACTTGGCCATCTACAAATGTAACCGTCATGCCTTTTGCATCCAGTGCCGATATGGAGAGAAGATTCTTCTTTAGTCCTGGTTGTAATAACCCTCTTACGCACCATAAGTATTTTGTAATTATGGATGTATATGGTACTCGTCTTCTAGTGAGGAGCTCAAGGCCAAGGCCCCCACTAGTAAATCCTTGTAATTAATGCTATCTAAGTTCCTTAGGAGACTTAAGATTTGGACACAGCTTAACGAGGGGAAACTAAACCCATGAGGGTGAAAAGAAAATGGTTAGAGAGCCTTAATTTTGATGTCGTAGTCTTAGTATAGTACTAACTATGGCATCCTATCGGGATTTCCTATTTTTCACTGTAATCAGCCCAATTAAAATACTATAGCTTAGTAATGGGAATTCGAACATAGTTAAGACATATTATGAGAGGTTACCATCATATTAACCATGGCAAAAGGGTGAAGAAGTTATCTAGAAAAATTAAAAAAATAACCAGAGGGAGAACAACCTAAAAGAATTAATTATTAAGGGACTATATGCTATAGTCACCTTAATAAAAAGAGGGAGATGCCATCATTTACCATATACCTCGATTAAATATGGGTGACATAAGTTATAACTTGACTATTATATGAAATTAGTCATATATGTATATATTAAAGGGGTGATAGTGATAATTCCTATGTTGGTAGGCATGGTATATTATATACTTGTGTCAAGGCTATACATTGAGATCATGAAGCTTGACACGATACTATAGGAATTCTCTTTTCACTAATCGAGGAGATCCGGTTTCGGTGGGGGAACTCCAAATTTCCCTCACGCGTCTATCTTTGAGCGAAAAGAGTGAATTATATAATTATCTATATATTTATATATCCCTACCAATTTGGAAATTGGAGGGAAGGGGTGGGTGATGGACTCTGGAAAAGAGATCTAAATTGAAGATCTTATGGCGGGTATTTCTCCATATTTTACTCCCAAGTCACTGTCGTGCCTATAGTAATTAGAAACCCTAATTAATGAGGGAAAAGAAAATCCCAGGTATAGTGGGGAAATCCCAGCTTTGAAGGGGTGTGCCCCGCGTTATAATTAGGAGGATTTTTTCCTATACGGGGGGAGTGGAATCAACACAGGAGGTTGGAGTGAGATCTCCAAGTCTGTAACTACAATTTTGGATCAGGAGTTTCCATCTAGGTTGCGATTCGATTTCAGAATGCTATACGATTATGTAAGTAATCATCATATCGCGCCTATGTTGTATTTTGTCTGCTATTTGTTAATTATTCAATGGATAGGTTTGATGGTGTCACTTGCACTGACTTATTCTAAGATTTGTTGTTTATACACTGTATACATTTGATAGTATCTTCTACACTGGATTAAGTCCAGGCCGCCATTATTCACTTGCCTTATATTTTTTTTTAGATCTGAAAATCGAGTCCATCATTGGCTTAGATTCTAGCCTATGGCCTTGTGGGTATCTGGTAATAAACCTAATATCCATCCCATTGCTGACTTAGATCAGAGCCTATGTGTGCTTATAATATAGACCTGCATAGGGATTATGCGGCTAATGAACCAACCATCAAGGATGCATGCATTTTTCCTTTGGGGATTTTCATTTTGTTATGGCACGAATCGTGTTTTGGTCAGTGATTGTAAGCTGTTACCTTGGATTTTGTTGAGTTATGGCTTAAGTTTAATAGCTAATAGATCAGGAGAGAATCCTTGTCCTGTACTTATGCTATAGTTTGGCTTGATGTTTTGTTGTTTTTTGAGCCGGCAGTGGTCATGTACACTTTGCCTATTTTTTTTCTCCTTTCTCCTTACGTTTTGTTGTAACGAAACCATGAGATAAACAAAAACCCTGTATAAGTTGACCACGACGGCATCCTTCCGAGATCGACAAGATTTGGTTAGACCTATGGTGGTTTAGCACAGCTCATATGCTTAGTAGACCCAATCTTAATTTTTATGTTGTTAAAACGTTCAACTCGTGTCCCGACGTTGTGTGTATACCGACCCTGGAGTTTGTTTTGCTCCCATAAACAAAATTTGGGTTCGAGCCATGTTTTGTTTATAGAATATGCAAGCGATAGCCAAGTTATTGTTAAAATATCTGGGAAGGATTAGTAGATGTTCAATACCAGTTATTGTAATTTGGTCATATCGGTAAAGTCTGTAGACATAAACCAATGCTGAGTGTGAGATGTGTAACAATGTTTTTATAAATGGATTATAAACTAATGCTGAGTTGTGTAATTATCCAACGCAGGGTTTAGATCGGCCAAAAACATTGTGATAATTCAAACAAGTGGTCGGGTGTAAGTCTTGCATAAACCCCTTACACATTTTTTACTTGTAGAGCGGTGGGAATGAATCGAACTGTTGACTCAAGGCTGAGTAGAAGAGGTTGATCAGATCCTAATCGATTTGGCAAGAATAATTGATCAGAGCTGAGCAGATAATGGTGGTATGGGTTTGTAGTTGACTCTCATTGTAGATCTAAACATATCCTAGATGCAATTTAGTTTTTACACTGGTTCTTTTTGTGTTTGAGTATGGATATAGGGAATCCATGCATGTGTTTTGAAGTTGAGTTTCATTGTATATTTTAGTTAGATCATAGAGCTGTGACTTGGGACTTATAGTCAACTATTTCTTTGAGTATGGGTATAGTAGATCCATGTTTGCATTTAGAATTTTTAATTACAGATCAAGTGAAAGCATAGCTGCAATTTAGTTACATGCTTATGTGCTATAGGCCAACATAGTCTTCAGCTTTCAATACATGATGTAGATCTACAAGGTTACTTTATTTTTTACCTACTATGTTTATATGTACCAGCACTGTGAATAAAAGGAGGTAGGATTGTTGAATTGGATAGTAATCCTGAGAGTTGTTAAATATTATAAAACTCCTGCACTAGCCTGACAACACTAATGGATAAATACTCCCGGTAAGAGAGTCTATGAGGAAAAATGTAAGGAAGTATGGTGACAATGATGTTGCCGATTGTAAACTGTTAATAAAATAAATGTCACAAGATGTGACAGTTTTGTGGACGTAACCCATGGATTGGGTGAACCACGTATATTGGTGTCTCTAGTGTTTTTGTATCTAAATGCTTCAGTTCCTTGTACTGTTTTGTGTACTTATCCTTTTGCTTTGCAACCTTTTCAATGTATTAAATATCTTAGAAATGATAAATCAAGCAATATTATTGTTATCATAATGATTTCTTGTCTGCACACTAGTATTGTTTAAATGGCACTATGATGATGAAATACTCATGGATTACACTTCTTGAGTTATGAATAATACTTTATTGGAATTACCTTAAAGATATTGTCATCAAGACAACAAATATATTGTAAGTTGAAGATTTTAAAATATGTGGTTAACATGAATGAAAGTATACCTATTAACGTTCATTAGTTGGGAATGAATAATGAATAGTCTTTATCTTTGATGATGGGTACATTATGGCTAAAGGTTAATGATTAAAATAGGTTAGTTGCAAGCTAGTATCTGTTGAGATATGGTTAAAGGAATTGAGTATGTTTTAAATGATAGTGGGAAGCTGCATATAAAAATTCCACTATCGAGAATAAACATAATTATGTAGATTTAGAATGCACTGTATGAATGATGTCACACCATAGAGTTATGTTATTCATTGTAATGCAAAGGGAGGTGTATGATGTTATAGTTATAAGGAAAATCCCTCTTTGGAAAAACTAAAATCTAAAGGACTGTTAGAAAGATGGTAAATTTTTTTTTTATTTGACTTGGGGAAGTCACACTAGTACAAACAAGACATCCTTCATTTTCATAGACTTTCCAGAGTCTAGCTTGTAGGAGGATTCACCACTATTTTTTATGGGATATTGGTAGTCATCCCCAAGTTTCACCTTATGGGGTGAATTATGTTCGGATAGTTTCTCAAAAGATTCCTTGAAACCTATCATGTGTTTGGAAGCCCCACTATCAATAAGCCAATCTTTTCTTCCATGAGTGACAGTTCCTGTGAGAGCGGAGATCAAAACATATTCTTCTTCACTTTCTTGTTTTACTCTTTGTCTAGGAGGATCATCATCCTCAGCAGTGTGAGCATGATGTCTTCTTTTGGAGTTCCTCTTCTTCTTGGATCCATTTTTATTCATGGGACAATTTCTAGAAAAGTGTCCTATTTCATCGCATGTATAACATCTGAGTTTGGATGAACCTTTCTGATGAGAATGCTTACCTTGGTGATGATGCTTTTCCCTTCTTCCTTTCTTGGAGTGTACTGTGAGAGCTTGATCTTCACTTCCCATATTTTCTTCTCAAGTTTCTATTCAAGCTTCTTCTTGTGAACATTCTTCCCACAATCTACTGAACTTGACTAACTTCTTCCTAGCATAGATTCCTTGGATGAAAGAATCCCATGACCTAGGGAGACCATTCAATGTTTTCATCACAATTTCTGCATTTTCCACTTCTTCATCTACTGCTTCCATCTGTTGTTATTAATTATTGCACATGATCTAGGAACTAAGAATCAATATCTTGAAAGAATAATCAACAAATACTCATGAATTGGTGTTAATCGGAACCAGAATGGTTTCCTCTGTGTATATTTAATAAACAATGAAATGGTTACAATACCAATGTCAAGCAATAGCTTGACTCCATGAAGAATTCGAATACCCAAGGAGACAACTCGAATTCAGTGAGTGAGTCTAGCTTAACTGACTCTTAGCCATTCAATCACACTCAGTTAACCACTTGAACAAAACCCTAATTGACTCACGAGACCTTAACTGAAATCGGAGTGCAATAAATGACTGAATCTCAACTGAAGGAGATCAAACACATGTCATAGCAAGCCAACCATCAAGTGCTAGTGCTCCATGACTTCAATGAACCCCGATGAGGTTAACTGAAGCTGAACTGACCATCAGAAGTTGGTGGAGGCACCCTGTTGACTCCAGATCATTAAATAATAATAAATAATCATTAAATAATCATTAAATAATATATTTAATGAGAGGAGGCACCTTAACTGACTAGTTGAACTGATTATAACCACCAGTTAGCAATTAGGTCTATTAATATCACTCAGATCACCTTCGGAGTGCTCCAGTTAGCCTCCTTGACTGTAGGAGAAGGCTAAGTTATCCTCTTTGACTATAGGTAGGCATGGGTGTGACTGAATGATGGAAATTAATGCTCCACTGATGTCAATTAATGTCAATTATACTTAGGATTGACCAAAAGAGTGTGTATGATGGTAAATGTATCCAACACCCCCCCTTAAGCTATACTCAGGAAGAGTTAGAAAACATAGATGCATAAAAATGCTAGGGCCCTAGCAACTAAGGCCAAAGGTCACTCTATACAATGCTGAAACTGAAACAATGCTCAAAACAAACTAAGTGAGGAAAAGAGGGGAAACCCCATGGGAAAAACCCCCCCTAAAGCTGAACACTGAAAGTAGTCTGGATCACCCTGATGAACTCACCCCCAACAATGAACGGAGGTAAGTGAACTTATTTTCTGAAAATCTCTTAGTGAAGATGTCTGCAATCTGCTCATCAGTCGGGCAGTATTGTAGAATGCTGGTCTTGTCATGCACTAGCTCCCTGATGTAGTGCATGTGGATCTCTACATGCTTGGTCCTCTGCCTGGTAACCAGATCCGTGGATATCTTAATATCACTCTGGTTGTCACAAAAGAGGATAGTGGACAAAGTACTACCAAGACCAAACTCTGAAAGAATGCCTTGCAACCAAACTGCTTGGATGCAAGCATTCACCGCTCCTCGATACTCGGCATCTGCTGAAGATAGTGCTATGGCAGCTTGATTTTTGCTTGACCAGCAAATAGGGCCACCACCAAACATGAATACATATCTGGAAGTTGACTTCTAATCAATAGAATCACTCTCCCAATCGGAATCTGTGTATCCAACCAGCTCTAACTCAGAGTCTGCGGCATAGTGAATGCCGTAGGTCCTGGTTCCCTGAATGTACTAGAGGATCCTCTTGGCTACCTTCCAATGAAGATCATGAGGCTGCTGCATGTATCTTGATACAGCATTCATGGCATAACAAATATCAGGCCTAGAATGTGTCAAGTACAACAAGCTACGAATCAACTGTTGATAGATAGTGCAGTCCATGGGAGGTGTGTGTTTTCCTTCTTCAAGGCTGATCCCTGAAAGGAAAGGGAATGGTCCAGGCCTGCATTCATCCATGTTAAACTTTACTAATAGGTATAAAATGTATTTAGACTGAGTGACCATAATCCCATCAGAATTTCGCTCGATTTTGAGCCCCAAAAATAATTGTTTTAGAAGCCCCAAATCACTCATTTCAAAGGCATTGTGGAGAGCAGTTTTGATGGATGAAATGGAGGCAATTGTGCTACCTGTGATCAGTAAGTCATCAACATATAAAACAATAATAATTATATGAACATCATGCTGCTGTAAATACACATTTGGATCTGATCTACATCTCTCAAAGTTTTGCGAGAGAAGGAACGCATCCATCTTGGAATACCACTCTCTTAGGGCCTGTTTTAACCCGTATAGTGACTTCTTTAGCTTTCAAACCAAAGATGCATCAGTGATGTAGCCCATAGGATACTTCATGTATATCTCCTCATGAATATATCCATGCAAAAAGGCTGAATTAACATCCATGTGATGCACCTCCCAGTGCTTGGATGCGGAAATAACCAAAACAAGGCAGATGGAGTCCATTTTTGCAACCGGTGCAAAGGTCTCATGGTAGTCCACTCCTTGGACGTGAGATAAACCTATTACTACTAGAATTGCCTTATATTTGCATGTTATTCCATCAGCAATGACCTTTGTCTAAAACACCCACTTGCATTGAACCAATTTCCTTCCCAGAGGAAGTGAAACTAGCTCCCAAGTAGTGTTTTTCTGAAGAGAATTCATCTCTTCATCCATGGCAACTTGCCATCTCGGATCATTTTGAGCATGGTAGTAGGATTTTGGATCTGAACTAATCATAAAATAGCAATTTTCATACAGCAAATTATCAGAACAAGAGAGCGCAATACCTCCTCTTTGGAAATCAGACCGCGTTCTCCTTGGATCATCTGGATTTCCAATGTTGTCTCCTGTGGAGGACAGTGTCTTTTGGGCCCATGTAGGAAGATGATTTTTCACTTTAGGTTCTAATTCATCATCTGATGATTACTGCACACTGATATAAAAAATCATAGGATCCAAATCAGGGTCATCACCCCCAATTTCATCATCCAAATATTCAGTGGAATAGGAAGAAAATTCAGCAGTTTTCTCCTTCACTAGTTCCACCTCATGAAGAGGCTCATCGAACTTGACACTTCTCTCGATGATGATCTGTTTGGTATTGATATCCAGCAGCTTGAATCCTTTAGATTCATTAGGATACCCAATAAACATACATTCTATGCTTTGTGGTTGTAAATCCCTTCTTTTATCAAGCGGAATCCGGGCCCATGCAGTGGACCCAAACACCCATAGGTTCGACACATCTAGATTGTGTCTGAAGTATGCTTCGAAAGGATTATTTCCTTTCAAAAATGAATGTGGCACCCTATTCTGAATGTATTCTGCAGCATGCATGGATTCAGCCCACAAATTTGCAGCAATCTTCTTTGACGCCAACATACAGGTGGTCATCTCTTTGAGAGACCGGTTCTTCCTTTTCGCTACTCCGTTCTGCTGGGGATTGTAGGGAATTGAATGTTGGAATTGAATACCACTTTGGGAGAATATGTATAGAAACTCATTACTGACATACTCCTCTCCATTATCAGATCTCAATATCTTGATCTTAAGCCCAGAGGCATTTTCGATCAAGGCCTTCAATTCAAAAACAAATTCACATACTTCTGATTTCTTTTTGAGAAAGAAAACCCATGTATACCTTGAAAAATAATCAATAAAAGTAAGGAGGTACCTTGATCCATTCATGTATGTGACAGGAATTGGACCACTGATATCAGAATGTATCAAACCCAATATGCTTGTATCTTGGTTTTCCTTCCCCCGATCGAACTTGTGCTCAGGGTTTTTTCCAATCACACAGCCCTTGCAGACTCCCATGGTTGCCTTGATGACTGGGGGGCCTTAAACCATGGATTTTTTCTATAATTACTGCAAATATTTGAAATAAATATGACCAAACCTCTCATGCCACATCCTACTAACCTCATTTTCATGAGTTAGCAGAGCGGTGGGCTTTGCATCCGCAACAAAGTGAGAGAACTCATAGGCTTTTGCATGAAGATTTGCAAGGCCTTTTGCAATGAGTTTCCCGGATGCAATTTCTGTTATCTCAACATCATTTGGGATGAAAGAGACTCTCTTAGGCATTCCTGTATGTGTCATCTAATAGACACTAAGGAGATTTGCTGCTGGAGACGGTACATACAAAAAATTAGAAAAAAAAACATTTTCTAGATCTATAGTACCTTGTCCTTCGAAATGATGGTGGAGTCATCTCCCATGTGGATGGGGATGGATTTGCCGGTCTCCAAGGATGAAAAGGAGTCTTTTTTAGCCATCATGTGATTTGAAGCTCCACTTTCAATCAGCAGTGCTTTGGACTTCGAAGTGCTTTCCATGGGGGCATGACCTTTCTCATGCTATGGTTCCCGATCTTGGTGATCTCTCCTTCGAAATCTCTCTGAAAGATTGATGTGATTCCTCTCAAGGAGAGAGGTTGCTTTATCAATATTTTTCTTCATGCAAGCATGTTCAGGGTGAAAACCCTTTGCACAGTAAGAACACCTGACTTTTTATTTCCCATTGTGCCCTTTTCCTTTGTTCTTCCTTGAGCCGGAAGATTCATCATGCTACTGATTTTCAACTCTAGGATTGGGAGCATCAAATTTAGTTTTCTGATTTTTCTGCTGCTTTCCTTTACCCTTCACATCTTTGGGCCTCGAGACATGGAGGGCTTGATCATGGGAATATTGGATGATCCCCATATGGACAAGCTTGCCATGTTCATTAGTTAGGGACTCAATGACGGCATTGAGTGTAAGCATCTTCCATCCGGGGGTTGTGAGCTTCCCCACACGGAATGTAGAAACAAAAACTGAATAATCAGCCCCAATTTTGGAGAGGATGTCTAGGATGAGCTGATCATCCGCATTCTCCACTTTGCATTGCTTCAAAAGGAAAACAGTATGCTTGAACTTTGTAAAGAAATCATTCAGAGTCTCGAAATTGGAAGGTTGGAGAGACATGAGTTCATTTTCGAGTTGGTAAACTCTCAAGTCATCATCCTTTACGTTTAGAGATTACACTTTGTCCCATATTTCTTTCGGTGTCTTCAGATCCATAATATGGAAGAGAAGGTATTCATAAATAGAGAGGCACAAGAAACCGAGGGATTCATCCTTCTTGTTCAAGAATCTTGATTTTTCTGTGGCAGATCCAGGCTCAACTTCAGTGTCCATGGCAACTCTATGGAGTCCTTTGGAGTGCAACTGAACCTCCATTTTATTTTTCCATGTGTGGAAATTGTATGGAGTCAAGAGAGGTACTGAGGAGGCCATCTGGATATGCTGTAGCGAATGCTTCACCTGTAGAAACCTGAAAATCAAAATAGAAAGGGAAAAATAAGGTTGGACAGCCTGCACATTCTAGGCTTTCATCACACTTAGCATATTCAATCAAGAAAGCTTGATCAACAACTTCTTTACTTGGGATATTGAGTGGTAAGCCTTGGCTTCTGGTGCAGTGCTGGAATTTTGAGCTATTGCTCACTTTTCATGGAGAAATCTATCAAAAATCTTGTTTTTGAGAGATTGATCTCTGTCTCGTCGTATGCTCTGATACCATATTAATTCTTGCACATGATCTAGGAACTAAGAATCAATATCATGAAAGAATAATCAACAAATACTCATGAATTGGTGTTAATCAGAACCAGAATGGTTTCCTCTGTGTATATTTAATAAACAATGAAATGGTTACAATACCAATGTTAAGCAATAGATTGACTCCATGAATAATTTGAATACCTAAGGAGACAAATCGAATTCAGTGAGTGAGTCTAGCTTAACTGACTCTTAGCCATTCAATCACACTCAGTTAATCACTTGACCAAAACCCTAATTGACCCACCAAACCCTAACTAAAGTCAGAGTGCAATAAATGCTTGAATCTCAACTAAAGGAGATCAAACACATGTCATAGCAAGCCAACCATCAAGTTCTAGTGCTCCATGACTTCAATGAATCCCGATGAGGTTAACTCAAGCTGAACTGACCATCAGAAGTTGGTGGAGGGGCCCTGTTGACTCCAGATTATTAAATAATAATAAATAATCATTAAATAATATATTTAATGAGAGGAGGCACCTTAACTAACTGGTTGAACTGATTGTAACCACTAGTTAGCAATTAGGTGCATTAATATCACTCAGATCACCCCCATAGTGCTCTAGTTAGCCTCCTTGACTGTAGGAGAAGGCTAAGTTAGCCTCCTTGACTGTAGGTAGGCATGGGTGTGATTGGATGATGGCAATTAATGCTCCACTGATGTCAATTAATGTCAATTATACTTAGGATAGTGGTTTAACTAGGCCAATTTGACCAAAAGAGTGTGTATGATGGTAAATGTCTCCAACATTTCTTTGATGTGGGAGACCCTTGTGAAGTATGACTGGATTTTCTCCTCATTTTGGATCTTTACATTCTTCAATTGGTTCCTTAGATTCATCTTCCGATTGATGTTCTTCCCTTCAAATAGTTTGGTTAGGGCATCAATTATATCTTTAGGTGTCTTGAGGGAGGACACCTGTGGTATGAGGTGATCCTTGATTGAATCAGCAATAATGCTATTTTCCATAACCAACTTCTTCTTATGTAATGCCTTAGCCTCATCTCCCTCTGGAACTGGAACCTCCTCATGGATCTATAGGAGTCCAACTCATTTTCTTCCAGGACTAAGGAGATCATATACTTCCAGGCTTGGAAGTTATCAGCTCCCTCAAGATTTTCATCAAGCTTGGTATGATGAGACATCTTAACTGAGAACCTCAAATGGAAATACAAAATATTTAGATATTACCACATCAAGATGTCATATTTGGATTTGGAGTTGAAATCCTGCAGTGCTGGTTCAAGAGCAGATTATGGTTTTGCTTTTCTGGAGTTCTGTCCAACCAAATTCTTTGATCTTGATCCCTAACTTTGATTTTGAGGAGGAGATCAATCCAGGCCTCGGCTCCGCGAAAAATTCTACTTCTATGAAAAGCCCTAATTTTCGGTAGTAGTGTTGGGTCCAAAACTGAAATACCTCATAATTGGATTTTGCTTCAACAGAAAGATGCACCCTAGGGAGGAGATTTATTCCAACCTTATTTTGTTGAAAATCTGTGGAGAGAGATCCACAAAGTAGGAAGCCCTAGTTCCCGCAGTTGTACAGTGTCTTCTTCTCACGTTAGCTCTGATACCATGTTATATTTTTAACATTAAGATAGCATTACATTAGGATCTTTAACTGAGAGAATAACAAGCATGACAATCAAACACAAGAGACAATGAACACAGTGTTTTTCCTTGGGGAAACCATAAATGGAGAAAACCCCGCAACTTCCTCAGAGATAGAATCAACACCAAAAGTAAAACCCAAAACAGTAAGATGATCTCCCGACAACAGTAACCTTCTTTCTTCCTTGCCCCAGTGTCTTCCTCTTCCTTAGCTATGTGCTACAACTGAGTGTAAGTGAGTGTGTGTTAAATAGAGAGGCTATTTCTCTATTTATACTAATTCCTGAATTGACTAAACCCAACTAGGGCCGACTTCACTAGGTGAGTCTAATAACCCTAGTGCCCAGGAACTGTGCAGAATTTAACCCTTAGACAATAGGAGGGTTACCCACATTGACTTGACATGACTTGTTGACATTATAGAAACCCTTGATAGGAACAGCGGGGCATGACATGACTCTAGTACCGTACAAATACATCTCGAAATAACCATTGGGTTACAATACATAAGAAATACAAGTGAATACATTTCGAAGTTACAATTACATTAACTCCCTTTATTTTGTTAGTATACTTTGTTGGATGCATATGCTTTGTAAGTCACCCCATTAGTATGTTTTATTATCCCATATTCATGGGGAGTAATAGTTGTTAAGTCATCCAATCAGTATGTTGTATTATCCCACATTCATGGAGAGTAATAGTTGTTTATATTAGGCTTAGTATATAAGTACGTGTTGAGACCAATGAAGGATTCCATGAGTTATTTTGTATTCATATTTCTCAAAGGAGGTTTCCCCCTCAAAGTGGTCTACAATAACTAAAATCCTAATGTAAATGAATTAATTGAATTTTAAATTTTGAATTCGCAATTGTAAAGTAAATGAAATTGCACTTTTAAATTGTAACTACACACTAAATTCTCATTTGAAATTACACATTAAATTTGAAATTTGAAATTGTAATTGAATTGCAGTGTGTAAATTGTAATAGAATCATTTATGCATCAAGGCAATGGATCTCCAGAGTCTAAAATATTCCCTGGAACAATGGGTCTCATCCCAAACACAACAAAAAAGGGTTAGCAAACTCGTGGGTTATTACTATGAGATCAATTATAAGAATGATAAGTACAATATTGCGGTATATGCTCTTTCCTGCACATTTAATCGCCATGTTTTTCTTTAAACTATTTCTATTCCTATTCCAAATTGGTAACAATCTGTTGAGAAACGCTATGTCAATGGCTCTTCATTATCTGAAATCATTCAAAAGTTGGTGAGTAACCCTCCTATTGTACCACATTACTCTTGAGATGGTTCTTCTCTTAGATACAAGGGTCATATGGTGCTTCCCCAAAGCACATATCTTCACTAGGATGTATTCTATTAACTCCATGCTTCTCCATTGTGAGAGCACTTTGGGTTCCGCAAAATGTATGAGAGGACATGACGTAACATTTTTTGGAAAGGAATAAAATGGGAAATTCAATACATGGTTTTCTTATGTGATACCTTCTAGTGCCACAAGGGTGAAACTACACTCCTTCCTGGCTTGCTCGAACCTTTTCCCATCCCTACAAGGATTTGGACATATATTTCGATGGATTTCATTGAAGGGATCCCTAAATATGGTGGAAAGACCGTAATCTTGGTTGTGGTTGATTGGCTCTCCAAATATAGTCATTTTGTGCTCCCAACCATCCATATACCACCTCCTCAGTCGCACAAAGTTTCATGGACTAGATATTTTACCTTCATGGGTCCCTTCTTCCATTGTCTTAGACCAAGACACAACTTTCATAAGTCATTTTTGGACCGAGCAATTTGGCCTCACTAGCACCAAACTGAATATGAGTTTTGGATATCACCTACAAACAGATGGTTAGAATAAATTCATCAAAAAATGTTTGGAAACTTGTCTTCGTTGGTTCAACTCTGAACAACAACATTAGTACGAAAAGTGGATCCCTCTCTCTAAATGGTGGTATAATACTTCCTACCATATTGCATCTAAAATGACTCCAGATGAAGTAGTTTATGGTCAGGCACCATCAATGCTCCTGTCATACACCCCCAACAGTTCACCAGTTTAGGCGGTTGAGATGGTTCTTCGAAACCGAGATCAGATTCTTCACATTCTACATGACCATCCTCACATGGAAATAAACTGCATGAAACAAAATGCTGATCAGTGCCATTCTGAGCGCACTTTTCAGGTTGGTGATATGATTTTTCTGTGTCTGCAACCTTACAAGAAATCCTCCATGAAACTCAAAGGGAATCAGAATCTGGATCCAAAGTTCTATGGGTCATATTAGGTTCTTCAGAAGATTGGTTCTGTTTCTTATAAATTAGAATTAACTCCATCTTCTTGCATTCACCCAATATTTCATGTCTATCGTGTTAAGAAAGCGATTGGCACCAACATCAAAGCACAATTTTTTTTATGAGAACTAGATAATGAAGGATCCATCATTTTGGAACCAAATATCATCCTCAATAAGCGCACTCATCATCTTCTTTCTCGATCCATCACATATGTCTTAATTCAGTGGCACGACATGCAACCAGATGATGCTACTTAGAAACCACTCCTTCAGATTGAGCAACAGTTTCCACATCTAAAGCTTTGAGGACAAAGATTCTCTAAGAGGGAGGGGATGTTAAGAACCTATGTCAACCCTACTCTTTATTTTGTTAGTATATTTTTTTGGATGCATATGCTTTGTAAGTCGCCCCATTAGTATGTTGTATTATCCCACATTCATGGCGAGTAATAGTTGTTAAGTCTTCCAATTAGTATGTTGTATTATCCCACATTCATGGGGAGTAATAGTTGTTTAGATTAGACTTAATATATAAGTATGTGTTGAGGCCAATGAAGGAATCCATGAGTTATTTTGTATTGATATTTCTCAAAGGAAGTTTCCCCCTCAAAGTGGTATACAATCAATAAAATCCTAATGTAAGTGAATTAATTGATTTTTAAATTTTGAATTTGCAATTGTAAAGTAATTGAAATTGCACTTTTAAATTGTAACTACACACTCAATTCTCATTTGAAATTACACATTAAATTTGAAATTTTAAATTGTAATTGAATTCCAGTGTGTAAATTGTAATTTAAATTTTAAATTGTAATGTAATTGAATTTTAAATTGTAATGTAATTGAATTTTAAATTTTGGATTTGCAATTGTATTGTAATTTAAATTGAACTTTTAGATTGTAATCATTGTATGTTAAATTTGCAATTGATCCGAAAAAACATTTGTAACTGCAATAACTATATCTAAATGTACCACATGAACCCTGAAGTAGCTGGCCATTGAGAGTACCTTCCAAGGGAAAAGGGAAACAACCCATACGTGATTGACTAGTTTCNAACATTTGTAACTACAATAACTATATCTAAATGTACCACATGAACCCTGAAGTAGCTGGCCATTGAGAGTACCTTCCAAGGGAAAAGGGAAACAACCCATACGTGATTGACTAGTTTCCACGTGTGAGGTAAACCAAGAGTTGATGTTTGTGGCTAATAGGTTATCAGTTTTACCTGAGCCGTGGAGTGAGGGGTACTACCCCAATATGTAAGACATTAGACAACATTGGTGTTCGAGTGAATCCCCTGAAATTTTTGGATCTGAACATATGTGGGGTCAAAATCTATTTCAAGTTGATAAATCCCATTTTTCGAGAGCCGCCATATATCATCTCCACCGAGCACAAAAAAAGGTATAAATTTCTATTTGTTTTCCATATCTTCTTTGTTTTAGCTCAATTTCCCTTGAAANTGGGGTCAACATCTATTTCAAGTTGATAAATCCCATTTTTCGAGAGCCGCCATATATCATCTCCACCGAGCACAAAAAAAGGTATAAATTTCTATTTGTTTTCCATATCTTCTTTGTTTTATCTCAATTTCCCTTGAAAATTCACTATAACCTCCATAATTCCATTATGTATATTTCCTTCCTTGAGGACCCTATCCCAAATTCCACTTCCTGAAGCTCAAAATTCCACATTTGTCTATTTTTAGTGTTTTCCATAACACCTTTGATTCTCACCCAATTGCCATCAAATTTTTCCACCATGTTCATTTCCCAATTTTGATTCTTTGTCCCTCTCTGACAAATTTCTCAATTCTTTCACCCTGCATATGAATTTCGCATTTTCTNCAATTTCCATCAAATTTTTCCACCATGTTCATTTCCCAATTTTGATTCTTTGTCCCTCTCTGACAAATTTCTCAATTCTTTCACCCTGCATATGAATTTCGCATTTTCTGCGTCCCTGTCCCTAAGCAAGTGTCCAAAACCTAGTCAAACCCCAATTACCCACCCGAGTTTTTTCCAAATCAAAATTTTTCTTTTCTAAAACCCTTTATGTTTTTTTTTCTACCCATTTAAAAAAAAGCATGCTTATGGTTGTCACCAACACATGAGCAAATAAACAAATGAAAGAATAACTTGTCTCCCTCAATACCAAACTCAAAGATCTAGAACAAAAATTTCTTGGTCTCTATATTGAACATTAAACCACGAGAAACTAACGACAGTCTGAGTCTTCTGTAGACACTGGGTTCTCTTCTCCTAGAAACTTTCGTGGGTGAGATCCTAATTTTCCTCACTTCAATGGTGATGACCTGATTGGATGGATTTACAAGGAAGAACAATATTTTAGTCTGCATAACACTTTTGATGTCAATAAAGTACCACTTGCATCCTTTTGTTTGGAACATGAATCCCTTCAATGGTTCCATTAGTACATCAAGGCNTTTACAAGAAAGAACAATATTTTAGTCTGCATAACACTTTTGATGTCAATAAAGTACCACTTGCATCCTTTTGTTTGGAACATGAATCCCTTCAATGGTTCCATTAGTACATCAAGGCTCACATAGAGCCAAACTAGACATATTTTTTACAACTCCTTTTTCAACAATTTGGCCCTAGTGCTTTTGATAATTTCACAGGAGCACTCACCAAAATTCGTTAAACTCACAATGTGAGGGAATATAAGAAAGAATTTAAGAAACTAGCCAATCACACAGAATGATTTCCTGATGCATTCTACTTGAGTTGTTTTATCATTAGTCTTAAGGATACAATCCGATTTTAGATTAAAATGTTTAGTCCCAACACAATGAGGGAATCCCTAGGGTTGAATAAATTGGTGGAGGACAATATCATGGCTCAACAACTCTCCAAATCCACATTTGTTCCATTCAGAAATCTACTTCCCCAAACACCTCCAATACTACCAACTCCTAGATCCACTGATATGAAGCATTTGTCTGAATCCGAGATGTGGGCAAGTAGGGAAAAATGGATTTGTTATAATTGTGATGAGAAATTCATGCGAGGACATCGATGTGCTGAGCAAAATATTTATCTCTTGGATGTGGAGTCTCATCCTGCACCTGAAATTTTTTATGATGCTAAGCATCCAGTAGATGATGAGGGTGGAATTCAACAACTTCCTGTTGACCTTCCTACTCAAGAAAACCAGCCAGAGATATCTCTCCATGCCTTAGCCAGAGTCACCACCCCACAAACCGTGTAGGTCAGGTATTTCTTCAAAAATATCCCTCGTGCAATACTCATTGATTCTGGTAGTCCTCATAACTTCATTGACTCTGGGATCGCCAAAGATGCCAATTGTTTTTTCCATCCTTGCTCCAACTTTGAATTCATGATTTCCAATGGGGGCACCTTTCCTTGCAAAGGGAAGTGTTGTAACAACCCTCAATTACCTCCGAGTAACTGTGAGAGGATGGGGTGAGATTTTTCTATTCGTTGTTACTATATCTTTAAACAAGTCAATCATGTCAGTGTCATATTTTTTTACATGGCAATTCAATTAAGCATGTCTACAACAAATTTGTTAATATCAAAACTACAAACTTGTAAAACAATCATTGAAAGTGTGTTGGTTATTTTGAGGAAGCTTTCTATCTTTGAATCAACACAAGTCAAAACGTATTAGAATCAACCATTTCATTTCCTTCTGCTATTGATATTATTTACTTAACACACTAGGCGAGGGCCTTAATCAATAGCTTCAGCTTTTACTCTGCCTTGTGCATATTAACCATCTTCTTTTATATTTAACATACTCATAGGAAGGCACCCAACCATTTATTTCATCATACAAAAGGAGATCATCAAAAACACATCAAACCACATAAAATAGTACACATCAAGGAAAGGTAAGACAATACCAATGTACGTGGTTCACCCCAACCTTGGGGTTACGTCCACCAAAAGTTAGCCAACTTCTTTATTTAAGTTTCCACATATGAAAGGTATACAACCTACATCATAAATGATGCATCATCCGTTTCTCTGTAGTTCAGTTACTCATAATCCATAGAGAACCCTTACATCATCAACCCGAGATCCACATGATAAAACATCTTTGGATACACTCTAAGTAAGCATGGACTCCATTCCAAAATTTGCTAATATAGCGAATACATTTTTATACATCCATATGATGGAGTCCCATCCATCATGAAATTGAGACCTAATGAAATAGGGTTCCCTTAAACACTTAGTTTAGTTAAGGTAATATAGTCCATNTCGAATACATTTTTATACATCCATATGATGGAGTCCCATCCATCATGAAATTGAGACCTAATGAAATAGGGTTCCCTTAAACACTTAGTTTAGTTAAGGTAATATAGTCCATCTCCACATGAAACATCAATAACTATATAACATTTTAGGAACATAGTAAATAGCCACGTTTATTTTGATTAACACTAAACGGCCACATATAAATTTAATTATCACTTCTACCCTTTATGACATCATTCCCATACCATTATACTAGTTTAAATTATCCCACTAGTTTGTCATGATAGCTGCGGATACCAGTACCGTATAACATTAATAACACAGAAGTTCAAAATAACCCTCAATGGAGTAAACGACCCTTGACCATACCAGGAAACAATCCCCAAACGTTCCACCTTTGTTAGAGTAATGGAAGACGTTTAACTACTTCACTCAAGAATCTTTTAATCTTTCAAATCATCCATGGTATGGTGGTGGATCCAGAAACACGGTTCGACCCATGCAAAAGAAATAACCACGAGAATAAGAAAAATACACCAATCCAAATATTGCACAAATGCCTATACATAGTCCTAGTCCTCAAAAACTCTAGAGACACTACTATGNATGCAAGAGAAATAACCACGAGAATAAGAAAAATACACCAATCCAAATATTGCACAAATGCCTATACATAGTCCTAGTCCTCAAAAACTCTAGAGACACTACTATGAAGAGGACAATTCAAATTTATATCCTACATTGTTCAGACCCTTAGTGAGAATTTTACTTCCTTGATATCCATTATAACAGTGGTGCCTATTTTTCACAATAAAAGTTAATAACAAGAAAAGAAACTATCCTCACAACATACGCATCATATTCTCTGATGCGAATATCAGTGCCTTATTTTTTTGGATGACAAACGTAAGACCGCAAAGCTCAGACTAATTTTTGTGCTAGTATCGACATATAAATTTATAGCTCCATTAGAGAGGGCCTAAGCCACCAATTGACAGTCAAAGAGATATAAAATTACTGATTTCTAAAGTATAATCGAGGAGCTCAACAACCAGCATATGGAAAAGGTTCCTGATTTGTGGATCGTGGGTGTGGGTGCTCCACTGGACTTTGTCAAGAACATTTGAGAAAAAACGCAACAACATTAGGAATGAGTCTCGGTTCTGGTTCACTGAAGCTCCTTTATAAAAGGAAATTCATGGAGTCTTTTATCATTCGGACTCATTAAGAATGTCGGGAGGACGAGATTGCAACCCTTGCTTCAAACAATTCCCAACTCAGGTATTAATCCCCTTGAAAAAAGGAAATCACCAGTTATCAAAATACAAGGAAGGAAGGGCCATGACAAAACCAAGCTACAGATTGAACACGTAGATCATTTGGATGGTCATACCAAAACAACAATGTCATAGCACATTCAGGGATAACCTGTAGAAAGGGGAGACAGCTTCCCAGGAATGTGTGCGAGCAAATCATAAACAGAAAAATTTCAAAGATACAAATGCATACTTTGGACATTGGTTCCATGTGACTTTAAGAGAGAACGTAGGCAAAAGAAAACAATGTAACATCCCTCCTGCCATTTTCAAAAATACTACTGAAGAGAAACGCTTGCTAAGTTTTAATGGCACAAGCGGCCACTCCCTGGAGACAGCGATTCTTGGTCTCCTTTAAGAGAAAATGCCAATATAAAATTAAATGGCACAGGTTGCCATTAAAGAGAGCATGCTGAAGAGAAAATGCATGCCAATTTTTAATGGCACACGCATCCATTTAAATAGAGACTGCGATTTCAGGTCTTATTTAAGAGAATAGAAGTATAAAAAT
>LPNX010848561.1:0-12718 GCA_001517045.1 Pseudotsuga menziesii
AACTAATCTCCAATTAACTCATGTTTTAATGTTTTAAATGCTAAGAGGCACATTCGTGGGTTTTCCATAAGGAAAATCACGAATGTACAAAAAACGCATTTTTAGGGTATTTTTGGGCATTTTCAGACTTTAGTGTCTTCAGGAAAGTTTTAGCTAACTGAAATACCTTTCCAACGGCGCAGAAATGAGGTCAAACGGAGTTATAGAACTCAAGATATGGGTCCTCTAATATAGGTGTTTTTTACAGTGACTTCCATGAGGTGCCGACATGCGACGAAATCATGGGAAAGTGGTCACAGGCAGAGACGAAGGCAGAAATGTATTCCATAAAATCCAAGCTATAGTATTCTAGGCAAACCTCAATCCATAAGTGTCCTTTTGCGCGCCGACATAAGGAAAGTCGACACTCGGACGGAGAGGTGCCATTCTGGTGTATAACAATTGGTGTCATACGTCTTCAAATATTCATATGTCCAAACAAAAACATCTTTGTATTGTTTGAAAAGACTGATAAACTTATTCCTTTCACCTAGGGAGCAACACTTTTCCAAATTCACATATTTAGGCTCAATTTCAGTCCCCAAATTAATCAACTCAAAATGTAGAGATGAGCTATGAGTCTTCACATTTGCTGGTCTTCTAAATTTCTCATTTAAATCAAACATTTGCTCTAAAGTGCTGACTCCTTTAGGAATAAAATTATCGAATTTCAACTCGGCTTGATGTTCTTCATCATCAATAATCACCCCTTTGAAGGTCTCGTCATTTGTCAGGCATTCTATAATTTGTTGATCATCATCTAAAAATCATAGATTGGTAATCATATATGGAACTGAAGGCCTGAAAAGCAATTCAATAGAGCACCAATTATTAGAGGGCACAATCCTCGCAGCTGAGATGGCCAACAAGTCAGCTGCTGCATTCTTAACTCTTGGAATCGATACAATATTAAATGCATTAAAACATTTAAGTAAATCCCATACTTCATTTTGATAAGCTTTTAAATGAGGAGAAATGCAATGTACTTGATTTCGAATTTGTTTTACAGTAATTTCAGAATCTCCAAGCACTTTCATATTTTTTCCCTTTAATTCAATTGCCTTTCTTAGTCCCTGAACTAATGCTTCATATTCAACTGTGTTATTGGTACATTCAAACTCTAACCTACATGAAAGAAAATGTTTGTTTTTTCTAGGGTCAATCAGGACACAGCCGGCTCCTGACCCCTCTAAAGTTTTAGAACCATCAAAGAAAAGTGTCCAAAAATTGCTAACCGCTACTGTGCGAGAATTAACATCTACATCTACAACTAATTATACTATTTTACAATCAATTTCATCAGCTTGTGAAAACTGAAGGAGATCAGGCTAAGCGTCTGATGTATCGCTGGCTTCTTCTGCTTGATAGTTTCCTGGTTCTAGCTCGATAAAGTAATTTCCCAAAACAGAATCCACTGGTTCATTTTTACCTTCGAATAGAGTAACATTGTGTTTCATGTGGGGATCCCTCAAAACTTTAATTTGATTTGGGCTTCCTTTGTATGGTAGCCACAGATGTGACCAGTCCAAGGCAAAATATCCATTCAGCTTTGCCGACCAATCTCTGCTCAAAACAAGTCCATAAGCTTCCGGTATGTTAGCCACCACAATATCAATGAATTGACATACCTTTTCATTTGAAGATAAGCACACGAGAACATCCTCCATTTCCCCAATTACCTTCACATTCGTTCTATCCAACTGAACGACCCTCCAGGTAGACGATTTAGGTTTCCCATTTATCTTTTTGTAGACCGACAACGGCATGACGTTGATCGATGCCCTCGAGTCTACTAGGTAGTTATGCACGTTGTGGTTGAAAATTTCAAAAGTAAGGAGAAAAGGTGGAGTCTTTCATTTAGGCTTACCTCCCATACTTGCTTCACCAATTTCTTCTTCTTGGGGCTGATTGTCAGTGGGCAGTCTCTCCTCTAATATTTCAAGTGCTTTCAATAGATTTTCTTTCTACTGTGGCACATTGCACATTTCAAATAATGAAATGTTAGCCCTTACCTTTTTGATATCCTCCACAATGTCATAATCCATCTTATGTCTTGTGAGAATCGGTTTAACATTGTTTATCTTTTCTTCATTGGGCTCAGTAGGCATGTTGATCTGTCTAGGATTTGGACTGGTGATGGTAAATTCCGGAATTTTATTGGCTGAGGAGTTGTTTTGAAATTTCTTAACATTCTTTTGAAGTCTCTTAATCTTCAGGAGCATAAGACTATTTTCCTTAATCAACCCCTAGATTCTCGTTGTTACATTTGTTTCCAAGGTGCCCTTGTGTCTTAGATCCTTTTCTTCCTCAGCCTCAAACAATGATACACAACCCCATAAAACCATTGTCTCATCCTCCTGTTTTTCTATTGATTTATTGTTGTCTTTCCCTTCTTCATCGTTGTCTTCAGTTAATTTGGAATCCAACAGCTGATTCATAACCAACGTCATTGAATTTATCCATTGAAGTCAATTCTTTTCAGAATGGGGTTGTTGGTGGAAAGTGCAAAAGTTATCCATTCCTACCTCCGTTAAGTTCATAAATGCAGGGCTGTGCGGAGGAGGTTGGGATTGATTGTTATCTTCCCTTTTCTTGTAATAAGGCTTATAGAACTTCTGGGATTCCTTTTCCTTTTCCAAGTCTATGATTATGTTAGAAAGCTTATGCATCACTTTGCCATTCTTTTGAAATCTAGTGATTGCTCCTCTTTAGGCTTAGTAAATAACAAAGCTTTCCTCCCAACATTTTTTTCTCTTGACCATTCAGGATAATCTTCGATGCTTTCTTTTTCAGCCTCTACTCTCTCCGCTTGTTCATAAGTCTCTGCTAGCGTAGGTTTGGCTTTAATTTTGGCAAACATGGCCAACTCGGGTCCTAGAGCTGAGGTATAATACTTAATCATAACTTTATCCGAGGGTTTGTCAGCTTTAGAAAAATTCTTAAGATAGGCTGCGAATCTTTGGGTAAAGCTATGCACCTTCTCTTTTCTTTCTTTCTTTAAGGCACACAGTCCTTTCATGAGAGCCACATGAGTTTTTTGGGTTGCATACTTACTTCTAAAAGTCCTTTGAAAGGTATCCCAATCTGGGATAGAGTTTGCAGGAAATCCAAAGTACCACGATGCTGCTGCTCCTTTAAGGGTGTGTGGAAAAAGTTGACAAACTACATCCTCATGTTCCCCAGCCCTTAATCCTTCTATTGCCAAATAGAATATTTACAAATGGTCATCTACTAACATATTCTCATTTGGATCAAACTTGGGCAACATCTTTTCAAAATCTTGAGGTAAATCATGCAACGGAGGTGTTAAGTTCAAGGGTGATTTGGCTTTCCAAGACGCTGGTGGATTTGGTGGGTTAGGTGGCTGGTTTGCATTTACACCTGCCATGAGTCTGGGTGGAGAGTGAGGAGGTGAAGGAACAGGAGTCCACACAGGAGAACAGTAAGGTTTGTTTGGGCCTACTTGATTCAAAGGTTGAACAACCTCCTGTAATGCTACTTCTACTAACTCTTCCAAATCTCTAACCAACACTGAATCTTCCAAGATGGGATGGTCTTTCTTCTTGTACTCTCTTTGGGGTAAATCAGGGATAATGTGTAATCCTCCAATACTCTTTACATAAGCCCGTGTGTTTCTTCTCAGATGATTTACCACTTGGTTGTCCACAGCAAACAAATGTTCTCTATTCTCTTCAGTATTTGGATCAGGAAATAAACTGCTTTAAAAACTATCACTGGTGGAGTTATTTCAAGGAAATGGATTTCCCCAGCCAGCCATGCACTCGTGGCCCTCCTTCTAGCGCTAGAAGCTATTGAGGCCTGGAAATTCGCAGGCAACAACAACAAGGGATTCTCCCCAGTCAACGTTCCCAACTAGCCCGTGACTATTTGGTGTAGGGAATCCGTCCGGTTTGTGGTCTGGCTATCGTAGGTCAAGTAACAAAAACAAAGGGTTTTACCAGTTGCGGCTCGGTCCACCGTATATATTTTTGTATTTTTGACTTTAAGTATGATATGCAAGTGCCAATCTAAGATGTAGATTGATAAAGAATGCAAGGAGTGGTCACAATGTGATGCACAAGTTCTTACCTCTCATCTTGGATTCTCTCACATCTAAATCACACACAACTAGAAAAACAACACTAACTAAGCTTTCCCTAGGGAGAAAGATATTAATTCATGAGTAATGTAATACTGTTCACATGTTAATACAAATCACAGATAGTTGTTCTTAGAATCAAAACACATAAACATGAATAAAGATATATACGACAAGATAGCTCATCAACTGTTAAAACCTCCATTACTCACAGTGGAAATTATCATAGAATAAACCAGAGACCATTCAAATAGGTTCAAAAAGTTAGAACGCTCTGACAGTTAATGAAACACAGTTGAAAATGAAATAGTTCCCCTTCAACATTATTCATTTAGTGACATTCGAACATTCCACACAGCACCTTCTCCAACAGGCAAACTTTGTAATTTTTTATTGTAAAATGAAATAGTTCCTGTTACAACAAGTGGTTCACAAGTTTCTCTAGGGAAAAAAGCCCTCATTCCCTCTAACTTTCCTATCTTTATACAAAAACAACAAAAACCCTTGGGCTGCCCCTCCCCCCGTGACCTTTGGGCTCCCCAAACCGTTTTAATTTCACAGTTTTGTCAGTTTACGAGTGCTCATAATTCATAGAGACGTTATATTTTAGATTTATGACTTATGAGTACTTCATGAAACAAGACTAGCTCAGTAACTGATGAACCTTTCCAAGCTTGGGCCTTTGTTGCTATTGATTCTACTTTGTCTTTTATTTGTCTTTTTTAAGATCTCGTTGATCTCAGAAAATATCTGCCTATCACTTTTCAGCCAACTTCCTTCTACTTTGTCCTTTAGCTATGTCACCTTTGAATCAGTAATGTGAAGAATATTCTAAGTCCGTCTGCAGCTAAAACAAAATTCATCATTAATTCGGACTGTATCTTTTCAACAAACGTACCATATTAACAATAAAACTAATCATCAAAATGAGGCCCTATACTGCATTCTCGTCATGAAAACCTTAAAATGATAGAAAATGAAACCTCCGACACCCATCAAATAGTATAAAAACACACACAGAAGAGGTGGAAAAAAAAACCTTCATCGGTAGGAGAATCACTAACGAATGGGTAGGATAGTTTGATTAACAGCCACAACGGAGGGCTTCATATGGACAACTAGTTCTGCGAGACCATTAAGTCTATCGGTGTCGGAAAGACTAAATACTAAAGCATTGGGCATAAAAACTCCCTGTCGACGAACGAAACGACATAAACATCGGGTGGTTAGTGCAATACACAACTGCAATGGCGGAAGACGGAAAGACTACGGGCTCCGTGGAAAATAAAACATATTGACGACAACCATAACAAAACATTGACGAGTAGAGCAGTTATATGGTGGACATTTAGTTCGCTTGGGAGCTGCAATGGCGAAAAACAATCAGATTACCACCTTTGATCAAAGTCGTAAAACTTTTCGATATGGCACAGAAACATCACGAAAACATTAAGTGTTTAGAAAAACTTAAGGTTGTGTTGCAGTATAAAAGGTTGGTCTCATCTCCAAAACAATGGTGTCATAGAGATTAAAACACCTTACTCAAACCCCAACCAACCTCCGACAATGCACAGCAAGTCAAAGTAAAAACATCACAGCATCGAAAAAGTCAAAGCTATCCGTCAGAACATTCATCGTTCAGCTTCCGCAAGGAAGCTCCAAAGGGAAATATGGCTCTGATGCATTGTTTAAAAGACCTTCGAACAACCAAAGTAAAAATGTTAAGTTCCAAAACTTTCGGCTAGGAAGCGATGAAATTTTTTTGTTTCACTTCCGAAACAACGGCGAAAACAAAAAATAGACTTCCGATATCAAATGACTAAATCACAGATCAAAGGACAACAATTTCAAATCAAACTTCAAACTCAACAAGCCAAAGTAGTTTCAGACATAAGCAATTTTCCAAAAAGCATGAAAATAGTTGACCTCAAAACCATTCAAACTTGTAGCAGAGGGAAAACAAAAATAGAGTTTATGGATCCAAACAACTTTAAGCAAGATAAAAATTAAGAGGAGGGTCCAAAATTTCAAAAATTTGGGAAAACAGTTGCAGCTGCAACAACTTGTAACAACATATTTCTCTTTTCCTCAGGTCCCATATAGTAGAAAACAAATTGGGTGGTTACATCATTGCAACTTATAGGTCATCTCTTTGTTTTAGAGAAAACACACTATAATTTTCATATTTTATGAGTTGGCTCATGATAGGGGGTATACCACAACTTTTGCATGATATTTCAAGTTTCATACCTATGTACATATTGTTCGGGTACACAGGGAACTCTCCAAAGACCAAACACCTTGAGCAACTGCTTCACACAAATAGATCACAGATCAACACACTGATGTTTGTCACGTTGTTAAAACCCTCGAGAGGGAAACAGTCCACGGCCCTAGCCAAATAGCTACTTGGAGCAATTTATTATGCAAAAGAAAGAAAGTTACATATGAGCTTCTCATAATCAATCAACTAGCCAAGGACCCTCCATGCTCTTTAAATAGAGATCATGGACCAATCGTGTGTTAAACCATGGATCAATGGTAGGTATGATCTAAGAAAGTTGAACCATCAGATCACTTTATGTCTAGAGCATATCGCGATTGTTGGATTAGAATATTTACAAATGAATACTAATGCATACTAAAGAAATACACTTTAACTAATGGATATATTACACAAGTTGATCTTAACTTACTCCTAAGTGTCTAAATATCCTAACATCCCCCCTTAAGAACAACTTGGGATAGGATTGAAGGATTTGTAAAAGTGACACTATTAGGAGAAGGAAGGAGGCATTAGAGCGTATCCCCCTTTAAGGACACATTCTTGAACTCCTAACATAGATTGAAGTTTAGAAAACTTCGCTTTTGTAAGAGACTTGGTGAAGATGTTTGCAACTTGATCATCTATAGGGAAATAGAGCATTTCACGAGCATGATCATGAATAAGATTTCTAATGAAGTGCATGTGTAGATCAATGTGTTTGTTGCGTTGATGTAGACCTGGATCTTTGGCAAGCTTGATGGCACTTTGATTGTTGCACCAAAGTGGAGTAGGCTGCTGCTATTTGAATCCAAACTATGAAAGGATTTGTCGAAGCCATAAAGCTTCCGGGCTGGCATTAACTGCAGCTCGATATTCTGCTTCTGTTGGAGAAAGAGAAAGAGCTTGTTGTTTCTTACAAGCCCAAGTGATAGGTTCAGATCCTAGACTAAAAACATAACATGCAGTAGACTTTCGATCATTAGGATCGTCGGCCCAATCTGAATCAGTGAAACCAATCAACAAAGGCTCCCCCCCTATACTGTAATGAATCCCAAACTAAATTGTACCTCGAATATATCAAAGTATTATTTTTTCTACTTTCTAGTGACTTTCATGAGGAGTTTGCATATAACGGGAAACACGACCAACAACAAAGGAAAGGTCAGGACATGAATGAGTCAAGTATAAAAGACTACCAACAAGCTGATGATACAAGGTGGCATCTACTTCAGGGGAAGTACAAGTGGCAAAAAGTTTGACTCCAGACTGGAAGGGAGAAGGGGCTGGTTTACAATCTTCCATGTGGAAGCGGCGAATAAGGTAACAAGAATACTTAGACTGAGAAAAAATGATTCCTTCTTTGGTTTGTAGGACTTGGAGACCAAGAAAATAATGCAAATGTCCTAAGTATGACATTTCAAAATTTTGCTTAAGACTGGATTTCAGATGGGTTATAAGTTTAGGGTCACTACCAGTAAGGATAAGATCATCAACATAAAGAACAAGTATGATTAGATGGTTTCCTACTTTCTTGGTATAGACATTGGGGTCAGAATGGCATCTAGAAAAACCAGTGTCAAGGAGAAAGCTATCCATTTTGGAATACCAAGCTCTAAGAGCTTGCTTAAGGCCATATAAGGATTTATTAAGGAGACAGACAAGGGTAGAATTATCCCGAACATATCTAGGAGGTTGTTCCATGTAAATTTCCTCCTGTAAATCACCATGTAAAAATGCAGACTTGACATCCATTTGATGGACTTCCCAATTATGTAAGGCTGCAAGGGAAAGAACAAGGAGGATGGAATTCATTTTTGCGACAGGAGCAAAGATTTCATTGTAGTCAATCCCTTCAACTTGGGAAAAACCTTTCGCAACTAACCTTGCCTTAAGTCTTTCAACACTTCCATCTGATGCATACTTAGTTTGGTAGACCCATTTACATCTGACAAGTTTTCTTCCTTTTGGAAGAGGAACAAGATCCCAAGTATCGTTCGTCATTAAGGAACAATAGTCTTCATCCATAGTTGCATCCCAATATGGATTTCCTGAAGCTTCTGCAAAAGTTTCTGGATCATAATTCTCAGAAACTTGAGCCAAAAGAGAAGAGGCTCTCTGAAACTGAGAACGTGTTCGACATTGATATCTAGGATCATCGGCAAGATCACCAGCTACTTCACATGTTGAATGGACCCATCGAGGAAGCATTGGTGCTGGTGCAATTAGAGGAACATGAGCAGGCGGAGGTGGATTTTCATCCTCACTTTCATCATTAGAAACTGGAGTTGGAAATCTATCAGGGAAGTTGGAAGAAGAAGAAGAAGAAGGCATAATCGCCGAATTAGGCTCGCAGGCCAAAGATGGAACACCTTCCAAGTTAGGCTCACAGGCCAAGATATTTTCATCAAATTTAACATCTCTTCTAATGATTATATCATGTGAATGGGGCTGAAGAAGTATATAACTGTTTACATCTTCAGAATATCCAACAAATATGCACTTTTCACTTTTAGGCTGCAATGCTTTTCATTTTTCATACGGAATGTGACCCCATGCTTCACAACCAAACACACGAAAGTGACTTATATCTGGTTTAATTTTACTCCATGCTTCTTCCGGTGTTATACCTTGTAAAAATTTTGGTGGGTGTGAGATTAACTATGTAATTTGCACAATTTATGGCCTCAACTCAATATTGAAGACTTAGTCCCTTAGATTGGGTCATACAATTAGCCATTTCTTTTAAAGTGCGGTTTTTTCGTTCAGCTACACCATTTTGTTGTGGTGTATATGGAACAATGTGTTATTGTTGGATTCCTTGTTCAGTGTAGAAAGTAGTGAACTTATTGTTAACATATTCTCGTCCATTGTCAGATCTTAACTTAATAATTTGATGGCCAGATTGTTTTTCAACAAGTGCCTGTTGGCTAAGAAAACTGACCTAGGCCAACTTACGGAAATACAACCCACACACTTGACTTAATACAATCTTGTATGTGTTTAAAGTAACTGTCCTTCATAGGATCAAGGCCTTGTTGCTTGAATGATGTGCTCTCCAAATATAGAGACTCTGTAGGGTGTGTGTGGGAGAGATTTGCTTAACTCAATCTTCTAATCAAAACAAAGAAACTAAACTAACTGACCAACTAATTCTGAGAGAAGACTACCTGTAAACTAAATGCAAATTAATAGCTCCTAATTCTGCTCTATGATAATCTAAATGCAAAGTACCTATCTCGGCCAAGAGAATGAGTTATTAATTTGACAAGAGGTTTTAAAGCATAAGATGATCAACAATTCTAGATTGATAGAAAAAAGTCTCCAAAGACAGAATTAAATCTGAATTATCTCACAATAAGATGATATTCCATTGCAGAATCATTCAAACATAAATTAAAACCTATTATCAAATGATATCAAACATATACACAATCTTGAAACATAATGAATATAATCATATACTAACTTGTAAATGAAACAAGGTCAACCTGCAAGTTAGTAATTTATCAAACATAGATTTATAAACAATTGAAATTGTGAAGAAGTTCATTCATCTCAACGTAAGAATAAACCATTTACATTTCAGGAAAGTGTAATCATTCGAAATACATAACAAATATTTCACATATAATAGCACAAAATATATATATATGAAAGTGAAGATAACAAAAGAGAATAATCAGTAACACAACACTTATGTTTTAAAGACTTAGCTAGGGTCTTTAATATCCTGCAACATTCAGTGATCTTTAGAAGAAGTTCCAAAAACACCAACACAATAGAATACAGTATAATACTGTATAATATCAATTCTACAAATGTCTCAAAAATCGAACCCTTTATCAATGTTTGAAACTTGTTTATATAGGGAACAAAACCAACTACTAATCAACTAACCACCCTATTTCTATGATAATACCTGGATTCTTATATGAATACAGGGAAATATAAATTCCATGATTGTAGGTATATCATTGAGTAACAACTAGGATGGAATAACGTGAGAGAAAAATATCTAAATTACTTGATAAAATCCAATATCATTATTCCCCGGCATGAGGCATTATTATATCCGGCAATCCATCAACTGATGATGCTCAGAATCAGAAACGTAGAACCAACAAAATAGCAAACAGTTGCATATTCAAGACAACCTCCAATGAGTAAGCTCTAGCTAATCAAATACCAAAAATATAGCACAGGATCAACCTTAAGCTTGTTTACTCCTTAACACCTGAAATTTTCAAACAAAATCAGTTAGCAAAGTGTGAATCTCAATCATATAAAAATAAATAAATAGGATGCCTGCAGAATTTTAGTTCTACATATATTCTTATAAAATAAAGGAAAACACTTTGCATCAAGAAAGAAATCTGAAAAATATAGAACATTACTAACCTGTAGAAGCCGATTTCAAATCGTCTGTATGCCTAACAAGCTTTTAAACCATAAAACAAAATTGAACTTCATTACAGCAAATAGAAATATCAACTTTTAAGGGCTGATTCAACGGAAAGTTGAATCGGCACATTCCTTCTTGCTTCATCTAATTTGGCCTTAAATCTAACAGTCCTTGTATTGGCAATATTATTTTGTTTGATCAGTTTTTGATTTCTTGACAGAAGGATTTTAACCTGAGCTTTATATCTAAGCTTCTTCGCTCTCAAAAGATTCCATTTTTCAACCCAAAAAGTAAAATCGGCTTTTAGGCTTGCAATTTCTTCCATAGCAAATGCCCTAATAACCTGAGCCTCTGTCAAATCTGTTTCCAAAGATGATATGACTTGAGCATAAGGAATTTGATCAGGTTGTCCTTTCATTCCTACATTCGTCTCCCCTCTACCTCTCTCCTATGTGCATGGCTTCTGATCAATTTCTTGATCCACATTAAACCCAGGATTTACTTGTTGGACACCCCCAACATTAGTTTTAGAGACGGATACATATTTCAGATCAAGAATGGTTGGGCCAACTAGAGATTTATTGGGCCAAGAATCCGAAGAATCACTCAATTCAATCAGACAGGCATCCCCTACACTCAAATTTCTTCTAGCAAAGAATGAGGCCGTCATGCTACGAGTGGTTCAGTGAATGGCCTGATTACTAAGTACTCTACTAACTTGGTCTTCAACCGGTTTATGACTAACGTTGGTTTGTGAATGAGGAAGGCCATCATTTGGGTAGGGTGCTGTAATCATCGGTTTTCTCGTTCGAGGCCGAGAATCATCAATAGGTGCCTTAGGGTTTACCTCAAGCTTGACCTTAAAGTCACTTCCACTTAGGGTTCAACTGGATTCAAATATCTCATTATCAATATCATCTTGAGAGCCTCTTCTAACTCAGTCCCAACTTCTTCTGTCTTGATACGTCTTCACTTGGTTTTGGGCCTCCGTTGGGGCCACTCCTCATTTTCCCCAAACTCGCTACGATTAAGAAATGATTCCCAAGAATCCCCTAATTCTCCCAGTCGGTAAGAAACAAGTATCTTAATAATCCCATAATGAAATAGGCTTCGTTCCTTATCCCCCACATTATTTTGATAGGCACAAGCCATCTTCTGCAAACTTCTTAAGAAATAATAAGGTATATTCATAGGATGTCCTTTGAAAATCATTAATAGTCGAAGATGATAAAAATGAGTTTGGGAAATTCAACCTTCATAGGTGACATACATGATAATAATTTCGAGCAAAGAACGCCATTTCTTCTTAAGTAGTCAAGAAGGGAAACTAGACTTATATTTCATTTACCAGTTAGCTGGAGTCAATAACTCCTTCCAGTCATCATTCTTCACATGTTTTTCCTTATACCAATGTTCTCCTACCCGTGGTAAACCTATAGCCCGAGAAACAAACTCCTCTGTCAACTGTAACGTGACATCCCCTACCTGTGCTTTCATACCATCAAATGATGTTGCGAATTCCCTGGAAATTGCTAGGTTAAAACCAAAGAATTTATGCAGAAAACCTAACCATCCTATCCTTACCACCAATTCACAGCATTCAGGAGCAACGTCTAAATATTCATCACCCATGAGCTCAAATCTCGAAATAGGGGCCATAATAGCAATTACATAGGCTTTAAGGATTTTCAAAACCCGAACTAAGAAACAAAATCGATCTATCCATAATTCATACATATTAACCAAAACTCCAAATAGCCTTATTTCACCAAAGTACTGTGAACCTTCATGCCCAGTCATGGAACGCAGGTGTTGAGTCCAGATTTGGTCCCTTTTTAACCATCTTTAAACACCTTTCTTCCCTTGCTTTACACTGCTTAGCATATCAATCAGACTGACTTTCTTCACTTTA
>LPNX010848569.1:4437-27056 GCA_001517045.1 Pseudotsuga menziesii
AGTTAGGGGTTGAGCCACCTTGGGAAGAGTTGCATCATAGATATTATTTTCTTCCCGAGCTTGACTGCTTGGAGCGTGAGGACTTTAGGGAGGTTCTTAGTGAGAGAATTGGTAGTCCCATAGTTCCATTAAGCTCTCTTGGTTCAATGGCTGATGGGAACATGGCGAATATATATCCTACCATTCCTATCAATATCTCTCACGATCCTAGTAGGATTGAGAATGTCTATATTGGGGAAGAATGTTCCCATTCTGAGATTCAAGAATACACCGAGCTGTTTAAAGAATTTCATGATATATTTGCTTGGTCTTATGATGAAATGCCAGGTATCAACCCTCTCATTGTTGAACATGAGATTAAAACTTATCCCAATGCTAAGCCTGTTCGACAACGCTTGCGTGCAGTGAATCCTAGGAAAGAACCCACGATTAAAGCAGAGATAGAGAAACTGTTGAAAGCTGGTTTTATCTATCCCGTTCCCTTGACGGAGCGGGTTTCAAATCCTGTTCTGTTCGATAAGAAGGAGGGAGCGATCCATATATGCACTGATTTTCGTGACTTGAATCATGCCTATCCTAAAGATAATTTCCCTACACCATTTATAGATCAAATCTTGGATGAGTGTTCGGGTAGCGAGGTATTTTCTTTTATGGACGGCTTTTTCGGATACAATCAGATACAAATTAAACTTGAGGACCAACATAAGACTGCATTTATTTGTCCTTGGGGAACCTTTGCATAACGAAAAATGTTGTTTGGCCTTAAGAATGCCGGAGCCACTTTTCAGCAGGCTATGACCTTGATCTTCCATGATCTCAAATCGATTATCGAAGTATTTTTAATGGATGACCTTGCTGCTCATTCTCGTATGAGAATGCGTCATTCCTATCATTTGAGATTAGTATTTGAAAGGTGCCGCCATTATTTGGTCAGGTTAAATCCTCACAAGTGCATCTTTTGCATAAAGTCTAGTCACTTATTAGGGTCATTGTTTCCAAGGAGGGTATAAGAGTCGACCCTTTGAAGGTTGAGGGAATACTTCAATTGTCTCCCCCGAGGAACATTAGACATCTTCAATGTTTGCAAGGCATGGAAAAATTCTTACGGAGATTCATTGTCAACTTTTCCAATTTGACTAGAGGATTTATGCGTCTATTGAAAAAGGAAACCACCTTTTGTTGGGATGAGCGAGCCCAGGAGTTCTTTGATGCACTTAAGCGAGCCCTAGTATCAGCCCTGGTGATTAGTCCCCCAGACTATAGCTATGATTTTCTACTTTATGTGGCCGCGTCCATGGAGACAATTGGTATGGTTTTGGTTCAAGAGGATGAGGAGCTCCAAGAACATGTAATATATTGTCTAAGCCGAAATCTTATTGACACGGAGATCCATTATTCCCATGTTGAGAAGCTTGCCTTAGCTACCATACATGCAGTTCAATGGTTGAGACATTATATTCTCCTTCGCCAGACCTTGGTTGTATCCCATGTCAATCCGTTTCAGTTCATCCTCACTCGAAGGATGATTGGGGGAAAGTATAATAAATGGATTGTCATCTTGCAAGAATTCGATCTCGAGTTTGTTTCGGCAAAATCGAAGAAATCGTTAATTTTTGAGGAGCTTATATCAGATTTCCCAAGCGAAGCCGAGGAGATGGTTTGTGAAGATACGTTTATCGATGAGCACATATTATTAATCTCAACTTTGGAACCATGGTATGGAGATATTATTATATATTTACAAACATTGAAGGTCCCCACTCACCTCTCACGGGATGAACGACGATGATTACGTCACGTATCCAAGAATTACCTCATAGTGGATAATACCTTGTACCGTCATGGGGTAGATTCCATTTTAATTCATTGTCTAACTCATGAGGAGGCTGAGCTTGTGCTGAATGATTTCCACAGAGGGGCATGTGGTGGTCATTTATCCGGCCTTTCTACAGCCCAAAAAATCTTGAGAGCGGGTTATTTCTGGCCGTCGATCTTTAAAGATTGTGTAGATGTGGTCAAGAAGTGCCACCCTTTCCAGGTGTTTGCATGGAATATGTGCTCGCGACCTGACCCATTACATCCCATCATCACCGTTGGTCTCTTCACTAAGTGGGGGCTTGATTTCATGGATTGCAACCCAGCTTCAGCTGGGGGGCGTCATCATATCATAGTGGCTGTTGACTACTTCACGAAATGGGATGAGGCTATGCCTACAGTTAAATTCGATGGTGAGACAGTCGTGCACTTTATCATATTCAACTATATTATTTCTAGGTTCAGTATTCCGAAGGAGCTTGTCACCGACCATGGCTCGCACTTTCAGAATTGTATGATGGAAGAGTTGGCATCGAAGTTAGGATATAAGTAGGAGCATTCCTCCTCTTATTACCCTCAAGTGAATGGATAGGTAGAAGTAGTGAACAAATCACTCAAATCCATTCTCCAACAAACCATCGCACAAAGAAAGACTAATTGGCACATTATGTTATATCCCGCTTTGTGGGCTTATAGAACCGCTGTTAAAACTGCCACAAGTTTTTCTCCATATCCGCTTGTACATGGAGTGGAGTCAGTATTGCTAGTTGAGTGTGAGATTCCTTCTTTGAAGCTAGCCATAGAGCTCTTACCAGACACTTCCCCATTGGAGGAGCGTTTGGTCCACCTAGAGCAACTTGATGAGCAACGCTGAGATGCCTTGGTGGCTCTAGAAGTAAATAAGTGTCGCGTTAAGGTCTAGTATGATAAGTCTGTTCATTCAAGGAAGTTTAGTGAGGGAGACTTGGTCCTTTTGTGGGATCAACTGAAAGAACCCTTGGGGGAAGAAAATTTTAACCCCATGTGGCCTGGTCCTTACGTCATTAAATGTATGTTAGAGGAGGGTGCTTATGAGTTAGTGGATTACGAGGGAATGACCTTGGCAGAGCCTAGAAATGGGCTCTATCTCAAAAAGTACTATGCATGATTTCTAGCCAAGGATGGTTATTGTATATGATTGTACAGTTTTGCATAGGTAGGTCTTTTTCTTATGGTGATCGGGTTTGTGATTAGTTTCCATTTATTTTGGTAGATGTCAATGGAATATTCCACCTTCATAGGATTCACGGAGGGTGCGAGCCGTCACACTCAACACTCAACTTCTACTGCTTGGGTGATTTATACTCCTATGGGTTAGGTATTGTCTTCAGGAGGCGTATGTTTACGACCCTCTTCAACAATGTTGCTAAGTATAGTGTCGTTATTGAGCTTCTACGAGATGCCATTTCACATAGTGTTCTCTCTCTTGAGGTACGACTTGAATCGGAGTTAGTAGTGTCACAGCTTAATGGTTTGTACCATGTTAGAGATCCAACATTATTAAGAAGATTCTTACGTGTGAGATTGTTAGAATGGAAATTTGACAATATAATATACATACATGTTCCAAGAATTAATAATCAAGTTGCTGACTCATATGCTAACTACGTGTTAGATTGGAATTTGTTTCATACACAATAAGCTCATCACAAACATAAATTTTTACACATAAATAAATAAATCGATCATCATAAAAAAAATTATAAACATCCAAAATGTGGTAATACATAGTGTCATAATACAAAACTGGGGCTCTCAAGCCACCAAAATATAATACACGGTAGTACAAAATGTATCACTCCCAGGTATCTAAGCCCGTGGAGGAGGAGGGGGGTTGTGATCATGGAATGTCACCACGGCTCTAGCTAGCCGTCGAAATAGCCACACCCATGATCGTGGTACACCCACCACCTGGTGCTGCATGGCCTCAGGCAAGTCCTCAACTTGCGCCATGGGTACTCTATGTGTTAGTCTCACAAAGTTGGTATGAATGCTTTGGAGCATTCGCTCCGCATCCACACCCGTGATGTCGTCTCCTCTTCCCCTCCATCTATGATGAGGGAAGCCTTCAGGCCACCGTGGTCCCACATCTGCATGCATATGGTAGATGTCACTATGTATTATCACTCAAAACATGTATTTTGATTACACATAATAAAAAAACACATAAAAATTAAATAACTCAAAAATTTTAAAAAGAGGGTCGAGATTCGTTACCAATGTCACCGTATGCCAATCCTGGTGGTAGTGGCATGTATGGGTCTCCCCAAAAACCTATCCCTGCATAGGGGTAGTCATCGATGGCAACTATTTGTCGTTACCACAATGGAAAGAAATCAGCTGGATAGGGGTTGGACACCCTACCTCCACCTAGTCTGCGCATCGCATCTACCTAATGTCGTTGGGATGGATCTTGAACCCCGTGTAGAGGAACTTATACTCTAGGGCTCAATATCGGAACATGATTGAAGAAGAACATGCTCAGTATGGTGTTGAAACTAAAGTTTCACACCCTGCCCATCTTGCAGTCGCTGAGCTGTTGTTCCATGTTGCTCAACAATGTCGTACTCCAGTCATAAACTGTGGGCCTCATGCACTCCATGGCATAGAACATCAATGGTCGTGAGGCCTGATGGAGTGAGGGTAGCCCTGCTATCTTTCCCAGTGTCAGTAGAATGCCCTTTAGGCCTTGCACTTGTATGGAGTTAGTTGGGATCTGACTCCCCACCTTCTCCGTGTCCGAATAGCAGTACACCGCAATGTACTCATCTATAGTCAGGCCACCTCTAGGCCCACGAGAGCATAGGTTCACCACTTCCCCCCATTGGGAAAGTCTAGTAGTAAAGTATATGTCCTCCACTTCTATGGTGAGGGACATCCCATCTATCTGGAACGACTCTGAATATGGATCCCAATAGTCTACTAGCATCTACAACATTCTTGATTTGTCCCGTATACCACCAAGACACTAATACATGTAGAGCCCACATGACCACAAAGCTTGTTGAGCCATTAGATCTGCCCTTACTACCCCTTCTACATCACCCTGCTCACGTTCTCTCCATTCTAGAACCATCCTACAGATAAAATTTGAGTTTGATCCATTAGAATACTTGAAAATCATTGAGCGTGGCCGCATATGCGACTATTTGCTAAAAATCCGCATATGTACGTGACTTTGAGGGCATTTTCTGTGTATATCCAGCCCTGTACGTGGAAAAACCCTCAATTTCCACGTGGGTTGAGGCACGCATTTAAGATGGGCCTAGAATCCTAAATACACCATGGAAATTGATAAAATTTGCATCAAAATGAAAGAGTAGAGCATGGGTAAGTACCTAGAAAAAAAGGTAGTGGATTCCGCCGACTATATCTCCTGGAATTTGGTGTTGAAGTTCTGAGCTCAATTGGGTAAAAATTTCAAATGTTATATAATGTTTTGAATTTTTTACTATTTATAGAAATTTTTCAAATTTTTGAAAATTTTTACCCCCTTTCTATAGTTTGGACCATTTCTAATCTTTTTGGACCGTTTTTGGACTAATTTATGATGTAAAAGACCATTTTTAGCATCATTTTGACCGTTGCTTTGACCCGTTTGTGCCCGTTATAGGTGTGATGTTTAAACTGGCATATAGGTTAGGATCACCTCCAATTGCATTTTGCATGACCTTATGACCGTTTCATTATAGCCTTAGGTACGAACCCATTCTATTATGTCACGGAACCTTCTTGCTATTTTAGAAGTGGCATGATGTGAATGGTACAGCTTGACCTTACATGGGTACCCTAGTTAGCGCCTTATTTGCATTTGGTGCCCGTGCCGACATTTTGTCCCTTAGGGTGTGGGAGTCCGTTGTATAGTATGGCCATGACATTTCACAAAAGCCTCATACTCATCTTGATCTTTTGATGGCCTATTTCCCTCAGGACTCCCTTATGTCAAGTTGTAATTGCATTATCATGCGCTCTGCCTACCTTATTGAGCCTTATGCCGGCTTCCTTTACATTGAGTTTCAACCATATTGCCCGAGCTTATCTCATGTCTAGCCATGCAGAGTCGTTTTATATATCCTTTGCAGCTTGATTCCCTATTTTTATCGGGAGGGGACTTTCCCCCGAGTGTCACTGTCCTATACATGTATCCTTGCATTGAGCATAGGTATGTTCCACTGCTTGGAACTAGTTTGTTTTCCCATTATGACACTTGTATCCTCCTAGTCTGTAACTATAAAGCAGTTTTATTCTTTTTCAAGCTTTTTAAATATTTGAAAAAGTCCAAAAAAATTTTAAAAAACCAAAAAGATGGACAAGGAAAGATGTTATCTTTGGGAGCTGTCGAGTCATGTTGCCTTCAAACAGAGCACTGTATATCACATCCACTGGTTTGGTTTATATTTTGACTTTAGGAGTTGTACTCTTTTATCTGAGTTTATCTCCACCGACTGGTTAAGCTTACAGTCCCCATGGAGCCTCTGTCGATGCCTCCTGTGTCGCAGAGATGTCCTAGTTTTGAATATCAAGTCTATGTTGCCTTTATTCAGTCACCATTCGTCATTATGATCTTGTTTGAAGGAAGTTGAAACCTGATTTGGCCATTCCTCAGTTATCTTGACTTTGCATGTCAGCTATTCCCAGTACAATTACTGGTTCTTGCACCTAATGATCGAGTCCTTCCACATTATACAGCTTTGATGAGTACCTCGTGTTGGATGATGGGGGATTCCTTAAGTCCCTCCTTCCAACGGATTTCATCCCCATCGAATTCAGATCATTTATTCTGGATTGGAATCTAGAGTCATTTTTGAGTGCCTTAAGACTTGTAGTCATCAGTGGCAGGTTCTCTCGCCATCGACAGTTTTTGGGAATACATCAATGTCCCCTAATCGATGGATCCTCTCAAGTGTTTGACCTCAACACACCTATTCACACTTGTTAGTTTTCACTCTAGTACCTTGATTCCCATTATCATTATCGGTGGGTGATCTCGCGTCTGTTAACGGTATACATCAATGATCGGTAATCAGACAATGGACTACTATGTTCAACCTCGACACCTCTATTCACATAGTAGGACTTGTACTCGTAGCGGTTTGTGTAGAAGACCTTCCAAATTGGTGGCATCTCATATATTCTACCTCCTTGATCGTGCCAGTGTTCATGAGATTTCAGCTCTCGTGACTTGATTCCAGTATATGTCAGACATTTTCAGCCATTATGGAGATCTTGATTTGTTATATATCTTCAGCTTTCATGGAGATCATGATCCTTTGTATATCTTCATCATGGAGATTCTGATCTATGTATATTGTACGTGGCGAAGACCACACATGTCATATTTTGTATCATGCCTATTCATGGCCATTGTACTCTTATGTATCCAAGACTGCTATATGTATTTGCAGCTATATTCAGAGTTGTATCATTGTACTATGCTGATTGGATGGCTGGTCTTCCATTTGGGATTCTTCATCACTCCACTTCTGGGATGGAATTATAATGTATTTCGGCCATCGTATGACCCCTCTGACCTCACACATTAGGGGGCATCTGTTATAGCAGATTTTACCACACCAGGTGAATCACACTTGTATGGCCTTCCCCTGTCCCTCTGCAAACTCCTTAGACCCCTTGGACCATTTTTTGTCCTTTGATGTTTCCTATACCATCCCTAAAAACATGTGAAAATTGCTATACACAACTTTTAAACCTTTTATAGCATATATACACGGGTTTGACCTCTAAAACCGTATACATCGCGATGTGTACAAAACTCCAAATCCTTTTGGAATTTTCCTTGACATGGATCCGACTCACTTGTCTCTTGGCCTTCCATATGCCTTGAGATCGCTCGGATTTGACCTTTCATTACCCCATTGAAAAGCTATATAAGGAACCCTTTCGATACATTGAAGGCATGATAGAATTGAGAGCAAAGAAACTATAGTCCATTGTTTCCGGAACTTGTGCTTGAGTCTACATCCCTTTGTCCCTTGGAGCACTTTAGTGCTCTTCCCAAGCTTTCCTTTTTCTTGTGAGCTTGCTATCGAGAGATGGAGGATTGAGGTGGTGGAGGCCGAAGTGGGGGATTCAGTTTCTTCGATTCATAGATGTGCCGACAAAGGTTGTATTCATTGTAATATCTGATTTTATATTAATAGAAATATCTCTTCCTGTCCAATAATGTATGTTTGAATGAATATTTTGTCCATGGACAATTTCAAATGCTCATACGTTGTTGATTGTATATGCTAGAGTAGATCTAACACCCATATATATAGTATTCTTGTCTGGTTTACTTATTGTTGAGGAAGTGATTCATCAATTCAAGCTGAAGTTGGAAAGCTCAACGGGGATCTACTTCAACCATCCGGAATAAGGTACAAGTTTTGATCCTTTAGTGTTAGATATTTGATTTCTCTTGCATATTAGAAAGGATTGATTTCTGGAGTCAAGATGTCTATTGTGGTACCCCAAGCCATAGGAATTTCTCTCTGTAACAATAGGGATCAAATCTCTCAAGGTGAAAACCTTTTTTATAGTGCAAACACTTAGGAAAGGTTTTCACCTTGAGGGATTTGATCCATGTTGACCCATGATAGATACCAAGTTAAGATGGATCTATCCTCAAGATAAAACTATATTAGATGAAATCATAAGAGATGGATTCCATGATGATTATCATTTAACATGATATCAATTAATAGATTAGATAGCATATGACCTTTGGTTGAAAATTGCAAGAACTTCATACTTGGAAATTCTTTTATTTAATTTTCCTTTACTTAACTTGGGGACTATTTCCCTGACTTACAATGGAGGGTCTACCTCAATGAACATACACATTGATCACATCCTGAAAGGAGGAACACACATCTCTGTTGGGGGTACATCAATATAAAATAGTAATAGACATCGAAATATCTTCTGAAGTTACAATCACAACAACAATAGAGTGCCAAGGAAGGAGCACCATGAGATCCCATGCAAGAATATGTGTGATAAAAACATGGAAAGAGGTCTCATGTGTGGAAAATGTGCAAGGAAATATCAAGGAAAGAGGTTTCAATATGTCATGTGAAAAATATGTTGATCCCTATCAAGTTATAAAATTTCTTACATGAAACATGCGGCATGAACTTGACTCAGAGCATGAATAAAAAGGGACTTCGTTAACTACCACCAATGATCCAAAGTATCATGGGTGGACATGTTCAAGTGAAGTTCTAAGGAGGCTATAATAGGTCATGTGGGAGAGTGTGTTCAACCCTACCAAGTTGTAAGGATGACTACACAAAACATGTAGCATGAACTAGATGTAGTTCATGAGAAAAAAGGACATTCACTAACTACCACTAACGATCACAAATATCTAATGAATAATTGATTATCAAGGAAATTTAATTTTAGGAAATTTAACTATATCTATGTATCCCCACCCTTGATCTTTTGAGGAGTACATTTTTTTGTATACACACGTGCAACAAATAGGAGGCTAGACTGTCCATGCTTATCCATACAATCATTGAGTGCTAAACTAGTTAAATACATGCAGTCAAGGACTAACTAACATGAAATATTCATGTTCATAACATGTTGGAATGGATTATACCTCTGTGTGAGTTGGTCCTATGATTCTAGGAATGGATCTCTATGTAGTTGGAAGAACTTGATTTCTCTCTTCTATTAATGGCTGCAAACACTGAGTTAATAGTCAAACATATGCATTTAGCAAAAATATAAAATTTATTAATAATGTGACATGCTAAAAAATATGCCTCTTGGTGAGTTATACTCGTGAACTCAAGCACTCATGTGTATATAGTGTGGGGCACTTGAATACTATCCTCTATGAATGGATGCCCACACCAAGTGATCATGTAGTCAAATAGATGCATTTATGAAAAAAGTAACATCAATTTATAATTGGTTAAGGAGATTGAATATCTTCTTAAGTTAGAGGACTATTTTAGTTTTGTTTGGATCGTAGTATAAAAGATCAAGCTATAGGGGTGTATGAGGACTGGAGGAGTGGAACTTCCCCTTGTTTTGAAGGTTCTGTGGGTTTTAGGGATGCGATCCCATAAGGATAATTTTGTGGTAGAGATTGTGTTTGTGCATTTTTCCGTATATGAAAACCCTCTTTTAAAGGGGTCATTGTAAGAGAGAGTCTGTGAGAGAGTGAAGAGGATGTTGCACAAGACATGCTACGAGTTGTATCACTTTCTTTTCCTAGATGGAATAAAATAAAGGACTGGTTGTTTCTTTGTGGATTTATCCCATATCGAGTGAACCATGTATACTGGTGTCTCTCTTATATTTTGGTTGCATGATTGTTGACATGGTGTTTAGTTATGTACAATACCTCTCTGTCTCTCTCATACACAATACCATTTTGTTAAAGAACTAGTCACTTTTAACCATTGGTTTGTGTATGCTATCTTGTTAAGGAGATAGTCACTTTGAACCATTTGGTTTCACATTGTTTAGATGTTTAATATAATTATATCTAGTTTTCTATATTTGGAATAGACACGTGTAATTTCAATTCAATGCAATAACCCATGGTACAAAAGGGAGCTATAAAGCTCCAGTATGGGAGTACTAATGAGCAGGTTGTTGATGCGTTGAAAAAGATTCTATCTCGAGTAAATTTTGAATATTTCCATCACAATCTTAATGTAGTTTGAAAATAATTTCGTCGCACGGAGGAACAATGATGTTACTACAAATGATGAAGATATGGACCATCTTCGGAAAGGAGGAACAAGATGAAGATATGGACTCTCATCGGAAAGGAAGAATAGGTCGAAGACATAAACCATCCTTGGACAAAGGGGGAGCAAGTTGTCAATATGGATGCTCCCAGGAAATGGGGAGGTATGATGAGACTTACATCGATGATGGGACGACAGTGATGCTCCAGGATTAAAGAGGTCAAGTGAACCTCAAGATGTTGATGACATTCAAAATTTAATTGTGGATGATAGTATCCTCTCTTGAGGATGGCAGGTATAATAGTATTTTCATGAGAGTGGTCCTTACTAGCTAAGGATGGCCCTGCAAATGTTACTCTCGCATCGAGAGTAGCCACATTCATTTGTGTATTGGTCCTAAACTTGGTGTTAAGGATTCTCTCCTATGAGTCCGCATGGATGACAGGACCGTAATTTGTATGCACCTGAGATCTGCTTTGTAGACATTACTCTTGTATGGAGAGTATACCTACATTCATATGTAGATTCCATAGAATACCACTCTCTTGGAAACTCCTTCTTAATGTAATTGATAAGTCCCTCTTACTCACGTAATCTTATGTGAAAGTTGATACAAGTTTGTTTTGCATTTCAATTGAAGCTCTCAAAGGAGAATAACACTTAACTCTCAATTGAAGCCATTTTATCCTTTAGGGTTGATTTTTACTTCAATGTACAATACCTTTATCTATCACCTCTTATATAATTTAAAAGAAGACCTTTGGTAGAGGTTGTATGGTTCCAAAAAATTAAGGCTTTCTCAAAAGGCCATCAACTATGTCGAGGAGTATACCACTTAGTATACACAAGTGGAACAGATAGGATGCTAGACAGTAAACGAATATACCAACAATCAGTGAGTGCCAAACTAGTTAAATAGATGCATTCAATAAATAATTAACATGAACTATTCATGTACATAATAAATTACCAATGTGATCAAATTTATATTGGAACACATCAAAGGTATCATCTTGAATGGGTTTATGCTTAAAATTAGGCACCCAACACCTCAAAGATGTTGGTAAATTTGTAACTTGGGAAAAATCCAAAAGTGTTTCAAGGTACAAGCCAACAATAGATTATATTTTTCTATGCTCTAAGACATTCTTTGAAGGTTTGTTGATCAATTAGTGATTCTTGGAGTGTCAACCAACATAGATCCATCTTAACTCTAGATCTATAATTCTAGGAGATAGGGATCAAATATCTCAAGGTGAATACATTTTTTATAGAGCAAAAACACAGGAAAAGTTAGCACCTTGAAGGATTTGATCCATGTCGACCCATGAAAGATATCAAGTTAAGATGAATTTACACTAATGATAAAACTATATTAGATGAAATCATAAGAAATGGATGGTAGGATGATTCTCATATAACATGATATCGATTAATAAATTAGAGAATATATGTCCTTTAGTTGAAATTGGAAAGAACTTCATACTTGGGAATTCTTTTATTTCATTTAATTCGTGAAGGTAAACGAGGCTTAAAGAAGCCAGAGAAGAAATCCTTAGTGTAACGATTACGATATGCATTTTGTTTAGAAGGAGAAACAGAAGAATGCATGGGAAATTTGACTGGACATTGAGATATTTGGGTCAAAGATCGATGGTCAGCAAGAATGGTTCTCTTCTTGTTCCAAGAGCTAAAATATTTAGTAGAAGAATATATTTGATCATCGACTAATTTAGAAGGTTTTGGAAGTAACTAGGGATCAATTTTAGGTGCAATCTTAGCTCCGTCTTTGTCAAGTCTATCTGTCATGTCATTCCCTAGGTTGTTGAAGTACGCCTTCACCTTTTGCATATGCATCTCAGTTTTCTAATCATCCCTTTTAACCTCCCTGAATATTTTCTCCCCAACTAGTTGTTGTTGCCACTGGGAAGTGGCCTCTCACCATTTTTGAGAACTTGTAGGTGAGTCAAAGAATTCTAGTTGTCAAATAAGATGTCTACGTGATCGTGCATTTTATATTTTTTCTTCACATCGTTAACGGATTCCAAAATTGATTTAGATTATAGTATTAAAATGTTATTTTTATGCTAGGACTAGGGTTAGCATTTTGCTATCTTTATTCCAAGCACCAAATAATAAAGGCCATAACCCCCTTGGCCTATCATTGGATTCAAACTGTCATATGTGTATATATTGGTTCCATCATCCTTATTATTCATGCAGTCAAATCCAGTGCTATTTTTCGTCCCGTACTTCAAAATTTTGTTTGCTTTATAGATGTCAAGAAATCCCATTTTATCTTTAATTTTTCTTTCTCTTTCTGGAGAGCCTCCACTTTTCTCTCTCAGCCATGAGTATTAGTATTGCCAAAATGACACTCCTTTCACCTGTCAATATTCATGTCATTTAAACAATTGCAATTACCACTACCAAAGCTAAATAAAATCCATTCCAATTTGAATAAGATCAGGCCATAACTAATATTATAATTTGATTTATTTATTGAATTAACTCCTCAAGAGACTTGGACATTTATCCTTTTTGATATGGAGGCTTCTTTGCCTTATTCTTACCTTTTGAATCAACCTTGGAATCTCCAGCAACCAAATCTTTATCTTTGTATGGCTTGATGGTGTCCATCAAGACAAATTTATCTTTCTACTGAGTTAAGAATTCCATGAAATCTTCCAGTGAGGGCATATTCTAGTTTCGAACTGTCAACTTAGTGGCATGGAAGGTCAAAACAAATACTATATAGTCATGTAAAATATTTTAAAGGATGGCCAGTATTAGGTGTTCATCTTCTTTATCAATACCATACTATTTTAGCTACAAAATTTGTGATTTGAATTTGGATAAGTAGACTTGGAAGGATTTGAATCCACTTGGACTCAGTGAAATCAACTCATTCTCCAATTGATAACCCCTCATATTATCTCTCTTCCCAAATAAATCATGAATCTTCTCCCGTACTTCATTTGGTGAAGTCAACCCATCAAGATGAAATAGAAGGTCTCTGGAAATGTTGAGACATAAGAGACCATATGCCTCATATCTCCTATTTTTCCATTTGATATTCTCTCCTATTTCTGTAGGCTCATCTCCAGTTTCCATGGTCACTCTGTAGAGTCCTTTAATCCTCCTCATAATCTCCATCCTTTCTTTCTGTATGAAGTAGTTGAAAGGATTCAAGTTGATTTGTTGAGATTGATCCATTATTCAGCAATTGTGCCCTTGAAAAGACAGAATGTGCTCCCATTGAGTGATTTCGACCCTGAAAAATTAATTGGAAGAGGATAAAAATCAAAATACCAAGGCTCTGATACCATGTGGAAATTAAGCCCAATATTAGACTGAATATGTTGAATAACACAACTTTTTGTCGATATTAATTTACACAATATATTCTATTTACACAAGAGTTTTTTCATAATGTAGATACTCCAAGGATTCAAATTTTTTAGGATTCTATTCGAATTAGTACAAAAGCATGCTTATTAAAATAGTCAAAATCCCCCATAGGTGCATAAAGAACTTTCAAAACCAATCAATATGCTCACGAAGTTGTTGAATGAGTAGGTACAACTGATAAGTTAAGGAAAGTGAAATTTATCATTCTTTTATATGAGGAAAATAAGGAAGGCGAGTTGTTGCAAAAAACAAGGAAGTCTACCTTAAAACTAGCTTTAGCTTTTTCCTTAAAATTGCAGAAAAGATGGAAACTCTGGAAAAGGAGAACTGTGCACCTACCAATCTGGGAAGACTGCATAGTTGTCAAATTCTTATCCAAGATAGGGATGATTTTAAGGAACCATACTTATATAAAAGTGTATAAATGTTGGCGAATCTTACCAATTCTTAAAACGCAAGCTATAAAATGTTTGGCAATATTTTTCAAAAATTATTTTAATTTCCGAGGATTTTATATCATTTATTTAATAATTTGGCGATTTTTAGGGTGAAAAAAGTTTACCAAATCAAAATTGGGAGAAACAGGGCTTCGAAAAATGCAAAATGGCGAATCTTTTTTTGGAGAAAACCCCCTAAAAATAGCCCAAGGGCTAAATTTCGCCCCTAAAATTATCCCTGATCCAAGATATTTCTAAAGCCCTCCATGAGCAATTTTGGTAAATGTTCAGCACAAAAATGGAAGTGGATGCAAACTAGTTAGTCATCCAACCAACAATCGACAAATTCACCTTCGCCAAGTTCTACTCACTAGCCAACAGGTTTTCCTCAACAGGTTTTCCTTCGACAAGTTTTTCTCGACATGTTTAGCTGACAAGTTCGCAACAGACATCATATGAACATGCCCTATGACGGTTGAAATTCTGACCATTATCACTTCTCTAACTGAACGTAGCTGGTAGTCACTGAAACATATCAGCATCATTTATGTAAGCATGTACATTATGTAATATAGACATATTTTTTATCATCATCTGATTCCTCCATATTTCATGAAGTAGATGTAATAAATTGGTTCAAATTCTTGCATATTGTATGTGTGTATATTTCTTGTTGACCTAGTGTGTTTCCTGCTTTATTGTTTCTCTTGATATGCTTCTTCCACAATTATAGGGCTCAACTCATTCAGTTAAGTGTTGTCCCCAGCGTGCACCTGGGCATGACCTAGATCATTGGTATCAGAGAAATATCTTGTCCAGAGCTTAAGTTACATAAGCACTTCCATCGAAGTTATTTAAATTATGCGTGTTCAAACACTCTCACAAGCCCAACAACACTAGAAGACACTTCCTTTGACTTTAGAAAAGATGATTGAAGAAATAGACAATAGACATGCGACTGACGAGAGAGAGAGAAACTCATAGAAAAAGAAATGGCTCTCCAGCAAACTGAAATGTTCTCCCAGTTCAGCGAGGCTCTCCTGAGAGTCACTGCAAAATCTAGGGAATCCGCGACATGATCTCACTCTAACAAAATCATCCCCTTCAAAGAGAAAATGAATATAGACATACCAAACCTTGAAGAAAATATTGACGTGGAATTCGTCGAAAATTGGGTGCAATTATTGGAATATTACTTTGCAGTAAATCAACTCTCCGAAGCGGAAAATATCACCATTGCGTACTTGAAGATGTCAACCTCCGTACAGTGTTGGTGGGATAACCTATCGACAAATATGGAAAAAGAAGAACATCCCATCGACACATGGGTAAAAAATTTTGAACATTTTCGAAAGGATTTCTATGCACCCAAGTACATTGAACAACAGTACAATAAGTGGAAGTAGCTAAGGAAATGGAAAGACCAGTCCATACAGAGTTAAATCGATGAGTTTTATTGACTCATGGCTAGACTTCGAATCCAAGAAGAAGAGAAATTGCTTTTCCTAAAGTACGTCGACGGTTTATCTCCATACATTAACCAAGAGATGGAGTTTCTGACAGTCAGCACACTTGTAGATGCATTTCATTACACCAACAAGCTTGAAGCTAAACAAAAAGGAAAGATACATTTCACAAACAATCCAACAAGTCGAACATCTGAGAAGAAGTCACCAGCCAACTCCGACAAGTTCAAGAATCCTTCTCAGTAGATTACGCCAAAGCCTTATCATCATAAGAATAAATTTTAGAAAGGCAAGAGGGATTGCAACAAAAATAACCCTACCAGGAATTGGTGTGATTATCATAGTTCATCATGGCATGATACATCAGAATGCAAATCTCAGAAGACATTTTTGGAAAAATTGTCGACATCTGACTTGTTCGACAGAACCCTAGTAGAATCTGATCCGGACGCATCAACCCTCCTAGATTTGACCTCGACCGCTCCAACAGCCTTGACCATTGTTGATGAGGAAGAACAAGATAACCTATTCCATACACGGATATGGGTTCAGAACAATCCATTACATTTCATTGTGGATAATGGTAGCAAAAATAACTTTGTTTCTGAAGACCTTGTGAAGAAATTAGGCCTCACCACTCCATATCCTCAGCCTTACAATATCAGTTGGATGAAGGTTGGGTAGGAACTAAGGATCACATGACAATGTTGAATCTCCTACCTCATTAATCCTTTTGAAGATGAAGTACTTTGTGATGTGGCACCACTTTCTGTAGCCAATTCCTTATTCAGTAAACCCTACCTATGGTATCGACACTATAAATATCATTCACGGCCTTAAAATGTGATTGTAAAAATATGAAACCAATGGTATGGAATACCAGAGCGACAACCCAGATCAATAGTTTCTATAATATCTTCCAAAAAAATGAAGAAGCTTATCAATCATGATCAAAATTTTGCATTAATCATGATGAAGCCTCAACATTCCAAGAAGATTGTGGCAATGAGTCGACTCACCGACCAACGCAGCTCTCGACAACAACAACAAATCGAAATCATTCTTGAAGTGGTTCCAAATACTACTAGGTTGGTGAGTTGTTTGAGACTAGCTAATGGTGAGAGAGACCACATTTTGGAATGGGTACACCACCATAGATGCGAGACACTAGTATTTAGAATGTGTGCCTAGTGTAGACCTTCCATGTAGGTCTATATAAGTGTCCATGTAGGCTCCACACAAGTATCATAATTCAATGTTGGTGGGTAACATATGGAGGCTGGTGAGTTGTTTAAGACTAGATATTTTACCCTAGAATTCGCAGCAAAGATTGTACTTTAAATCTAGGCATACCTCTAGGCTTTTACAATGATGTTGGTTGGAAATGAGTATTAGAGACTAAATGTGCTCCTCGAAACTTTATAGGATAGCATGTATATTTCAAGCACATAGCCTATTACTTATTAGTATAGAATTTATTTAAGTCTTGAGAAATATTATTAGGAAGAAAAATAAGAAAATGGGACAGATGCATCCTCAAAGGATTGAGAAACATCCATCTGACCCAAATCTCCTACTTTCAATGGAATCCTTCTATCATATCTAACCTCCATTTTACTACCTCATAAAAATTAACAAGTGCAATATTTCAGCTCTATATTATGCTACCTCATAATTTGAAGTTTGAACCATTACCATCCTAGAAGAAATTCCATTATCATGCTCAATAGTCAATAAATTGAGTTTGAACACTTGGTTTTTCGTTATATGAGCTACATTCAGAATGTCTCCTAATGGTAGCATCTCCATTGGATGGAATAAAAGGACTAAAAACTATTCTCCAAGGTATGAATTGGCCCTCACAAAATCACCTTTTGGGTTTCCAAAACATACAACTTCAGAGAATACTTTTTTTTAATTATATATATATATATATATATATATATATATATATATAACTTCTCAAATTACCAATTTGTATTTATTTTCTATTATGAACATATTTCTAGAGGCCAAATCTTGATTTCATACTATCTTGTTCTCCCATATCTTCAAAGCATTCAAATTTACTAAAGTATTTAGACATTAGTAATCAAGGATGGAGATCTTAATATTTGGAAACTCTATTTTCTTTTTCCAGTAAAAGTGTTCTGAAAGTTTGGACATTTTATAAAAGGAAAGTTTTGTTAACCAGAATGCTATAATAAGTAATTACAGTCTTGGCTAAAGGAAATTCCATGTTTTTGTGAAAGATGTTTAAGGCTAAGCAATGCATATTTAAAATATGATTGCTTTGATCTATGGTTTTATAGATGCTCTTACATGTACAAGAAGATAACATAGGCTGCCTTAGTTTCCTACATTGGGATACGCCTCTGTTTTATTGTTGATTCAAGGTGTTTTAACATTTGTTGCTGCTCAAAAATGCTCTCAATGTGCCCAAAAATTTCACACATTGATGCATGGGTGCTCAGGATTGGAAATTAATCCTCAAATTCAACCCAATATTATGAATTGGGCCTATTACTACTAAAATTAACCCATATTTAAAAATGACACTCTTCATTGCATATTATATACACAATCACGAGGAATTAAGGTTTCTTTCAAACCTCACTGTTACGGAGAGAAACTTTCTATGGCTTGGGGTGTACCACAATAGACAACTAGACACCAGAAATCAATCATTCCCAATATGCAAGAGAAACCAAACATTTAACACTAAGGGATATCGAATCGTACCTTGTTTCGGATGGTTGAAGTAGATCCCTGTTGAGTTTTTCCAATTCACGCTTGCTTTAGCAATTTGCTCACAACAACAACAAACAAGACAAGCATGCTATATAATAATGTGTTATACCTACTCTAGAATATATATTCATCAATGTATAAGAAATTAAACATATCCATGGATTCAATATTCATTCAATTGCACATTAATTCGACAGGAAAAGATATTTCTATTAATAAAATTAGAGATTACAAGAGTGACAACCTCTATCGGCACCTCTATGAACTGGAGAAATCGAGTCCTCTAACTGGGACTCCACCACTTCCACACTCCATCTCTCGATAGCAATCTCACAAGAAAAGGGCAAGATTGGGAAGAACACATAGTGCTCCAAAGGGACAAAGGGATGCAGACTCAAGTACAAACAAACTGAGGCAACAATGGACTATATTTTCTTTGCTCTTCAGTTCCTCTTCCTCAATGTATCCAAGGAGTTCCTTATATAGCAGTCCAAAAGGGTAATGGAGGGTCGAATACGAGCATTCTCAAGGCATTTGGAAGTCTAAGAGTCAAGTGGTTCGGACTCGTATGAGGAAAAATCCAAAACTATTTGGCTTTATGCACACATCCTAATGTACGCAGGTTTGAGGTCAAAAGTTGCGTCATTAGAGAGAATTTGAGGTAAAAAATGGGCCTCCTAAGAGATGTACAACAAAAATATAAGATATATTAAAATATTATGAGTTAGGGGTTTTATGGGGTAGGTATATATGACAACTCACCTCTTACACTACTTTTTATGCACAATATAAATAACCATGGTTGAATTACTTTTCTAAATTGACTATAAATAAAATTAATAAAATAACTCTAGAATGATGTGACTAAGATTCATTGTAAATTCTCAAAAAATTATTGTCCTTTAACATTTATTTGTCTTGAACTTGTAAATAAAATTAAACAAAAATGAATTTAATTTATATGCATAACTAACATATTTTTTTCATATAAATATCATTCATGAATTTAATTTATTTTAAAAGTACGAGATTTAATATATATTAGTTTGACATTATGATATTAAATACAATTGAGTGAATATATAATTTAAAATTAAAAAAACATGAAAATGACAATATATTATTTTATAAAAAAAAGTGAAAAGACATTTTTATGAATTATGAGTACTTTACTTGAAAATGACAATAATATTATTTTATGAGAAAATGAATTGTGAGTACTTTACTTGAAAATAACAATAATATTATTTTATGAGAAAGTGTGAAATGACTTTTATTGTGAGTACTTCACTTTATGACTTAAAAGTACTTGCACCACTACCTTGGTTAACTATGGATTTTCATCCACCATAGAAAATGTGAAAAATAAGCATTCTTAACTCATGCAATGCCACCTCAACCATGGGGGATGATGTCATCTACTAGAATGTAATTGGTTGATTTTTATGGTACATTTTGGTCTTTTTGAGGCCCATTTTTTACCTCAAATTCTCTCTAATGGAATAGGCATGATATACAAAATGTGACATGTGTGCTCATCATCACGTACAATATAAAATGGATTAGAATCTCCAAAGTGGATGAAGATATAGAATAGATCAAGATCTCCATAATGGTCTAGGATATATAATGGATCAAGATCTCCATAGTAGCTGAAGATATCTAATATAACCTGGAATCAAATCACGAGAGATGAAATCTCATGAACACTCGCACGATCAAGGAGGTACCATATATGGAATGCCACAAAGTTGGAAGGTATTCTACACGAAACGCTACGAGTACATGTCCTACTTTGTGAATATATGTGTCGAGGTCAAACATAGTAGTCCATCGTCTGATTACCAGTCGTTGATGTATACCGTTAACAGGTGCGAGATCACCCACCGACAATGAAAATGGGAATCGACATACAAAGTGAAATCTAACGAGTGTGAATAGATGTGTTGAGCTCGAACACTTGGAAGAATCCATCGATTAGGGGACATTGATGTATTCCCAAAACTGTTGATGGCGAGAGAACCTACCACCAATGACTATAAGTCTCAAGGCACTCAAAGGACTCTAGATTCCTATTCCAGAATAAATCCAATGTTAATGGAATGCAATCTGTTGGAAGGAGGGAATTAAGGAATCCCCCATCAACCAACATGAGGTACTCAACAATGTTGTATAATGTGGAAGAACACTAACAAGATGTGCAGGAACCAATAACACTACTGGGAATTAATGATATGCAAAGTCAAGATAACTGAGGAATGGTCAACTAAGGCTTCAACTTCCTTACCGGGAATGGCCGACATAGGCACTGGAAGCTTAAGGAGTCGGTGGATATAAATTCAGACTAACGAGTACAACTCCTAAATTCAAACTAATAAACCAACCTAGGGATGTGATATAAAGTGCTCTATTCGAAGGCGACATGACTCAACTACTACCAAAGATAACATCTTTTCCTATCCGACTTTTTGATTTTTTTATTTTTTTGGAATTTTTTAGATATTTTGAAAATATTGAAAAAGAATAAAAGTGCTTTATAGTACAATTCTAGGAGGATATGAATGTGAGGGGACAAGCAAACTAGTTCCAAGAAGTGGAACATGCCTATGCTCAATGCAAGGATATATGTGTAGGATAATGACACTTGAGGGAAGGTCTCCTCCTGGTAAAAGGGATGATCAAGTTGCAAAATATATGTTAAATGGATTTGCTTGGCTAGACATGAGACAAGCTCGGGCTATATGGTTGATAACTAAAACATAGGGAGTCGGCATAAGGCTCAAGAAGGCAAGCAAAATGCATGAAAATGCAATTACAACTTGATATATACAAGAGAGTCCCAAGGGAAATTACCAGCATAAATTTTAAGAGGAGTATGAAGCTCTTGCTCATGGATATGGAGAGACTAAAAAGGGACTCCCACACCCTAGAGGAGAAATGTCGCCATGGGTACCAAATGCAATAAAGGATCTAACTAGGGTACCCATGTATAGGAAAGCTCTACCATTCACATAATGTCACTTCTAAGAGTAGCATGAAGGTTCCACGACATCATGGAATGGGTTCATACCTAAGGTTAATATGAAATGGTTATAAGGCCATGCAAAATGCAAGCGGATGTGAAATCCTAACCTATATGCCAATTTAGACATGATACCTGTAAGAGGCACGAACGGGTCAAAACCTTGGAGATATTGTACAAAAATGGACCCTACATGAAAAAAATATTAGTACAAAAAAAATGGAAACAATCAATAAAGAGTCCAAACTCTAGGATACAGGTAGGATTGGTCGTGAAAACAACATTCAAAGGAAGCAATGCGGTGGACAATGGGACATAAGAAGGAATGTAAGGTGTACATCCAACATTTACGTATTGTAACGAACATAAAATATATAAATATTAAAAATAATATTAATAGATAATTATTAATTAATAATTAATAATTATCAAAGAGTCATGATTTTAGGTTGAAAAGTCACGAATGGACATATATAAGTCCAACCATTGTAAATGTATCATATCAATTCATATTCTATCATCTATTTATATATTATTATGGCTTATCTCATTTACCAAATTTTCTGGTAATATTATTTCTACAAGCGAATAAATATTCGCTTCAGTGGTATCAGAGCTAGCCCTTTCTTAGGCTTGTGCTCATTCGGGCTTTTAGCCAAAATTTCAGATTGTATCTGAGTAATTTCAGAGTTTCTCTGTACACTTGGTCTTTGACCAGTCCCGGCTTTGGCCATTCCCAGATTTCAAATTGACGAAAAATATATATATATAAATTATTATTAAAAAAAAAAATCCTTGAAGAAATATCGGCTGCAAATTTGAAGGATAGTGGCTGCAAATTTGAAGGATACTACAACAAAATTGAATTAGAAAAACAAGAAGAAAAAAAAAGGGAAAGAAAAAAAAAAGAGTTAAAAAAAAGAAAAAAAGTAAAAAGTGCATCACCCAGGTTTCCAAAAAA
>LPNX010848581.1:3321-19944 GCA_001517045.1 Pseudotsuga menziesii
GACACTGCTTGTTCCTCTATCATGTATGGTACAAGTCTAGAAAAAAAATTCACAGTAGTATATCCTTTCCCTAGATAATTAATATACTTGAATAGAATAACTCTTTTACCTCATATTTGAAAGTTCTATCCTTTTTTTCACTGTTCTTCATGCGATCTATAGTACCTGCATAGAAGAATTAGAAGCAAGACAAGTGATAAGAGTAAAAAGACAGATAAACAATCCATATTAGTGATCAAGGAATCTAATAATAAATGGCTGATATTCACACAAATCATATATGGGAAAGGGAAACACTTTTGTATTAATCAAATGAAAAGAGAAAGCTACAACCAAAGCCTTAATGTCAATAGATTTGTCTCCACAAGGTCTTTGACACACTCACAAAAATCTCCACTCACGCAAATATCTTTGCTCACAACACTCTCTCAAATTTGATTCAATACCAGAATTTAATCCAACAAAATAAGGATGCTCTCCTTGGTCTCTCCTCACATAATCCATGAAGCCTTCTTTTATAGACCAAGGGAGGCTCATATGAGATGAGATATTTTGGGAAGAGGATAGGGAATGATCACTATGGACTAGGAGGTCAAGTGCCATCTCTCCCTAACATATAGAAACATCCTCCATGAGAGCTTTCACTTGGAATCTTCTCGAAACTTCTCGTTTTTCCTTTTAAATCATGTTGGCACTTCTTGTAGTGAGGGTATGTGTGCCGGTGCACTTTGCAAGCAAGGTAGAGGCACCACTGGAACCTATTGTCAGTGAACAAGGTGTGCCATCCCTCTCTGGCACTCTGTCATAGAAGGAGAGGTTCGCTAGCTAGTCTAAGAGTGGGAAAAATGTCTAAAATAATGCTTGGCTAAGTGCTTTGAGGGATTTGAGGCATCAATGTAGATTTTAGGTGCAACAAAATCCCCCCCAAAGTAGGAAGCTAGAGGGATGTGATAGATAAAATACTTTGATAGACATCGATATGGTATCAGAGGAAAATAGAGATGAGTTTATATTCGATATAAAACCAGTAACTAACTTATCTGACTCAATCATGGCTGCGGACCTATACATTACAGATCCATGAGGACGATTATGTCATGGATACTAAGAATACACTGTAGATCCATGAACAATAATTGTTGAAAACAGAACATGGCTACGAAACATACAAAGTAGATCCATGATGTATAGACTCAATGCTGGACACAACCACCAAACATACAATGCGGGTCCATTTCATGACTTCAAATAATCCTCTGTTGCAACCTGAGGATAGGTACATATTCAAATAAATACCTAACCACTCAGGGTCTTCATTCCAATCCCCAAACAATATGATCCTAGCCATGTGAATATATGTCTTGATGTCAAACATGGTAGAAACCACTTGATTACCAGTCATTGATGTATATTGTTAACAAGTGCAAGGGAAATCACCATTGATGTCAATGATCCCCAAGGTATCTCAATACATTCCCCCAAGTGTGAATAATGGTTTCAGAGATGAACACTTGATAGAATATTCCAATCAGATGATGAAAACCTACTATTTGAAAGCAAGGAAACCTGCCATTGAGGCATTCAAGATTCAAGGTACTTGACTTAGTTTCTAAGTCTAATTCCTGGATGATGTGCTGAAGTCGACAGGAATGGAATCGTAGAAGGAGGGCCATGATGTTTCCCCCATCATCGACGCAAAACATGGAACAAAAGTTGATTTTGAAGTGATGAAATAGCCATGAGACTGACTCAGAGATGACCGACTTTGAAAGAAGGTAAACTTAATGAAGAGGTGGATTGTAGAAGAGACATCCTTTAAACAAGTTACGACACAACAAATGACTTGGCAGCATTGAATCAATGAGACGAGAGATAAATCTAATGCAAGGATATGGCGATGCATTCTTTGAATTGACTCAAAGGAGTTAGATGACTCACGAGAGTGGATCGACTTGAGGAAAAGTTGAATACCCAAATATTTGGAAATGAAAGTGCAGACATGTGCCATGTTCAAAGGTGGACTGTGAGATTCCATTGATACAAATGAAAATATGTTTCCCATTCCCTTAATTTCCCCATCAAGGATGAGTGGCTATTTTTCATTTTTACGAGTTCAAAGAGGGTAACAAACACTCATTGTAGCTCACTGGATGATGAGTCCATTCTCATACGGTTTACGAACATGAGAAAGGAGGGGTTCATTCCTATAAAGGGTTCTTCATCATTTGATTTTATGATTCTAATGAAAGCAAACTCATTTTTCATTGCATGTTTAGAGAGTATGAAATGACCAAGAAGACTCTAGGGTGGAATTTTTCGTAAATTTAGTCGCTGAGGCCTGAAAAAGTATAAAATAATGCCTAGGAGAACTCTTCTAGTTGTGATAAAATAGAGTGTTCTTTTTTTGTAAATAAGTCCAATTGATTCGAAAAAGAGATAAAATATCATCGAATATACAATCATTAAAATACTTTTACAAGCGTGAAAGCAGCAAGTTCGCTTGGCGATCTTTTTCATGTTTAGGGATACAAAAAAGAGCTTAAAGGTAACTCCATAAGGGTCCTCTTTTTATGTAATCCAATTTTAACGAATCTGAAAAAGAAGAAAAAGTGCACTCGATAAATTTTTACTTGGATTTTAATGAGCATGTCAAAGGTATGAAAGATGCCCAGTACTTTTTCATCTTAGCTCAGAGTGTGAAAAAGATGAAAGAAATGCATAGCATAGCCAAAATGCATCGTAAATGTGACCTGAAATATTCAAAAACGAAGTTAGAACCAATTCACTTTGAAAACTATATAAAATGTTTGGTAAACACCCTAAAAATTTAAATATTTGATTTATTATTTTAAATAAAAATAAAAAATTGATATAAAAAGAGGTGAATAGTAAATATTTTTACCATTGTGATTTTTACCATAGTGGAGGAGTGAAACTAGTGGAAAGAAGATGATTTTCAACTGAATATTCTGGGAGTTCTAGACCACCTCTGCTTGAACTTCTTGGATCAGGTAGGAGCTAAAATCCAGTACTTTGATTTCATGGTGCATTTTTTTGATTTCAAGTTTATTTTTTGAGTTTTTGGAGAAATTTCCCAAAGAGACAAAGCGTACCCATGGCGAACACTTTTCTCCCTTTCGGGCGGTGCATTGATGCACCTCTCGAAAGAAGGAAAGGCACCTAAGGTTCTTTGTCATCATAGAGAAACAACACCGAATCTATGTTCTCCCAGAGGAAGTGTGCTAGCAGCTAGGGCGTTCCAAAAATTCAAGAAATAGCCAACCTCATGCCATTTTTTCTTCTTTTATGGTTTCAACATGCTTTTAATAGGTGTGTAAATTGTTTTGGAAAGAGAAACTGAGTGAAAAATGGTTATATGGAAGGAGAGACAACATGAGTTGGATGAATTGCAAGCAAGTAATGACCCAATGAACGTGAGGGCCCTCTATGAGTGTGGGATTCTCAAATTCTTCAGAATATCAGGAATGAGGGCATATGTGTGTTTACTAGAGCACACGATTTGTATGTGGGATCCAGATCAGCAGCACTTTGTGGTTGGTACTCATACTTTGATGATAGATGTGGAAGACATCTATTTCTTGATTGGTTTGTCCCATAAGGGAAGACCGGTAGTATTGACAGGACCATGAGGTGGTGAGAAATATTTGGATGGCTTGATCGATGATCACTACTTGGTGGGGATCCATTTAGTAGGTGGGAAAATTCCTATCAAGCAATAGTAGACATGCCTTTCAGGACCGTGGCCTTCACAATTGAGAGGGTTGCAGGCACCATATTGGCTCACCTAACTACATAGGATCATATGTTGTATGCCATAAAGTGCATGTTTGCTATGATCTTCAACTAGAGCAAGGTTTTACTGGTCAGTTTGAAAGACCTGTTGGCCAAATGCAGGAGAGGGGAGCTAAAGCAATTAAAATATGGAGCGATAGTGGTCTCCTTATTTTTGGAGAGAGTACCATTGATGTGACTCCAGGTTCCATTGAGTAGGTTGGATGCCGAGGATCCTCGGATGAGGATGTGGGTGGATTCCATGGCATGCCATGGTGATGGTGGAGGCCCCAAAGTTACCTATGGACGGATATTTTTTCATTGGCTAAGAAGCCAACTACTGATGGTAGAGGATTATTCCTATGCAGGGAACGACTTCAGAGAAGATCCTGACCTTCCTCTCTTAGAGGGAGAGCAGTGGGATGGCCAAGGTAAGAAAGACACCACTATACATGTTTTTTTTGTATTTTAACTTCATATTTGATTTTTATGATGTAATGCTCATATATGAAGACTTATGCTTTGTGCAGACATAGGGCCTTCTTGTCCAATAGGTGCCTCACCTATAGAGAGGCAAGGAGTAGTTAGAGATATGGTGATCCGTAACACAAAGGCGAATGAGGAAATCCAAGAGATCAAGGAGAACCTACAACGCTTGACTATTGGGATTCATGATATCTCTATTGATGATATACCTAGGTGCTACCAGCACCAGACTGCAGGAGTCTTAGGTCATTTCAGAAGACTACTCTGTCGAGTAGCTTGGGATGTGATGTGATGTCACGAGCACAAGGATTATCCCATAGTGGCTCCCTCATTTTTGTACTGTATCTATACTGAAAGATTTGAATCTTTAGTTTTTTCCCTATGTATGTGTATTTTGAAACTATATTAGTTTCATATTTTGGGTGATCTGAAAGCTTATGGATTCAGTCCTTTTTCGTATCCCAGCTTTAATTTACACACACACACACACACACACACACACACACACACACACACACACATATATATATATATGAAAATANGAATGAATTCCTACTATGAATCCATTGCATGAATTTTATGTTAAAATGAATTTAAATATGAGAAAGATACCAATCTAAGACAAAATTTGCTAAGGAATCTGCCATAATGTTTAAATGTCTTGAGATATTCTGATAATATACCTGCTAAAAATACCTTTCTAAAAGCTTCATTTTTCGGAATGCACGAAGGAGTAGGGGGTTCCAGATGGTGTAGACTCGGTTTAACCGATGTACTACCAACTCCGAGTCTAGGGAAAAACTAATCTCTCTTACATCATCAGCCAAGGATTCAGTCAACAAACCAATCACAACATGATACTCCGTGATATTTTTTGTAGCGGGACCTAAAAAATTTCATCCTAAACTCACCAGATCGTCTGTCTGAGAGTACAGTATCCAGGCTGCCGTCACAAGATTCAAGGTGTAACGATTAGCACCATCTGTGAAATTGGTATAGCTAGTCATCTATTCATTTTAAACATAGGACTACATAAGTAGGGTGATGAAAGTCACATCTTATATTCACACCAAATTCACACTTTTAAAAAAACACACAACACTCTATAAACAATATTTATAATGAACCTATGCTAGATGTCCTAGGCATATTATTTTTTGAGGTAGAGACCATTGCGAGGATTTCCCAAGGGTATCCCATCATAATATATCAACTCATAAGTGCCTTTATCTAAGACACAACTGACAATATAAGGCCCATGCCACATAGATTCCAGTTTTCTAGCCCCCAACTTATCATGTTTCTAGTCATAGGTCAAGACTAGGTCACCTTCGTTGAAATAGTGATTTAGAACGGATCTATCATATTGAGCTTTAATTCGTCATTTGTGTGCGTCATTTTCTAAGCTAGAATCATGGCGAGTCTCATTAATCTTGTTTAAGTACAAGAAACGTTCTTCTTCCAAGGTGGTATTGGGTAATAGTTCTACAACAAGTTTCAGAGAAGGAATTTCAAACTCTATTGGAAGAGTGGCCTCTAGTCCATATACCAATTGAAATGGTGTAAAACCAATGGATGTTTTGATGGTAGTATTATAGGCCCATAATGTGGAAAAACATTGCAAATTATATTTAGACTTAGCTTGTCCTACTATTCGTTGAAGCATAGTTTTTAAGACTTTATTAATAGCTTCAACCTGGCCATTGGCATGTGGATAGTAGGGTGTAGAGTTGTCATGATGAAACCCTAACTTAGCATTTAATTCTGCCATCATTTTATTTTGAAAATGTGACCCGTGATCAGTCACAATGGCCTTAGGTATCCTGAATCTGGCGATGATACGGTTGAATAGAAAACGAGCAGCCATCTTTCCATATTTGGAATACTTAGGCATAACCTCAACCCATTTAGTGAAGTAACATACGACCACAATGATGTAGTGATGGCCCCCGACTGAGGTAGGTCTATAATGCATGAAATCAATGCGCAATTTTCCAAAAGGGCCAACTGCTATGATAGGATGTAACAGGGTAGGGTGAGTGCACTTTTTTTATGTGAATAATTGACAAGCAAGGATTTTTTTTATGATTTAAATGCAATCTTTAAATATCGAGGGCCAAAAATACCCAACGTGTAAGATTTTCTAGGTAGTAGCCAACCCAGAAAGATGACCGCCACAGGCTCCAGAATGGAAATAATTTAAAACAATATCAACTTATTCATGAGTGAGACAACGTTTTAATATGGTATTAACGCCACAACAGTATAAGGTGTGATTGATAATGAGGTAGTATTTGGCATGGTGGCAGATGTGACGACGTTCATCTCGAGTTGCATTGGGATGAAATCGTTGTGTCTGAAGATAGAGAATTAAATATCCATACCAGGGGTAAAATGTACTAATGAGGAACAAGGATTCATCGAGAAATGAATCGATGGGATTTGTTCCCTCAGTAATACGGGGAAGGTAACACATAAGCTTGGAGAAGACGAGAGACTTCTTAGAACTAGATTCGGAAAAATTCCAACTCAAATTCCTGGAGAATGAAAATCTAGCATGAGTATTTTCCCCCAAGTACTTGACGAGTCAAGATATAATACATGGGGTTAGAATCTCTGTATATTGTGGTTGTGTGGAGAAAAATGTAGTGACAAAATTTCTACACTACGATGACCGTGGCCAGAGCAAGTTTCTCCACATATGAATATCGAGTCTTGGAGTCTAAAGGACTCTTACTACGATAATAGATCACATGTTCATGATCGTGTTTGTCTGTCTGAACTAAAGCCATACCAATGGTCGATAGGGATGCAACCACATACAAGGAATAATCCTTGGTATAATTTGGTGGTTGCAAGACAGGTGTATGCATGATAGCATGTTTGATATTATTGAACGCATGCTGTGCCAAGTAATCCCAAATGAAGAGGGTGTCCTTCTTAGTAAACACATGAAACCATGTGTTTTTTCAGCGTAATTACAAATGAAATGATGCAAAACATTTTCCTTACCTTGCAAAATTTGGATTTCGGTAATGTTCGTTGGGGAAGGTAAGGCCAGGATAGATTCGATCTTTAGAGGGTCTATGCGAATGCCATCCTTGGACACAATAAAACTAAGCATTCAACCAATATAAACATAGAAAACACATGTGTGTGGATTTGATCAGATATTACAGTGGTGACATATGAGAAAAATGACTCTTAGATGATCAACATGGTGATCCCGCTGCTTCGAATGAGCAGGAAGGTCGTCAAGATAGGGTTCTAAAATGTGTTTTATTTCGAGGAAAGCATATGACATGGCGTGTTGGAAGGTAGTGCCATCATTATTCAAACCAAAATGAATATTTCTATAGGTGAAGGTTCCCCATGGGAAGACAAAATTCGTCTTTTGTTGATCCGATGGGAGTATCTCAATCTGATTATAGCGAGAAAAGCCATCCATAAATGAAAAGATGACACTTCTGGCACAGTTTTCGATGATTTGATCGATGTATGGGGTGGGGAAGTTGTCCTTAGGAAAATCCCGATTGAAATTCTAAAAATCAATACAAACCCTAATAGTACGCTACTTTTTATTGATAGGGACTGTGTTAGACACCCATTCTGTCAAAGGCACGGGGTAAATAAAACCAACCTTAAGAATTTTTTCAGTCTCTTCCTTAATGGCAGCTACTTTCCTTGGATGTATGTGACAAAGATTCTCATGAACTGGCTTGGTTCCAGGGTAAGTCTTAATCTCGTGAACTACGATGGAGGGATCTATCCCTGGCATTTATTCATAGGTCCAAGTGAAAATATCTTTGAATTCTTTAAACAATGTCGTATAAGACTGTATCTCTGATGGGGAGGAGTTCTGGCCTATATGGATTTTCTCTAGGATGTCGGGTTTCACTGATATATCAAGAGGAATAGTATTGGTAATATTACTTAAATTACCCTCAAACTCGACATCACGGGTGAGTATTGGGGGCTGAGGATTAGTTACTATATCAGATGAAACCGTTGATGTAAAATTTTCTTCTACCATATGGAAATGGGGAAGGAAAGAAAATCAGTGGTGATGATATTCTAGGGCATCTCATCTAAGGACATAAATTCCATGACAGACTCATTAGAGGGGAGTATATGCGAAAGATAGTCTAGAGATGGGGGGGGGTGTTTCTAGCTAATATGGTATGTGATATGTATATGAAGCCACCAGAAAATGATAATTGATGGCGGTGTCACTGGTGGATTGAATAGCCTAGTACATTTATTCAAAAGGGCTTACTGATGTCGAATCAACAATGGAATTTCCTTTATCTATGGTAGAAGTAGATATCATGTTCACGGATGTTGTCTACGAAATAGGAGGAGGATTAGATAACTAAAAGATTCCCATGATTGAGGAATATTTGAGAAGACCTACTCCAATGTTCTGATATTGAGGGGTTGTGGAAGCCTATAGTGGAACATTGTTTGCAGTATTTGAAGTCGCATTGGGTGAACATAAATCTAATTGGTACATGGTAACAATCTTCCCTTGGAATGGGAACCAGAACACCCAAAAAATGGATGAAGAAACAACTTGCATTGCATAAAACCAGTTTTGACCTAGAAGAAGATTGTAATCTAAAGGATTTCCAAAAACTTCAACATGAATGGAGACTGATTTGCCCCCCAGTTCTATCTGGAGAGAGGGAAATAATCCATAAGGTTGAAATCCATGACCATCAAAATCCTTTAATGTCGTTGGTGAATGGTTAATATCGAGAGAACCGATATCTCTCCAACAAAATAAAGACATGACCGAAGTTGAGGCTCCCTCATCCAATACGATATGACATATTATCTTCCCAATAACTTTCGTGGACAATTGGAAATCCAATTGATGGGAGAGCCTATATTTAAAATCATCCAGCTTGAAGGCGATGATGTTATTGTTTTCAGGATCCAGTGCTCCAAGAACTGATAGAAAATTCTTTCCTTGTGTAGGACATGTTTGGAGTACCTCGACAGTCAACATAGTGCATGGTGCTTTAGCCATATCTTTGACTATATTATAGTACTGGGAGGAACGTGCGTTAGGATTAAGTATGGATTTTGAAAGTGTAATCTTAGGTGGGAATATAATTGTATCAAGAGAAGGTTTTTCAATATGAATACCACTAGTGGGAGGAGTGGATGCTGAAGGTTTTTTGGGTGGAGAATTATCAGTTTTATTTTCTAGAGAAGGATCATAGTTTTGGGATTGGGTATTAAGATTAACTGATTCACTTGAAATCATTTTGACTTAATCTATGGAAGACGAAGAAGGCCCATGCAAGGATTGAAGGTCAATAAATTTCTATTGGGTAGGGAAAGGGTCTGTAAGGACTGTCGAGGTGGGGGTATTTTTAAAAAATTTTCTGACTTTCTCATGATGAGGACACTCTTTAGTGAAGTGGTCACCTCAAAAAATCAGGAAGGAAACATTTTCTTTTCTCTTATTTTTAGAATCAACATCATGGTTTTGTGTTTTGTTACCTTCCTGTTGGTTGTCAAATTTATTAGATTTGTTTTTACCTTTTTTCTTTCCTCCCAAAAATTATGTGGATTGAACCACATCCACTTCGGTGGAAACAATGGGAGGGAAACAATTTTGGAGGTTGGAACAGGTTGACTAGCAAGTGTGGTATATTGATTTTGTTTTTTCATGGATTTAGTAAATGATTGTGTTTGAATTGAACCAAGAACACCATCGATGGGTGGATCTGTTGCAGGTCTTGAAGACTTTGAGGTAGGACGAGGAGCATGAGAAATTAGGTTGTACAGAGTGCTTGACTAGGATTAGAACAAGTCTAGGTACTGAGCATGACCAATAGCCTGCTCCTCGGTAACATCACCTCCCATGGTGACATCCCTAGAAATGGAGGGAAGTAAAGACTTCACAGACCAGTCGACAAGTGATTGATCGAGAATGGGAGCCTTAATCAACCTACGTCATTGTCTCCATTCATGTATATGATAGGATATATGAATGGAAGTGGTCTAGAGAAGTGAGGTCAATAGGTTTGTACCTATCTTGTATCAGATTGGTAACCAAAAAATGTGTTAAAAAGGCCATTTCTAAGGTGTTAAAATCCCAAAAGGAATGCTGAGGTAGCTCGATATACCATTTTGCAGCTACTCTGGTGAGAGTTATTTGAAACAAACATAGTTAGATTGAACCATCCATAAGAGAATTAGATGAGCACCACAAATAAAAGGTCACTACGTGGTTTTTTGGGTCCTCACCAGGCTTGTCATCGAATTTAGGTATGTCCAAGGGTAACTTAACTGGGATGGCCGACTATGAGGGATCATGGTGTATGGGGTCATTGATAAATCTGGAAAAACCTGACAGGTATAAGGTAGCTAGAAATGGTAATTGTTGATTAGGTTTGGGGTATTGGTAATAATGATATGGCATCTGTGGATCAGTAGGACCATAAGAAAATCGATAAACGAGCATAGATAATCCCCCCATGATCAGTTGGTTAGGTGGTTGATTCCAAACAATCCACTTGAGGGTCCTCCAGGTGGTGGGACACTCGAGGGAGGTGGGCCTCTAGGGGGTGGGAGTCCGGATGGTGGTCTTCCAGGTAGTGGGCCTCCAGGTGGTGGTCCTCCAGGTGGTGTTCCTCCAGGTGGTGGTCCTCTAAGTGGTGGTCCTCTAAGTGGTAGTCCTCTAGGTGGTAGTCATCCAGGGGGTCCTCCAAAATGTGGTCCTTCAGGGGTACCTCCAAAAGGTGTATCCCAAGTGGGTATCCAAAACCTCCAGTAGTGTTTACAAAAGGTCCTTCGGGTGGTGGGACATTTGACCAATTAGGTTTCCCCCATGGGACATAAGCATTTCTTGGGTAAAACATTCCAAGATAAAAAAACCCCTGTTGCCGCTGGTTGATAAGTTTGATCAACCACAGGTGGTTGATTTCCTGGGTAAGTATAACCCCAAGAAAGTTGACAAACGATGGGTTGAACCCAAGAAGATTGTACCAGGAAAGAAGAGGTAATAACTATATTGGTATTTGCAGGAGGATTATTAACTGCTGGTTGTCCTGCCGCTAGGTTTTTCCCCATGCTAGAAACAGTTCCCTTGGTATGTCAAACAACTTGGGCTGGAGGTTTCCCCCCTAGGTGTGGAAGTTATCGAGGGAGTAGAAACTGATGGGGAATTATGGGTAGGTGGGGAAAGAATGGAGGGTTGAAATGGATCGTAATTAACCACATTTTGAGCCAGTGACCTTGAGCTAAGAGCCACATGTGATGGTGAAAGTGTATGGTATCCAGGTGGGGTTTATCCTGAATGATGGGGTAGAGGAGAAATACTTATTCTATTTATATTATCTCCTAGGTTGTACAAATGCTTGAGAGATTGTTGAAATGGTCTAAAAAAATATTCATTCGAAGGAAATTCTCAAATGGGAGTAACATAGGATGGTTGAGTGGTCCCATATTCAGAAATGGCCTGGCCTAGAGAAATTTCCAAAAAAGGAGTAGCTGGACCAAATTCCTCTACCACTGTATCATCTGACAAGTGATTAAACACCCAATATGGTGCACCAAGTTGGCCTTTCGTTCGGAAATGAAAAGTGGTGTCTTATGTAGAGGGTTGTTGGACTATGACAGAACTTTGAAAAGTGGGAATTTCTTCTCCAGATTCAACAACTAGAATTCCTTCTACATGAGAGTCGGCAGTAGTTGGTTGGTCCATGGTTTTACATTCATTTCCTTCCATGACAGGAGGAGAGTCAGGTGGTAAACCCTGCAACTTGCGAGATCGTCTCACAAGTAGATCAACCAAGTTGCTGAATGGAGATTTCTACTCTCAATATCCATACCACGAAGAGATCACACACAAAAAAAACTTACACAAGCTAAGGCCACAAGAAAACTTAAATGACACAATGGGATAATGATAGACGTTTCCTCACTAGGATTGTTAAGTTGTTACAACTCATGATATACTATAGGGTCCAATAGTAAAACATGACAAGGAGAATTGGGACCGTACCCTTTCCTGAATGCCCGACTACCTGGACGACATGTGCGTAGTAGATCCCTGAGTGCTGTATTGGTGTATTGCTCCAATAAGACGACCAAAAGGATTTTCTCAGGTTGTTTGGGTATCCTATAGGGGTCTCGATATACACAAGGTGCGTGGGATATCAAATTTATATTAGTGTTGTCTAATGCACAACCGTTCGAAAGGGGCCTTTCGATATACCATCATGTACGTGAAGTACCTTTATATATGCCTCAAGGTTATGTGAAAGGCCGTTCGATATACCAATAGTACGTGGAAGACTACATGATCCCCAGGATGTAGTGCAGGAAAATACCGACAACTCCTATGTTTTAAGACGCCAGAACACGTCTCTATCCTATCATTCAAATTACTAAATTTTTTAACCTAAGCTACCATTGATTTTATCTTGATTGTTAGTGAATGTTTGTGGAATGTAGATAAATATGCAAAGTTAAGAACTATATGTGATGCAACTCTTCTCTTCAATGAACGCTAACTAGAGCAAGGGAAAAACTTTTATTCTTTAAAAAATAAATATGCCATGCCACTTTCAACGATTTAATATTCAATATTTAACAAATTTTTAAATACACAAGATTTTTCACCATTAAGACTATAGAATATTTGAAAGGAGAAAATAAGAAGAGCTTCTAAAGCCTAAAAATCTATGCTTTCTCAATCAAACTCATAAACAACTATTTTTCTAACTACTCAGGAAAACCGAGAGTCATTAAAACAAAAAAAAGCCAACAATCTAAGTTTTGTTTTTTAAATATGCTTCGAAAAGAAAGAGCACTAAACAACTATACTTATATAATTGCAAATGAGCTACAAATATTCTTTTCTCATAAACCTACAATCACTTTCAGAGAATGAACTAAGCAAACCATGAATAAAAAAGTTTAATTCACACACAATTTCTTCAATTACAAATTCCTTATTGATGAAAACTTCTAGATATGAACTCAAGAAGAGAGGTCAGGCTACGAAACCATCAAAATCGACAAGAAGACAGTAAGCAAATTGAACAAAAAACCAAGAGAAACAAGGAACATCAAAGCACAAGATTTAAAACAGTGATTGGCCTACCTCGATGCACTGTGTAAGGATGCACTAGAGTTCCAAAAAGGTGTTAGCACATTGTGTACACTGGGTTGAGGCGCTAATGACGAACTGTGCAATAAACAAAATGTGCAGCCTATTTACTTATAACCGTTGGAGACTGCATAAAACCTAATCTCCACACATAGCCCGGTTGTCATAGAAGACATGTGTTTTTTATTCAAATTTGGGTAGAATCCATATGGTATGAGACGCGATTTCATGAGGGACTATTGTTTCTGTTGCAATGGCTTTGAAGATGATGAGAATACCAAAACCCTAAATTTACCCTAATTTTGTGTATTGGAGCTGTGAGTTTATATATGCTGCGTATTGAATATATATGCGTTGAGCTGTGAGTTTATATATGCTGCATATTGAATATATGCGTTGAGATGTGAGTTTATATATGATGCGTATTGAATATATGCGTTGAGTATATATGCTGTGTATTGGAGCTGTGAGTTTGCATCCAATTCTTTGTTGAGTCTAGCCATTTGTGGATGCGATTTTCTGAAGAGATGTGACCTCTTTGTTAAGGAGTGAAGGCGTTGCAAGTCTGTTGAAGAACGAGGATAGAAGGATGAATCCATCCAACTGCTGCTAATCACTTGATTTTGCAGAGTATATAGTTTGGTGCTTGATTTTTGCACAGACTATAATTTGTGCACTTATATCTTGTGCACACTTATATCCTTTGCACACTAATATATTAGCTTCTGGTGCCTCCACGCATAGCATATTCTGTAGAGTATATATCTTATAAAAAGAATGCTGTTGTGTATTTGAAGCTCGCGACTGATATATTTTGTGTATTGAAGAATCCTGTGTATGCTATAAACTTGCATTGTATTCACTTGGAATGGCTGTGCTTTCCTCCTAGAGATGTAGAATTTGAAGCTGCGACTAGAAGAGCACATGCTGTGTGAGGATACTGCTCCTGTGAATTGGTGAGAGATTGAAATCCATTGAAAGCATATTTTCTCTGCCTTCATGTTGTTGGTCAATGATACTGTCATTGTATCACTTTAAAACTTGAAGTTGAGATATTAAGATTGTAAATCACCTTGGCAGAGACTGTAGACCTGCAAGGTTATTGTTTTTTCTATTATCTCATTCTCCTTGTCATATTAGGTTCATTATTGTAAATTACACTAGCAGTCATAGAAGATGCAATCTATAGCATCGGTAGTTGGTGCCACTCTCCCTGTCAAAGAGAGAGGTAGAGAAAGAAGAAACTTCAGAGGTAGAGGAGGCAAAAACAACTCCAGCAAAAGATCAGATTTGAAGTGCAAGCGTTGTGGAAAGATTGGACACATAGCAGATCAGTGTTGGGATTCGTGGGACTCCATCAAAGACAGACATAACCAGAAGAAAGATGACAATAAAAACCAAGATGCTAGTAAATCTTCAGATTTTGCTCATTGTATTGTTGCACATTGTAATCTTGGTATTAATGAATTGACATCACTTTCATCTTACAAAGATTGTTGGCTACTTGATACTGGTGCAACCTCACACATGACTTTTAGAAAAGACTGTTTTGAAGAACTTAATGAAACAATAAATGGCATAGTTTACTTTGTAGATAAGTCAAGTCTTAAACCAAAGGGAATGGGCACCATTCGACTGAAGATGCCTGGATTCCCTGATTTCTTGTTGAAGAATGTTCTTTATCTTCTAGAGTTGCAGAGAAGCCTGCTGTCCTTGGTGGAGATTCGAAAACAAGGCCATTCCATCCACATGTTTGATGGAATCATAGAAATAAGAAAGTCCTCTAACAACCAAGTCATCATGACTGGATACGAAGATGGGAAGCTGCTAAAGCTAAAGGGTTCATCTGCAAGAGTTCAAAACTATGCCTACTTCGCTCAGCATGGAGAAGGTAATTTGTCATCAAGTTTATTGTGGCATGCAATATTTGGTCATCTGAATTATAACAGTCTTCGTTTGTTGAGAAAGAATGGTGTATTTGGTTTTCCCACCATTCCCAAAGATAAGAGCAAATGTGATGCATGTATATTAGGGAAACACAGTAAGCTGCCATTCCATGAATCTAGTTTCAGAGCAAGTAGGAAATTAGAATTAGTGCATTCTGATTTATGTGGCCCAATGCCAACTCCTTCTACCAATGGGAACAAGTATTTTATGACCTTTGTTGATGACTACTCAAGAATGTGCTGGATTTACTGTTTAAAGACAAAATCAGAAGCATTTCAAACATTCAAAGACATTCATGCATTGATAGAAAAACAAACACAATCCTTAATTGGTACACTTCGTACTGACAATGGGAAAGAATACACTTCAAATGATTTTGAAGATTATCTTCGCCCACATGGAATTGCACATCAGACTACAGTTCCCTACAATCCTCAACAAAACGGTGTAGCAGAAAGAATGAACAGAACCATGATGAATATGGTACGCTCAATGATGTTTTTCAAGAATGTAAAACTAATGTTTTGGGGTGATGTAGTAAAATGTGCAGCCTATTTGAGAAACAGAAGTCCCTCAAATGCTCTTGATAACAAGACTCCACATGAAATGTGGTTTGGCCATCTCCCTTCAGTCATGCATCTCAAAGTTTTTGGTTCCACCTGTTATGCCTTGATTCCAAAGGAGCAAAGAAACAAGCTTGGTGCTCGAAGCAGAAAATGCATTTTCCTGGGGTACGAAGAAAACTCCAAGGCATACCGTTTGTATGATGAGGTAAACAAGAAGTTTGTTATTTCCAGAGATGTCATTTTTCTTGAGACTAATAAAAATGACCAGTCCATTGAGAGACAGCTTGATCATTTGGAAAAATATCCTCATCCAAAGAAATATTCTGAAAATGAATATGAAATTCTAAACCTTGAAGGGGGGATTCCTATTCTGGATCAACCTTTGGAATTTCCATATGAAGCACCAACTCCCCCGCATGAAGAAGTTCCTGCTACTTCACCTCAACAAGAGATTCAACTGGATGATGTGATTGCGAGAATTGGAAGACTCTCAATCAATGATGAAGCACCACCAGCTGATCAACCAGGACCATCACAGAAGATTCCCAAATGGGCCACAAAGACACTTGAAAGTGTCCATCCGGATGAAGTTGGAAAGACAGGAACAAGAAGTTCGAAAATACATGAAGATGGAGGAGAAGCAGATAATTCAGGTGATGACATGGATGTATCATTTGATTGTGAATTTAATTTATCTGCTAA
>LPNX010848581.1:20746-72376 GCA_001517045.1 Pseudotsuga menziesii
GCTGCAGCCGAAGCAATGAAAGAAATAGTATGGATTAGGAAGATACTTGAAGATTTGCAAGAAAAACAAGAGAAATCCAATCCATTATTGATCGATAATACTTCTGCAATCAAGCTGGCTAAGAATCCCAGATTCCATGATCGAACCAAACACATCAACACAAAGTATCATTTGATTCGACATCATGTAGAGGCCAAGACAGTCCATCTTCGACATTGTTCCACAAATGATCAAGTTGCAGACATCTTCACCAAAGCGCTTGGATGAGAAAAGTTTGAAAGATTCAGAAACATGCTCGGACTTACTAACACCCCTTCGGATTAAGGGGGGGATTGTTGGAATATAATCCGTCGGGATTATACAATATGTAAATAATGTAAATATATTCTGAATGTGAATATTCATGTAGGAATATGAATAGGTTGGTCGGAAGTTGAATCACAACCGACATATGAATTGTATAAATATATGCATTAGCAATGGAATAAGATGAATTCGGGAGTTATTTACCTAACAAAAAGAATCCTTGGCCAAGTGATTTGAGGGATTTGAGGCATTAACGTAGATTTTAGGTGCAACAAAAGAACCCAAAAATGTTCCCCCCCAGAAAATAAGTCTCATTGACATTTGATACATAACCTATAGAAATGAAATCCTTGCATTTTGAACATTTATGTAACAACTTAACTTTTCTCATAATAAAATAATATTTATCGTCACTTATTATAATATGCTATCAACTCATCGAAGTGGAAGATGGTATATCATTCACATCATTCAATTGAAGAATATATCCAAAATGGTTAACGATATTAGATGCATGCCTATTGAATATAATGACCAAATTCCTCTGACAATGTATCTGTACCTTCTGATGGATAGGGAAATTGAAGATTTGCATTTAAAACATTGGAAATGTTTATAATGATACATCCATCGTGAATGCTGATATTATTGATTTTTTTTTTGGAAAAGAGATTCCTTTAGCAACTTTTAATCCATTAAAAAGGAGGCCCACACATTGTTGAGAAGCAATATCCATTTCATAAATGATTTCTTAAATACAAAATAACAAAATTACATCGAAAATAATATTTATGTTAAACAAAGAATAATATTTCCCACCAGTATATATTATCAATTATATCTATGCTCTACATGTTAATAAATGAGAGTACATAAAGATAAATATTTCCTGAAAGAGATGGTAGTGACTGGAAATAGAATGACCAATCCATATTCAAAAGAAAACACATGTTCCTCACTACGAAGAAAACGTTCAGAGTTCTAGTAACAATAATCTCTTGTAAATTTAATATGTTATTGTTTTTTGACAAGGAATCGATTTCAGATGGAGCAGAAGATCCTTTCGAATTGGATCCAATGTAATTGTTGCCTAGAATACATCCATGAGATAAGGAGGTGTTGTTGAATTCTTAAAAGTTACTATGTTGTTTTCATTGGAAGGTGCTCAATGCGATGACGATTGGATGAGTGACTAATTCTTTGAGGAAGGAGTGTGTTAGCATTCTTTTCGTGCTAAATAGTTGGAGGGGATTAGACCCAGGAAAGGAGAAATAAGGACTACCAAATTTTATATCATATGGCCTTGGAGGATATTAAGAGGTTTCTGCAGTTTTCCCAAGGGTCGTTTCTAAGCCAAGATTGAAGGATGATTGAAGAAATTCCAGTTTTTTAGCCTTGAGAATGTATGAGAATAAGTGAATATGTTCCTAGTTGTATGTGGATAGGAAATGAAAGGCTTAAGTAAATAGGTTTAATAATTTTGGCTTAGGCAGGAGTAGGTTAACTTGTAGATACTACAGTCTGTTGGATGAAGAGGAGTGAATAGATCTACAGTCATAAACCCTTTCACCATTCCAAGGTGTAAGGAGAAATAGAATGCGCAAATCAACCAAATAATGTAAAAGGGATGGTATTTCAATGGTGGTGATCAACAACCAGACCAAATAAACGGAGGAAATACATTTCGCAAATATAACTTGCATGACAAAAGTCACTTTTTGTATTTGTGGAATAGGCTAAAGCACCTGCAGATTTCAAGCACCAAGATTGACAGGGGGTTAGATCAACGACGGAGGTAAATTTCGCTGATTTAAAGTGCTCGCAGAAATTCACATTTCAAATCAGCGGAATGGGTTAAAGCGAAGGCATGTCTCGACAGTGGAGATAGATTTGGGGAGAGATCTAGGGTGGATGAAGATTCCCCTCATCGAACATGCACGGAGAAATTCACCTTTGAAATCTGCAAAATGTGGTAGGCCCTTTTTAAATTAGATGGCGAAGATTAAAGACATTTCTGATCAAGGGTTGAGTAGTATTCCTCTTGTCGAAGTTGTACGAAGAAAAGTCAGGGTTGATATTTGCAAGATTGGATATGGGCCACACATTTCAATGATATCGATGAAAGTTAAGCATAGATCCACGATTGAAAATAGTTTCACCTATCCAAGATGAGAAGAAGGGAATTTTTGGTGTAGGTACGTAAATGTAGTTATGAAAGGTAATCTAAAGTGCAGATTCCAATTAAAAAAGATCTATGGCCACAAATCAATATGGGCATAGAATCTACGAGGAGAGTAACAAAGACCATGATGCTGGAAATCAATATTTAAGATGAATCAAAATCGACGACGTAGATTACATCACAAGGAGATCTATGGTCATGGAAGGTCATGGCTTTAGATGGAGTAGATGGCATCCCAAAATCCAAATATTTTCCACCTGGTGCGTGTGATAATGAGGATCACCATAATGATTACATAATAGAAGATGAGAATGGTATTTACACATAGTATAGTGATGAAGTAGGGGTGCTGAAAACAAGGGCATATCGATACCATCACCAGGAGGGATCGATGAAGTGACAAATTTCAAGTCCAAACACCGTGAGATAACTTGAGGCTAGTGACAAGTGATGCAGAACGTCACTTCCACCATTAATATCATGACGTCATAATAGAAAGGGTGGCTTGGTTGGCACATCCACATAAGAAATCAAATCAAGATCCCATGTGACTGTTCATGTTATCATCATGATACTTGATAATGGTGTGTGTGAGGATTTGATGAACTTAGGGTGAACTTGAATGCTAATGATTGTTCATTAATCACCGACTCATTATAATGCCATGATCAAAGGTTTTCTGGGATACAGATTGAGTGAATACTGGTGAAGAACAAGGATGAATAACTGTTGTTCTACTAAGGATCTTCGGGGTCTTGATACAGGATCTATAATCACTGTTTGGCTTGGTAATCCTATTTTTCAATGTGTTTTATTGACCGCTAGGAGATGTTTGAAAATTTAGTCATTTTTGGACCTTCACGCAAAAGAAACTCCAACCATCAGGGTAGAGATGTTCATTACATTAGGAAGACCTTCTGATGCTAGTAAGGGGAGTATAAATATGTTCATTACTTTAGAAAGAATTTCTGATGCTGGTAAGGGAAATTTTGTCCTAATAAAATGCAACATCACTACGGAAACAAAGCCTAGAGTTCCCGGTCCTAATAACATCCCACTGAAACCTTCAGACAAGGCCATGGAATCCATTACCGCGATGCATAATATCCATTTCTAGGAATGGTCGGTTTGGGTGAATGTTCAGACTTTGGGAGAGAACATCGAAGGTCATGTCATCATTGTCCTTGCTACCAATTGCTGATTCTATTGAAGGTGATGACAAGTACAAAGAGGTGTGGCACTGGCATATCCTGTAGAAATGATCTAGTCCTGGTAGAAGAAGCAGACAAGAATGAAAATCCCACCAAGGATTTAGTATTGTCGATAAATGGGTTTGTCTTCTCCTGGTTTGCACAAATAACAGTGTTACCGGGAGATATAGATATTGGACAGAAAGCCAAACACAAAAGGGACATAAACCTTCCTGCCAACTGTAAACATAGGTAGGACATGATTATCAAACACAAAATGAACATAAAAGTTAGAAGTTGAAAATGTCATAGGGATAATCTATCCTGTATGCCAGAAGAGGCGCAAGAGGAATAAAACTGTTAGAGAATTTCTGTAACATCACTATCAAAGCAAGTGAGCCTGAAAATTCAGATGCTGCATTATTGTTTAAATCAAGCATGCACGTCACTCCATATTCGTTGTTTTGTATATATCAATCGTGGAAAATATGCCACGTCTGAGTTTGTTAGGATTTTGATTATGGTTGTAACTAATTTTGGCCCTATTATGAGGTTGGTATCGGGGGCCTACAATACTATAAGTATACCCTCAACAGAGGAAGAAAGGGTTGGAACCCATGAGACCTTCACCTTTATGTAATTTTGATCCGTTTTAATTAAAGTTGCAGAGCCGGATGCTGGTCTTTGAATGCAAAAATTCATTTGTATTTCTTAGTTGCAGTCTATGATTTCCTTTCTTTATGTGCATGTCCCCTTGTTAACCTCTCCATTATGTTTTATCTCATATCTGTAATAAGTGTGTGATAGTTTTCAGAATTCATACTTTTCTATGCTTTGTCTATCATCTCTGATATTCACAAATTATTTCTACCAAAGTTAATGTAGAATTCATCTAACTGGTGCTTTGTGTTAATGGACTGTCATATTTACTCCTTTTCCACCAGACCAAAAAGATATTGATCGTAACCGAAGTAATACCTTTCTTTTGCAGACATTTCCCATGCAAAGTGCTCTGTATCTTTTTGTAACACCCTAGTTTTGACCCCGTTTTCATTAAATGTATATGATGTATATATTGTAATTAATCATGGTGTGGAGCTAAGGGAAAAATCCCCACCACTGATTTATCATTTTATGTTTTGGCGATTAAAATTGATGTCGATGGTATTTTTTGCTATCCAGGCATGTTATAATTATGGACACCATGTACATATGGATTTTAATTAAAATACCCACAAGCATCTATGTCAATGAAAACATAATGAGAAGGGGCATGATTTCCTAAGGATAAGGGGGGAGAAATATTCAAACCTTTGGGGCCAATGGGGAAAATCCAAATGTAAAAGGGATAACCCACCAAACTGTCAACTACCTTTCATGTCTTATTCACCCAGTCATTTATTACCGTGAGAAGTTGGTTGAGTTGGTTATTGCATGGGATGGGCAAAGTATGACAACCCAAATTCGAATTGGGGAAGCCATCAGTTTTTGGGAAATGCATTTTACTCCTTGGGAAAGTAAAAAAAAACCAAAAACGTATGCCATGCTAGCATGCTTGGATGTTTTCATGTTTTACTCACCATTTTTCCTTTACGTGAGCTCTCTCAGGCATTCAGAACTTCCAGTGTGTGAAACCATTCACATTTTTGGTTGTTACCTCATTTTTCTCAGGCTGGGAATTTTTTTTGGGTGATTATCAGTGGTTGAGTTTCATTTCCCACATTTTTTCTGTATTTTCCCCATTGTTTCCAAGCTTGAAATCATTTTCTGGCAATGCCCAGTGAGGGGAACAAGAGATCCACGATTTTGGGTGTTGTTGAGTCCGTTTTGGCCACGTTAGGGACAAAACATCCCTGGAAATTGAATTACTGTTAGGGAACTGTTTTACCCATCCTAGCAGTTCGTTTTTATTGCCCAAACAGTTCTTCCTCAAACCTAGAAATCCTATTGTGTTATGGGTGCATATTTTGGCTTTGGCCTGAATTGAATTGAGAGTGGAAATGGGATTTGAGCTTGCTTGATAAACCTAGTGTGTGTAGGATCCTCATAGATAGAGCTAGAGCACTGGATTTCTTCTCTACACCCCCTGATTAGAACTGGAAGGGAATTCATGGCCTGAGGGACTGTGGAGCAGAGAAGGGCATGATTCCTTGTGTTGGGTGTGTGTGGATTTCTTAGAAGTTAGGCTAGCTCTGGTGCAGGCCTCCTTAGCTCTTTAGCGAGTACACTAGCTTAGCAACTAGCGTTTCCAGCTCCTGATAGCCTGATAAATCCAACTCTATTGGATTGGCTATGTATTGTTGTGTATCCTTGGCTATGTGTGAGCTTGCTAGTTTCCCCTTAATCCTTGTGGAATCATGCCCATCTCGGGGGTGGCAATGTTGTCGAGAGATTGATGAGCACACTAGCCTATTTTTGGGTGGAATGTTGCAGCGATGTAGCTGGTTGCAGGACAAGCTTTCCTAAAGATAAGTATTCTTGTGTTTAAGTTATTGCAATTTTGTTTGTTTTATAAATCAATATGAAAAAGTTAAATGCTGTGAATGTGTTGAATGAAATGTAAATGCTTCCACTGTATATTGAATGTTTATGCATCTATGTTGTTTTTTTATTGCATTGCATATTATATTGTGTTCATGGGGCTATATTTACCAGGTGCGTAGTTAGCATGTTCAGTTGTGTCCTCTTCACTGGTCGGAGGGTTGGGGATGTGACACTTTTGATTATCGTGACTCCATATGTATTCTTACTGTGTTTTCAACCACAACATAATTTGAGTTTTATTTCACTTTATATCTGGCCTTGTTATGTATTTACGGGAGATCCCTCTCTAGAAACAGAGAATCCAACTCTGTTTCCTAAATTGGTTGTGCTGTTACCTCGAGGTTCACCTTTCACAACCTTGGGTGTGATTCAGAGTGCTAAAAAATTTGTGCCATTGCAAATAATCCTTGGGAGAAATGATAAAGATTCTAAGAAGAAAGGGTTTATGTGGGCAAGCAAAAAATTCCGCATTTGAAAAAGGTTGTATAATTTTCCGTGGCGACTCCACATCGTATTTGAATGAGATTTCAGAAGACATCCTGGCTTCCAGGAGGTCACATACACAATATTTAACTATTGATGGTGAAACAATAGTCAAACATCAAGAAGATTGTATATATTTCACCTGGCGACTCCACCTTTAAGAATCCCCTTTCAATGACTCCACTGGGGAGACATGATCCAGAGATCTAGATTTTCAAGAGAACTGACAGAATCCACTGGGGGAAATGAGATCAGTACAAAGACATGGAAAGGAGTTACGAAAAAATAAGGTACTCAAGTTTCATATTTATTCAAGAGATATTATATTTTATTGTAAATATTTTCTTATCCTTTCCTAAGCTTGTCAAAAGAATCCCTCTTTGCTTATTGCACTCCAAACCAAATCATGAATTTACTCCTCTATATCCTTATTTACAAATGGAAAGTACTTCTTCATCTGGTACATTGGATTTTGATCAAGACCTTTTATCTAAAACACATGAAATTAAGAAACAACCTTGTGAACCTCATTATACCACAATTGATGTTAAGTCCTTTCCACATAACCCTATTTCTTCCTATATCCAAAACCGGTACTGACCACTTCACTTACCTCCTATCCTTCATTATTTTCCTACAAAACACTACAAGTTCCTTCCTGAGTTTGATGGAGAATCCAAAAACCTTATAGCTGAGAAACATCTACAAGCCTTTGAGCATTTCCTTGACCTCTTTGGAGTAGAACATGGTGATGTCTTCATGAGGGATTTTTCCCAATCTTTGCAAGGAGATGTTAAATAATGGTTCAAACACTTGCAACTAGAATCCATTAAGGCATGGGAGGAATTTTCTCATATATTTTTGAAATTTTGGGGTAAGAGGAGGTCATTGGATCAAATACTTTCAGATTTTTATTCCATGAAGAAACATGAGGGTAAAACTATATCTAGTTTCAAGAGGAGGTTTGCAAGATTTTATTATAATATGCCGAAATAAATTCAACCATTAGAAGGTGCTGCAAAATTGCATTATGCATCTATCTTTCCTCTCGAATTGTCATTACTTCTTTTGAAGAGAAGGTCAATCACGTTGCAACATATGTTTATTGATTCATTAGAGGTTGAAGACAATCTTAGGATGTGTATTTTTTTTCCAGACCAAGACAGTAATAATAGAATGGATAAGGAATCAGAGTTGAATGACCAATATGAACAAAACAAACCTGCCCTGCCATCCAATTCTATTTTGTGTGAGCAAGAAGATGGTTAAATCAATGATGTATAGGAAGAAGGTTATAATCATTTATTTTATGAAAATTGCAATCATCTTGTCAAAAATTCTGTTAATGATGATTCTAAAAAAGTTTTCAGACTTGTATATGATGAATATGAGGATGATTACTTGGATGTGGTGCCTAAAAAACCAGCTCTAGATTTTTAAGTTTAGAGCGTGTTAGCGAAGAAAATATGATTGAAATCCAAATTCAAAAGGCTAAAAAAAGAGAGGATAGTGAGTGTGCTGAAGGTGACTATTTGCCTTTGTCTTACTCCTCATTTGAATTAACGAGACAAATACTTAAAGCTTCTGAACAAAAACATAAATTTGAAGTAGCAGAAAATTTTATAAACTATTTTGAAATTAATGATGAAAAATAAGAGCAATCAGGTAATCAGTTTCAACATGTAGAAAAACCAACAGTTTATGATGAGGAATTGGATCAAAAAGAAAGCGATGAGGATTCTCAAATAAATGTTTCTCCATATTTTTCATATTCAGAAATTTCATGTCAAGATGAAGAATTTTGTTTGCTTGATTCTATTGGAGGAAATAATGATATTTTTGCCGAAACATATAAATAAGATAAAGTTCTGAATTCAAAAAGTTTGAATGAAGTTGTTGATATCTCATTCAAAAATTGTCATGAATATTCTTTGCATAGTTCTTTTCAAGATCAGTTTGATAGTATGCAAGAGGAGTTACATCTTGAGCGGCCTTCTCACGGTAAGCAAATGGCAAGATTTTTTGGGGGATCCCATGTCTTTTATGATCCTATAGTTGAATATATGGAAAGAATTTTCATCCAGGAAGGTCAATTATGTGTTTGAAATAATGGAGGGGGTCACCAACAAGGAGAGTACGACTCCAAATGGGATAATTTTTTATGTTCTTTAAATTAAGAAATTAATTTTCTTTATTTCGTTGAAGAACACAATGATATTTTATTTGAAACACTTATAAGGAACAGGTTTTAAATTCTGGGATTTTATATGAAAAAATTGGCGTCTTATTTGCAAATGGTCAGGAGCATTCCTTGCATGGTCTTCTTGAAGAACATTTTGGCAGGGTGCTAGAGGGGTTGCAGTTGGCACAACTTTGTCATGGAAAACAAATAATAGAAAATTTTGTAGGTTATCATGATCCAGTGGAAGAATACATGGAAAATCTTTGTAGTAGGGATGGCTGGTTATGTCTTTACAGAAAGGATCAATTTCTTTATCATAACCTTTTGTCATTAAGTCCGTCATCTCTATTTTTTATCAAGCATGCGGATAACGTTGGTTTATGGGATCATTTGCTTGATTGGATTCAATGGAAGTCAGAAGTTACTTGACTGGGCATTGATGCTTAGTAAGTAGGGTAGGTAAGTAGAGGTGAATAAGTTTGACATGGTGAGCATTTCTTTCTGCAAGTGTCAGTTTCAGTTTTTCAATTTTGTTTCAGCATTAGTTCAGTTTTGGTTTTCTGAGCATGTTGGGGACTTCAGAGAATTTTGGGGATCTTCCCAATGGATTCAGCACCTAGTCTATGGGTTCTTTTCTACCTCATAGGGAGGATAACATCCCTAGCTGGAGCCACTTGTTAGCATTGTTTTCATGCTAAATAGTTGGATGGGATTAGACTCGGGGGAAGGAGAAATAAGGATTGTCAAATTTTATATCATATGACCTTGGAGGATATTAATAGGTTTCTGCAGTTTTCTGAAGGGTCATTTATACTCTGATATTGAGGGATGATAGAAGAAATTCCATTTTTTCATCCTTGAGAATGTATGAGAATAAGCGAATCTGTTCCTAGTTATATGTGGACAGGAAATGAAAGGCTTAAGTGAATAGGTTTAAGAATTTTGGCTTAGGTGGGAATAGGTTAACTTGTAGATACTACAGTCCATTGGATGAAGAGGAGTGAATAGATATACGATCATAAACCATTTCACAGTTCCAAGGTGCAGGGAGAAATAGAATGCGCAAATCAGTGAAATAATGTAAAAGGGATGGTATTTCAATGGTGGCGATCAAAAGTCACACCAAATCAATGGAGAAAATACATTTCGAAAATATAACTTGCACAAAAAAGTCACTTTTTGTATTTACGGAATAGGCTAAAGAACCCACATATTTCAAGGGCCAATATTGACAAGGGGTTAGATCAGCGGTGGAGGTAAATTCCGCAAATCTAAAGTTCTCGCAAAAATTCATATTTCAAATCGGCGGAACAGGTTAAAGTGGAGGTATGTATTGACGGTGGATATTGAGTTGGGGATAGATCTACAGTGGATAAATATTCTGTTGATTGAACATGCATGGAGAAATTCACCCTTGAATATGCAAAATATGGTAGGCCCTTTTAAACTTGGATGATAGAGATTAAAGGAATTTTTTATCAAGGGATGAGGATGATTCCACTTGTCAAAGATGTACAAAAAAAATTTAGGGTTTATATTTGCAAGATTAGATATGGGCCACATATTTCAATGATCCCGATGAAAGTTAAAAGTAGATCCACGAGTAAAAATAGTTCCGCCCATCCAAGATGCGAAGAAGGGAATTTTTGGTGTAGGTACGTAAATGTAGATATGAAAGGTAATATGAGGTACAGACACCAGTTAAAAAGGATCTATGACCAAAAATCAATCTGGGCATAGGAGCTATGAGGAGAATAACAAAGACCACGCTGCTAGAAATCAAGGTTTAAGATGAATTAGAATCGATGGCGTAGATTACATCGCAAGGTGATCAATGGTTAGGGAAGGTCACGGCTTTGGATGGAGTAGATCACATCCTAGAATCCAAATATTTTATGCATCGTGCACATGATAATGAGGATCACCATAATGATTAAGAAAAAGAATATGAGTATGATAGTTACACACAATATAGTAAGGAAGTAGGGGTACTGAAAACAAGGAAATATCGATACCATCACCAGGAGGGATCAATGAAGTGACAAATTTCAAGTCCAAAAACCATGAGATAACTTGAGGCTAATGACAAGTGAGGCTGAGGGTCACTTCCGCCATTAATATCATGAAATCATAACAGAAATGGCGGTGTGGTTAGCACCTCCACATAATAAATCAGATCAAGAGCTCACATGACCATTCATGTTGTCATCATGCTACTTGATAATGGCGTGTGTGAGGATTTGATAGAATCATGGTGAAATTGAATGCTAATGATGATTCAGTAATCGCCCGACTTGTTATAATTCCACGATCAGATATTTTCTGAGATACAAATTGAGTGAGTACTGGTGAAGAACAAGGGATGACTAATTGTTGTTCTGCTAAGGATATTGGGGGCCCTGATACAGGATCTGTAATGACTGTCCAGCTTGGGAATCCTATTGTTCAATGTGTTTTATTAATCATTGGGTGCTATTTATAAATTTAGTCATTCCGATACCTTCACGCAAAAGAAGCTCCAACCATCGGGGTAGAGATGTTCATTACATTAGGAAGACCTTTTGATGTTGGTAAGGGAAATATAAAGATGTTCATTACATTAGAAAGATTTTCTGATGCTGGTAAGGGAAATGTTGTCCTGATAAAATGCAACCCCACTGTGAAAAAAAATCCTAGAGTTCTTGGTCCTAAGAACATCCCACCAAAACCTCTAGACAAGGTCGCGGACTCCATTACTGTGATGCATAGTATCCATTGCTAGGAACGGTAGGTTTAGGTGAATGTTGTACTGGGGTAGAGAATATCGGAGGTCTGTGTCATCATTGTCCTTGCTGCAAATTTATAATTCTAATGAAGGTGATGAAAATTCCAAAGAGGTGTGGCATTGGCATATCTTGTAGAAAGGATCTAGTCTTGGTAGAAGAAGCAGACAATAATGTCAATCCCATCAAGGATTTAAAACTGTCGATAAATGGGGTTGTATTCTCTTGTTCTGCGCAAATAATGGTGTTTCCAGGAGATATAGATACCAGACAGAAAGCCAAACAAAGAAGGGAAATAAACCTTCTTGCCACCTGTAAACATAGGCAAAACATGATTACCAAACACAGAATACACATAAAATTCAGAAGCTGAAAAGGTCACAGGGCTAATGCAACCTGTACGCTAGAAGGTGCGCAAGAGGAATAAAATCATTAGAGAAGTTATGGAATGTCACTATCAAAGAAAGCGCTCCTAAAAATTCAGATGCTGCATTACTGTTTAAGTCAAGCATGCACACCACTCCATATTCTTTGTTTTGTATATATCAATCGTGGAGAACATGCCACGTCTGAGTTTGTTAGGATTTTTATTATGGTTGTAACTAATTTTGGCCCTATTTCAAGGTTGGTCCTAGGGGACTAAGACACTATAAGTATACCCTCAACAAAGGAAGAAAGGGTTGAAACCTGTGATAGCTTTGCATTTATGTAATTTTGATCCATTTGAATAAAAGTTGCAGAGTCGGATGCTGGTCTTTGAATGCAAAACTTCATGTGTATTTCTCAGTTACAGTCTATGATTTCCTTTCTTTATGTGCATGTCCCTCTTGTTAACCTCTCCATTATGTTTTCTCTCATATATGAGATAAGTGTGTGATAGTTTTCAGAATTCATACTTTTCTATGCTCTGTCTATCGTCTTTGATATTCACAAATTAATTCTACCAAAGTTAATGCAGAATTCATCTAACTAGTGCTCTATGTTAATGGACTATCATATTTCCTCCTTTTCCACCAGACTAAAATATATTGACCATAACTGAAGTACTACCTTTCTTTTGCAGACATTTCCCATGCAAAGTGCTATGTATCTTTTGATAATCATGACTCCATAGCCCAATGTATTCTTACTCTATTTTCAACCATAACATAATCGGAGTTGTATTCACTTCATATTTGGCCTTGTCATGTATTTATGAGAGATCCCTCTTTGGAAACGGAGAATCCATCTCCCTTTCCTAAAGTGGTTCTGTTGTTACCTTGGTGTCTGCCTTCCACAACCTTGTGTACGATTTTGAGTGCTAACATAGTGGTCATTCCTTCCGAAGAAGCTCGCTTGGACCATAAAGGTTGGAAATGATTATCGATATAATATATTATTAGTATGATTTAAATATTATACATGGGAATGGATGGCTGTAGGAAAATTAATGAGTATTGGAGGTGGCATATTAGGGGAGGAAATGGGGAGAGATCTTGTTGGAATTTAGTAGAATTATATTATCCCACATGTAGTATGTGAGAGTAATTCCTCCTCATCTCTTGGTATATAATAGGGTCAAGGGAGTCATATAACAACAACAGAATTGATCTTTTTGTATTGTATTGGGGTTTTTGGAATTTCCCTCTTGTAAGCTTTAGGAGATATTCTGGAGATAATAAAAGACTACCTTCCCTTGGATGTATCCCAATTGGGTGAATCACATATATATGGTGTTCTCTTTTGTACTTATTTTTGATATATTATTGAAGGTAAGCTAGTTTAGCTCGATCCCTCTTTCCAACATGGTATCAGAGCACAGGTCTCAGGTTCAATTCCCTTGAGATATGCTGGATGGTGGGTGTTGGAGTATCGGTACAACAACATGGTATAACCATTGCACTTGTGGGAATATAAAAAATGTGGACTAATCGCAACACCTTATGATAGGGCCTTGTGTCAGTTTTCAAATGTTCATCATTATCTGCAGGTTTTGATCTCTCTTTTACCATTAGTATGGTTTAACGATTCATGCAACGACCTCATGAAAGTAATTGGCAGGGAGCTAAGAGAATTCTAAGATTTTTACAGGGGACATTGTATTATGGTGTTTTTTATTTGGGCAATGCTACAATTTTACTTTCTGGCTATACCGATTCTAACTGGGTAGGTGATATGTCTGATCGACGATCAATTGCTGGTTACATATTTCTACTTGGTTAAGGTTTGATTTCTTGGTCCAACAAAAAGGTAATGACTCTTTCTTTATCATCATGTGCAACCGAGTTTAGATCAACCAAAGAAGCAGCTAAAGAAGTAGTTTGGTTACAACATGTTCTCACTGAGCTTGTTCTGGTTCTGATATCATCCACTGTGTTGAAATGTGACAATCAAGGTGTAATTAAAATTGTTTACAATCCGGTATATCACTCCAAGACACAACATCTTGATATTGATGCTCATTCCATTTGAGGTCTCGTCGCATATGGTATTATTTTTCTTGAGTATTGTCCTACCAAGAAATAGGAAGCTGATATCTTCACCAAATCCTTAACATCAATGAAGTATATGCATCTTTGTTCTTTACTTAGGATGAGGGAATTTTCCATCAAGGGGGAGCAGTAATGACTCCTTCCTTCTTGCGTTAGTGGGATTTTATCCCAACCATTATTAAATGGGAGTGCTGGAATATTTTATATTCCTTGGAAGGTAATAATGTATTTGTATTATGTCAGAAGATATCCAGAATATTATGTAAAAGAGTAATACATTATATCCCATATTCATTATGGTAAAGTATACTCTTGATATCAATCATTATATAAAGAGATGTTATTTAGGATAATTATATTATCCCATATGTAATATGTGAGAGTAATTCCTCCTCATATCTTGGTATGATCTTTCTATATTGTATTGGGGTTTTTGGCATTGCTCTCTTGTAAGCTTGAGGAGATATTCTGGAGATAATAGAAGACTACCTTCTCGTAGACATAGCCCAATTGGGTGAACCACATATATCTGGTGTTCTCTTTTCTCTTGTTCTCTTTTGTACTTATTGTTGATATATTATTGTTTTGCATAGATAGGTAAGCTAGTTTAGCTTGATCTCTCTTTCCAACAGATCTGAGAGGTACATAGGCTTGAAGGAGTGACATAAGCAACAACAAAATTATTATCATGGTGAGTAAATTTGTAATCTTTCTATTTAAATACTATAAAGGTGGATGACATCTTCATTGAGGTTGCTTTCTTCCTTACATGCAGGTTGCGGCTAGCCATAAAATAGAACACACCATCCACAAACCCAAAGACATGTCTATTCAAAGGAAGAAGCGATTGTTCCTTCCTAAATGGCCTCTTGTCGAATAAATCTTGGCAATAATTATATTGATAATATATGATAATTACGCATATTATATTTATTTGTTTGTCTATGAAATATAAATTATATTCCACTGTATCAAGAAAGTACATGCTCTCTTTCTTCGTCCGGTCACAATATTCCCTGAAGGTATAGATGCTCTTGAAACCTTCATTAAATCATATACAATTTGCTGAAGACCCAAAAATCCAAAATGGACATACTTGGTGAAAATGCGACCACTCTTTATTCTTATCATCTACTATCCCTAACTCCAAAATGGAAACCCTTGAGAAAATATCATCTTCTCTTTCTTAGATAAGAATATTTTCTAAAAGGGTACATACATATAAGGATCAATCATTCCTTTTTTGTCCAGTCCCCATGGTACTCATAGGGGAGGATGATTTTTAAATGATTTCCATATTCACCTAAATTGTATATTATCTTTTTAATTACCAAATTAACTCCATAATCAACCTACTTGGGGATAAAGTGGTAGATCTTTGTCCTCACCATATACTTTCACCACCATAAAACAAAAAAAATTGAGGAAGGAGTGGTATCCTTATCTAAGAAAATTTATACTTTCCTTTCTCCCCAACATCTACTTTCAACATCCGAAAATAGAACATCTTGAGGAAAGAGTGGTCGCTCGTTCTCTGATAAAATTTGTACTTACCTCGAAACTGTATGAAGAAAATTTTAGTATGAAATTTGTGGTTAAAATGGAGATATATACTTTTCACACCCATAAATAGAAACCCTTGAAGAATGAGAAACTACTGTTTCTCCTTAGCATGTACTTTCAACACCCCAGATTAAAACAACGTGAGGAAAGAGTGGTCGCTCGTTCTTTGAGAAAATTTGTACTTTAAGGGAAACTGTATGAAGAAATTTTTTGATTAAATTTGTGGTTAAAGTGCTTATATCTACTTTACGTACCCATAAAAATAAATCCTTGATGAAGGAGTGACTGATATTTCTCCTCATCATCTACTTTCAATGCCCCAAAATAGAACAATGTGAGGAATGGGGAGCGATTCGTTCTTTGAGAACATTTGTACTTTCCGGGAAGTTGTATGAAGCAAATTTCCTATGAAATTTGTGGTTAAAGTGTCTATATATACTTTATGCACCCATAAAAAGAACCCCTTGAAGAAGGAGCAACTTCTTTTTCTCCTCAAAATTTACTTTCAACACCCCAAAATAAAACAATTTGAGGAAAGAGTTGTGTCACTCTTTCTATGAGAAAATTTCCACTTGCCAACAAACTGTTTGAAGCAAAGTTTCTATGAAATTTTTGGCTAAAGTGCTCATATCTATATTCCCAATCCATACAAAATAACGACTCGGGGAAGGAGCAAACTCTCTTGAATATCCTCAGTATCTAATTTTAATACCCGAAAACAAAACAAATTGAGGAACAACTTGAGGAAAGAGCAATTTCTCTTTCTTTGAGAAAATTTCCACTTTCTAGAAAACGTTTTGAGGCAAAGTTCTTATGAAATTTGTTGTTAAAGTATCGATATCTCCTTTCCCCACCCATAAAAAATAATCCTTGGAGGAAAGAGCTGATTCTCTTTCTCCTTGGCATACACTTTTGAGGGTTTTTTAGGTGGATCCAATGATCTTAGTTAATTGGCATCATATTATCCAAATCACAACTCCTAATGGCTTGCTGATTTTATACAAAAGGCCTGACATGGATTTACCATTAAAAGCATACCATGTGTCCAGTTTTTGTCATTTCTAAATCCTCGGTGAGACAAATTAACTTCACATCATTTCATTGAGGAGTTATCAACCTCCATTGTTGATCTATAGATGCACTTTTTGATTAGCTCACTACCCCTTTTTTATCATGAAAATATTCCTAAAGAGATATTAATAATAAAAATTGATATTGAGATTCACTTTACTAATCATATATGCACCTTTTCTTTATCTCTTAAGTACTTTACCCACGCACTATTCATCATGACCATTGATCTAAAAACAAATTAATGCTTTTTTTGGTGGGTCTAGAGGTTTCGATTAACCGACGTGGTTTTGGTCAAACCACAACTCCCAATGGCTTGACGGTTTTATACAAAAGGTTTGGTGAGGAGTTACCACTAAAAACATGCCATGTGTCCAGTTTTTGTCGTTTCTAAATCCTCCGCGAGACAAATTAACATCACATCATTTTGTCGAGTAGTTAGCAACCTCCACCGTTGATCTATCAATGGAATTTTTGATTAGCTTGTTATCCCTTTTATCTCATGAACATCTTCCCAACGAGCTATCAATAACAACCGTTGATCTTGAGATTCACTTTACTAATCAGATATGCACTTTCTTTATATATCCCAAGTAATTTACCTACGTGCTATTTATCATGACCATCAATCTGTAAATAGATTGATGGTTTTTCGTTGCATTAAAGTCTAAGATTCACCTTCTTGGTCACATGCCGTGAATTTTTTCTATGCCCTTCGTTTGTTTCTAGTTGTTTTTTGAAAGAAAACTACCATTTTAATGGAGTCAGGGTAGAAGTCTGAATTGAGGATTACACATCGAGAAAGATATTTGGATTTGATACATATTTTTATTCATCATCATTATTTTAGTCAAAATGTATCACATAATAGCTATCATATCTGTACCATTATTGTTGAGTAATTTTATTTATTCACCTATTATCCTCATGATAATTTATCTTCTTCCATTTGGTATGTATGTGGCCATGGGCATGGATTTTTCCTCTTTACCCAAGTAACAATTATTAATAGTAACTTTGCAGGACATGGATTTGTTATAATTCTGAAACTAATTAAATGTTAGTAAATTATCTTAATCTATCATGCATGCTTGTGGTCATGTAAGTATGCCTTGTTTTCTAGTTTTAAAGGTTATAATTTTTAATGAAACGTCATCAAGATATTGATATCATATCTAAGAGGGGATAACGAGAAGCATATAGACATGGACAATGATGATGATGATGATGATGATACCTAGAAGCCCCAAAGAAACAAAAATGAAAGAACTGAATGGGAACAAGAGGAAGAGCACACAATGGTGGAAAAAGAAGGCAGTGATGAGCTCCCAAAATAATTAGCTGCTATTTTGGAGCAACCACCAATCAGTAAGAATGTGCCACCTATTATAGTTACCCATTATCTCTCCCTAGAGTTTTAGTTTCCTTATATGTAGCAAGCCTCCCATTATGCATGACCAACACAATTAAAACCAAGTATTCAGACTAAATGCATGAACATAAGACAAATAAATATGAATATGGTTCAAGATCTCAGGGAAGAGGTGGGAGCCCAAGAGAATAGGTTAGTAACCGTGTCAGATAACATATATGCTACCCTAAGGGTGGTGGTCCTAGAACCCGAGGACCCCCTGCCTATGGCTTTCAATGATTGGAGAGAAAATGAATATATAATGGACTTCAAGCATTTCAATAAGATGGATAAACTAGGATTTTACAAGAAGAATAGTGACAAGATGTGAAATAATGTATAACACTCTTTTTCCAATAAAAATAATTTAAGGACAACACTGCATAATTCCAAGCGACTTTTAAAGGTAGAAAGGGTAATTGTCAAAGAAAGGCAGTTGACCATTAGAGAGCTAGAGAGCAATATTGTAGATTTGGGAGTGGATCCAACCGAAATATCTCACTCCAAGTATCTCATGCGCGTTGTTTGAACTACTGAATTCTTTCTTTAAACATAAGTAGGAATGCTTCCATTAAGTGCATGAGATTTGGGGTCAAGACACCTCATATATATTTTTTGTTCAATCTGTTAATGTCTCAATTATTTTATTTTGTTCCATCTATTAATGTCTAAATGCATATCATTAAATTCCTTTGAATTAAGCTATTGTATCAAATATTACTCCAACAGTTATGACATTTGAGAATTGGTAAAGAAGATTAAATATACATATCATCTCAACCGATTAAGGTCTAAATTGTTAATATTGAGCCTCACTATTCCCTGGGTATCCTAAATTTAGCCTAAGACATATCAGGGTTAAAACATATATTTCTGGAAGTTACAAAAAAATATCCATATTAAAAAATGGAATCACGTGAACCTCTTATGACACAGAGGTTCCGAAAATTGTAAGCTAGTTTACAAGCATTGGTATTCTAGTATGGAGAAAGAAAGAAACAAGAATAAAGGAACGCATAAAACCAAATAGTGCATATTGGTATTGTAATAGTTACATTATATTCATTTGATAAATTTGATAAGGGATGCAACCAAACTAGATAGCGAGATAATTTAGTTGAACTGTCTTTCATCCTAACTATACAAAATGAATGGAAAACCCTTTTCAAAATAGGTCAGTCTGATACTATCCTTCCTTACTTTAGTCTGATACTATCCTTCCTTACTCCAGTCTGATACTATCCTTCCTTAATTCCACTCTTCTCATGTCCATCTAAAATTTCTACTCTTACAAAATATTTTCCTTTACAAAATGAGTATAAGGGCCTTTAAACTAGAACTAATAGACAAGGAAAACTAACAAAATATTAAATTAAAAACAAAAAAATGGTTATGAAAATAAAAATAAGAAAACCCAGTGGGTGTGTAGCGTGGTTCCCTCAATCAATATCCATCAATTTTGTCTCTGAGGGAGGCCTATTAGTTGGATGGGACTTTTGAGAGACTATTGAATTCAATGGGATCCTCCTGGAATCATGTTGATTTGGGATGGCTGTGACATATTCGCTGAGGAGTGGCCATGATCGTTCAGTCAATTTGTCATTATAGCATGCTAACTTATGGTTGATGTTGTTGTTCAGTTGTTCACTATGGGATGCTAGCTTCTTATATATGTTGTCCACAATTCTCTTCTCCATTGATTCCAAGTCTTGTTTTTTTCATTTTCCCTCAAGCTTCATTATAAGTTTTGCTATTTTCTTTTCCAACTCCTCCACTCTTCAACTATTCACATCATTAATTCTTGTCCATCCAACAGGGCCACAACTCCCACCATCTGCCATATATAATAATGAGATAGGCATGAAGAAATTGATTAACAAATATTCCCAAACGGGAGCTCGCCATTGCTTAGAGCACTGGTTGGAATTCGTTTCCTGCCGTAGTTTAAACCTTCAATACCCAAATGAGGAAGAGGTCCAGTGGATGAAAAAATTGTCGAAACCAGAGCTATGTTAGACAAAATGTTCAACAAGCACCAAGTAAGAGGGGTAGACCAAATTTAGAAAACTAGCACTAGAGAAAAAAAACTAAACCCATGGAGACAAAGAAATCTCAAACACCATCGAAAATTATTTTGAAAGTACTTGAAAGAGGGGGTATATCAGATTACGCATGAGAGACCTTACCCTCACCGATATTTGGATGGACATATGGGATAGATTCACTGCTAGGGTTAGCACATATAATCATAATGTGATCGTGAACCACAATTACAAATCTAGAATAAAATTTTTGCTCTGAAGATACCCACTTGCATGAAATCGTGATTTGATAAACTAAAATATATAATTTCACCAATTTTTAGTTTGACGGATTCGAGAGAATGGCCATAAATGAGGAATTATGTCATGGCCAAATTTTTTGAGTCAAGCAAGCTTGTTTTCATGCACATTAAAATTAGACGCAACCTCACCTTATAATAGTTTTTTTTTGTCACTGTTTGAACGAATTCAATCAAACCACTTGTGTACTTCCAGGTTTATGTTTTTGAAGAAAAATATTTCTTTATAATAATACTTATATGTCGATTTATTACTTTCTACCAAATTTACCAACACGCTCAGGGCAGGCTCACAGCATGCCAGTTTTTTTAAACACAACATTGATAATAATAAACATAGAATAACCAAAATAATTATAACTTAAAAATTTAAAATTAAAGAATTAACTTAAGGAATTAAAAAAATTAAAAATTACATAATTTAAGTAGTAAACATGCAAATAGCATAAAAATTATTGTTATAAGGAGATATGATTGAAATTTAACGAGAATGGTAATACCGAGTTCAAGAAAGAAGATTATTTGGATATTTTATCAAATTTTCTATATGGAAATGCTTGGCCATTAACATCAAGTAGCAACCAATATCCAATTTAACATAGACATTGTTTTTCTTTACACATACTTTATTTACCCATACTACCTAGTTTTGGAATTCCAGAGCATGACAATTTAAACTGCCATCTTGCAATTTCATCGGGATAAATCAGAGATAGATGAGATCAGTACCTGAAAATGGAGATGTCCGAGCAAGTTAGCAATTTCACTTTCTTCAATTCCAAATATGAATAAGAGATATCGTACTTGGTTTCAATTGAAAAGAATCCTCGATCGACTGAATCCATCAGCAAGATACACAAGAAAATGACCTTTGTTAAACATAGATTCCTCTGTAGGGATTTAAAACTTCCTTGACATTGCTGAAGATCCCAAATAGGAATTGATTTTAGAGTGTGCAGGTCAATGACCTTGTTGTGGGTGTGTTAAATTTTATTGATTGAGTAAGTGGGATCATCACACATAAGTTCTTCAGGTCCCCTAATAGGTGATAACCCCATTCAAACTCACACAATCCAACTCCTATATCCCAGTATATAAATTGAGTATGGGAAGGCTACAAAGACTTATTGACTAGACAAACTGACCCCTATGCAGTTGGGACATAGGCCCTGACTTCCCCTTGATGGTCAACACAACTTCACCCAGGTATGAAGAAGCTCTATCTTGTAAGGAAAGACATAAGTAGGAATCGTGAAAGATATAAATATGTGGGAACCTCACATTAGTGGCTCGATCAGCTGGGAACAAAATTACATTTCTATATTCATACTCATATATGTTGAGCGAAATTTCAAAAAAGTGAGATGACATCAGATGTTGTCCCATGACCACGTGGTAACTCTTGATTAGTCTCCAAACACGGAAACTTTTAGGGGAAAAAATTATCCCATTGGGCTATTTTTCTACCTTTATTCCAAAAAAAATATTCTCCAAATTGTCTTTTCTTCAAAGATTATTCCCTCAAATTCCACGGGATAATTTTATTTTAGTCTTGAAATCACCAAAAATACCCAAAAACTATATAAAGTCCTTAGAAATTTGAATATTTTTTTTTAGAAATAGCAAAACATTTAAGGTTCCAAATTTATGAATTAGTAATATTCACGAAGGTTTTTACCCTTTAAGAAAATTATGGATCCTAAAATTTTTCCCTGTCGTCAATGCGCTTACCTGTCTTTCCAGGGACCTGGTTGCACCCTCTCACCATGACAATAGAAAAGGGGTAGATAAGTGTGCTAGCATCGGAATTGAGCCCAAGGTTGAAGGGGGGAGGGGGGGTGCTCCCGGCACAACAACATAACCACTTTAGACTGCACCTCTAGTCTTGCATAGTCAAAGAGGGATCTCTCACTTGTCTTCAGATCTTTACTTCGTGTAAGATATTCGCTCAAGGATGGTCAGGAGGCCGGACTCCTGAAATGGGACAAAGTAGTGTGGCATGAGATGTAGGTAGGATTATTAGGGCAAGGGACCATTGGAAATGGAGTCGAAAACCTGAGTAGGGAACATTTGCAAGAGGGAAAGAATGGCGTAAGGTTGCAGACAGAGGCAAGATAGCCATTGATCTCGCAATCAGGAGATATTTAGCGGGCATTTAGAAGATAAGAGAGAACAACCCATCATGTGGAGCACCATCGAGATGAATTACACGTAACTTTAGAAGAAACTTTGATAAATGTCTGAAACAACAGGTGGAGCATAGAAAGTATGAATTCCAAACTGTTATACACTAAGTTACAGACATGAAAGCAATCAACAAAATGGAATGGAAACATGATATACATTTCACGTAAAGAAGATACATATTGAAAGAAGCAACGACACATGAATCTCTGGTTTAAGAAACAACTCTTCCTCTGCAATTTTATTAATAACATATGCATCAAATCTTATTTCCAAGGGAGAGCCTCTGCACTTGAAGGTTTTACCTAACCTTTCAACTCTCAACCCTTTCTCCATATTTCGGGAGTGTATATATACTATTCTAGTGCTGAGACTATTCTCCGAAATAAACCTATAGACTGTTTCCAGTCACAATCATGCATTAAAAATATAAAGAGTGGAACTATTGCCACGTTTTACAAATATGAACAAGCGTATGGAGCTACAGCGCGTGAAAATGTGGATTGACAACACAGAGTTTTCTTCCTCCCCACTTCGTGAAAGCGATCCTCCATGTTGCATGCCAATGGTCCGTTGTCCATTCAGGCCACTTTGGATATACCTTTCTATTTCTTTTACTAGCTTGCTTCTTCGAGACCGTGTCACTCAAAGGCTAACAAGAAGACTCAAGTCTCACCGCCCGATCATTTTACCGATCCCTCTTTCGTCTGGGAACACTGTTATAGGAGGAGGCTGGAAAAAAGGTGGTCACACATTTGGTGATGATAAACGACTTAAGAAGCTTATCATCCTTGTACTGCTTTCTTCCTTCTATGAGGAGGGTTTTCTTGAAGGCCATACAGCTGGGTGTACATTTGACCTTCCCCTTGACCATGACAAAGTAGTCAAGTGGAGATTCTAGGGGCGGTCCTGAAGGATCTGGACCTGTATGGTCCCAGGGCGAGCATTTGCTCCAACAGTCATGCCACCACTGTGGTATGGGATTTCAGAGGTCATGACTGCGACTGGGAGCATCGGAGAGAGGCTATTGGGACACCAAAACCCACGCACAACACTTCCAAGGCCCTGACTATGTAGAAGTGGGTGAATCTCCCTTGGTATTTAACATATGTGCCCAGGTGGTTGGCGAATTCCTGACGTATATAATCAGGACGACGAATAAACACAATTTCATGTTCGCTAACCATCAATACCCCTTGTCGAACTAATTTCTCAAACCACACAGCTATGCCTTTCTGCAAAAGGACTCAACACTTCCTCGGAGTTCAACCTTTAGCTTCACTGTTTGTACAATATCAGAAGATGGAGCTTTATAGGGCAAGCTGAAATGGCTTGGGGATGGCTATAGTCTTGAATAACAATCGACATGACATTAGCCCATGTGACGCCAGGGTAGGAATCTTCTCTTCTGATGTTCAATTATATTATCTGATAATGGATAGGACTCTAAGCACTTCCCATGCGGCTGCCAAGTTGGTTTCAAGGACTGTGGATTTGACCTTTCTTGCCCTTTCACTCACTGTGATGGTGGCGCTGACCAGAATCAGTTCGTGGCTTCTCTTAACTTTGCGTATATGTTTGATTCTCCATTTCAAAACCTACGCCTTATGTTTCCCCACTGCATTTTTCAACATGAATCATGTGTTGGCCCTGTGGAGTCGAGGAAGTTAGCATTATTGGATAGGACCTTTGCCTCAGGTTTATCAAAGACGACGCTTGGGCGTATCAATCTATCCACCAAGAGGATGATTACACGTATGAACGTCCCCTCCACTATCATCTCCACACTGGATGCAAAGTCTGTACTTAGGAAGTCTTCTCAGCCTTCAGATTTGAGGAATCTTTTACGCCTACCATCCACGTTCCATCATTTTTGCCACCAACTTTCTTCTCTAGATTCAATGAACAGTTTTAAACCAAGGCTAGCCCTTGATCGTTGATCATGATCGACCTCTCCATGTAACCGTCGATCTGAGTGGGCCCCACTACTTTTTGCAATGCGATATCATGGTCTTCATCCTCGCTAGTTGGCATTGCAAAATGAACCAAAACCGTAGATCTCTCCCCTTCTTGATCGTGACCGTTGATATTCAGGGCCGAGACCGCCTTTCACGATTTGAAATTGCTGTTATATCTGCACAAGTCCATTTTTCGAAATTGGCTGAGACCATAGATATTCCTCTGGTCTCATCTCTACCGTTGAATGTTTCCAACCTTTAACCTTTTCACAATTTGGAAAATCTCCTTCCATCGAGCATGTTTTCTCAAGGAAACTGTTCCGGGCCATTGATTGGGCTTTGATTTGATCTCATCTTTTCATTTGTTTCCTTGCTTTAACAGACCCCATGGAAGCCAGATTTTGATTGTCCTCCCGCATCTTGGGCCAAAACCACGACCGATCGTTGCTCTTTTTTCATTGTCCGACGATTCTAAATCATGGACCAGGAGCCTCTACCAAACTGAATGGTGTTCACACAATGTTTTAAAGGAATGGGGCCTTCTTCAAACTCCTGTCAGGCTCAAAATATACTGTTAAAAATGGAATGTTAACAATCGGCTCTATGAGGGATGCTATCCTCCCAGTGAGGTAGCAAAGAACCCCCGTAGACCAAGTGCCAAATCCATTGGGCTGTCTTCAATCCTTCTTTGAAATCTCCATTCTACTCTGAGCTACTGCTGCAGTGAATTCATGCCACTCTTGCAAACCATGCTCTTGACTGCAAACCTGTGTTTAGAACTGAAAATGAAAGAAAAATAAAATAGTAATGAGGAAAATGCTTGACTATTTTTGAGCTTATTGGTTCCTACCTACCCTACACAATTTAATTCATAAGTATGATTAAGTGAAATTGGACTTCCAATGAAGCCAATCAAGCAACTTGCCTAATAGTGTTGTTCTTTTTTTGTGCTTGATGGATGGAAATGAAATAGATGATGGAAGAAAGCTGTATAATATAGATTAATCTTTATCATAGAGATGTGACCAGTCATTATCGTTACCTAGCCCTTCCATGTATTCTGCTATGGGGTCATAGAAAACATGGCAACCCCCAACATATTCCGCCTCCACTCGTGGAACAGCTGTATGGAACTCCTTCCTCCTGGTGGTCTGTTAGGCTGATACTCAGATGATTGTAAGAGAGGACCCATAGAATCTTTCTTCAATGAAACATCCCTCCCTTCGCACGAAATTTCTGCAACGAGAGCTTGATGTGCCTCAAGAGGGAGGTCCTTCTTTTCTCCAGCGGAATCGAGTAGGCATATTCCTCCTGTATGGGGTGACATTCCTAAAGGCAGAACATTCAAAAATGTATTTATCTGAGGCATGTTGCATCCTTCTCCATGACTTGACACCTCATTACAAACCCCCGACATATCGGTAACTGGAGAGGGATTTCCCGTCTGCTTCTTTTTATTATCCTCTCTTCAATACAAGTCTTTGGATTGCACCATCTCCCCTTGTTTCTACTTTTCCTTAGAGGCTTTAATCATGTGCTGTATTATTTCAAATGAGGCATAACACAAGGGTAAGTTATCACCTTCAGTCTCCTTATCGCCCTTTTTTGCTTTAACCTCCCGATTTCGCATAGCATCTTGGTCCTCTCCATCAGTAGGTCTTAGTTCAATGGCCAGCTTCTCAGGTACAGTCCGCAGGTATTATTCCTCATATTCATCGTACACAAGTGCACCAAATTCCTTCTTAAAATCACCTTGTATGGATCTAGAGCGGCACAGGTTGCATTCTTCAGAGAACAGTTATGCAGGATCACCTGTTCCTGTATCGGGATGATCATCTTTCTTTATACCAAGAGAAAGATGTAGCTGAACAGGGAATTTTTCATTCTGCTTATAGGGCCCAAACAATTTTAATGTATTTTTTATTTCACCACCATTGTCCTGATATGACAAATTTTTGGACATCTTAAGGTTTTCCACAACCTCCAGACAATCAACAAACATGTGCTGCAAAGTGGTTAATTTTCTTTCCAAAAGAAGCAAGGATAGGTCAGGAGGAAATGTGGCTGCATAATAAATCTTAGCAACATTCTCAAGAGGTTGGACTTCTTTAGGCATGCTAGAATAAAAGATGGAAAATCTTCTGTTAAAATTATGTAAGGTCTCACCCTCATGTCTCTTCAGGGAATAGAATTATGAAAGTATTTGATCTAGTGGCCTTCTCTTACCCCAAAAATTCAAGAAGGTGCAAGAAAACTCTTCCCAAGTGTTGATGGACTTAGGCTGCAAGTGCCTGAACCATTCTTTAGCATCTCCTTGCAAGGACTGGGCAAAATCCCTCATGCAGACATCATCATGTTCTATTTCAAAAAGGTCAAAGAAATGTTCAAAGGCTTGCAAATGTTTTTCAGCAGTGAAGTCTTTGGATTCTCCATCAAATTTGGGGAGGTATTTGTAATGTTTCCCGTGAAACTCATGGATGATGGGAGGCAGTTGTAGTGGTTTGTACTGGCTTGGAGAAATGGGAGAGACCAAGTTAGGCGCGATAGCTATGTTATCGACCGAGGTTTCATGAATTTCATAAGGGTGATCTTTGACGTCGTGGGCCTTTGGAGAGAAATCTAGGTCAAAACCAGAAGTGTAAGACGACGCATCGCCTTCGGTTCATAAAGAAGGATAAACAAGAATATATTCATAGCTCTGTTCAGAATGAGTTGAACCATAGAAGACCATTCTGATAAATTTAGGGAAGGATAAGAAAAAAATTAAAAGACAGAACAAAGATTCTTGGAAGAAACGTAGACTCAAGCATCTTAGCCTTCAACCATGCATTCTTCAAGCCTTTCAAGGGGTCCACCTTATGGATGGAGCCTGCCCGTCTTTTTCTGATCAGTCAATTTCTGGGTCGTACCCCCAACGGAGTCGCTGAAGTCTAAAATCTTCAAGAGTGGAGTCACCAGGTGAAAAGTGCTCAACCTTCTTGATGTCTGATCATTGTTCACCATCAACAATCAGATCTAAAACCATGTCATTTTTCCTAGGGAGGATATTCAATTTCATCCCCGGAAACGACGCCGGTTTGTTAGCACCGGAATTGAGCCCAAGGTTGAGGGTGGGGGGGGNTTACTTTGCGTAAGATATTCGCTCAGGGATGGTCAGGAGACCAGACTCCTGAAATGGGACAAAGTAGTGTGGCGTGAGATGTAGGTAGGATTATCAGGGCAAGGGACCATTGGCAATGGAGTTGAAAACCTAAGTAGGGAACATTTACAAGAGGGAAATAATGGTGTGAGGTTGTAGATAGAGGCAAGATAACTGTTGATCTCACAATTAGGAGATATTTAGCGGGTGTTTAGAAGATAAGAGAGAACAACACATCACGTGGAGCACCAACGAGATGAATTCCACGTAACTTTAGAAGAAACATTGATAAATGTATGAAACAATAGGTGGAGCATAGAAAGTATGAATTCCAAACTGTTATACACTAAGTTACATACATGAAAGCAATCAACAAACTGGAATGGAAACATGATATACATTTCATGTAAAGAAGTTACATATTGAAAGAAGCAACGACACATGAATCTCTGGTTTAAGAAACAACTCTTCCTCTGCAATTTTATTCATAACACAGGTATCAAATCTTATTTACAACGGAGAGCCCCAACCCTTGAAGGTTTTCCATAACCTTTCAACTCTCAACCCTTTCTCCCTCTTTCGGGAGTGTATATATACTATTCTAGTGATGAGACTATTCTCCAAAATAAACCTACAGACTGTTTCCAATCATAATCATGCATTAACAATATAAAGAGTGGAACTATTGCCACGTTTTACAAATATGAACAAGCGTATGGAGCTACAGTGTATGAAAACGTGGATTCACAGCATAGAGTTTTCTTCCTCCCCACTTCGTGAAAGCGATCCTCCATGTTGCATGCCGATGGTCCGTTGTCCATTCAGGCCACTTCAGATATACCTTTCTGTTTCTTTGACCAGCTTGCTTCTTCCAGACTGTGTCACTCAAAGGCTGACAAGAAGACTCAAGTCTCACCGCCCGATCATTTTCTTGACTCCTCTTTCGTCTGGGAACACTGTTATAGGAGGAGGCTGGGAAAAAGGTGGTCATGCATTTGGTGATGATAAACGACTTAAGAAGCTTATCATCCTTGTACTACTTTCTTCCTCCTACGAGGAGGGTTTTCTTGGGGGCCATGCAACTGGGTGTACGTTTGACCTTTTCCTCGCCCATGACAAAGTGGTCAAGTGGAGATTCTAGGGGCGGTGCCGAAGGCTCCGGACCTATATGGTCCCAGGGCGAGCATTTTCTCCAACAGTCCTGCCACCACCATGGAATGGGATTTTAGAGGTTGTGATTGCAACTGGGAGTGTCGAAGAGAGGCTGCTAGGACGTCAAAAACCATGCAAAGAAATTCCAAGGCCCGGGCTGTGTAGAAGCGGGTGAACCTCCCTCGGTATTTAACATCTGTGCCCCGGTGGTTGGCGACTTCCCGACGTATATAACTAGGACGAAGAAGAAATGCAATTTCATGTTTGCCAACCATCAATACCCCTTGTCGAAGTAATTTCTCAAACCACACAGCCATGGCTTTCTGTGAAAGGACTCAACACTTCCTCGGATTTCAACCTTTAGCTTCACTGTTTGTACAATCTCAGAAGATGGGGCTTTATAGGGCAAGCTGAAATGGCTTGGGGATGGCTATAGTCTTGAATACCAATCGACGCGACATCATCCCATGTGATTCTAGGGTGGGGATCTTCTCTTCTGATGTTCAATTATATTATCCGATAATGGATAGGAGTCTAAGCAATTCCCGGGGTGGGGATCTTCTCTTCTGATGTTCAATTATATTATCTGATAATGGATAGGAGTCTAAGCAATTCCCGCGTGACTGCCAAGCTGGTTTCAAGGACTGTGGATTTGACCTTTCTTTCCCTTTCACTCACTATGACGGTGGTGATGAGCAGACTCAATTCGCTACTTCTCTTAACTTTGCGTAGACATAAAATTCACCATTTCAAAACTTGTGCCTTCTGTTTCCCCACTACTTTTTCCCACATGAACCACGTGTTGGCCCTGTGGAGTCAGGGAAGTTAGCGTTATTGGATAGGACCTTTGCCTCAGGTTTATCAAAGATGGCACTTGGGGGTATCACTCTATCTGCCAAGAGGCTTATTACACATATGAGCATCTCCTCTGTTGTCATCTCTGCACTGGATGTGAAGTTTGTACTTGGGAAGTCTTCTCAGCCTTCAGATTTGAGGAATATTTTACGCCCACCATCCACGTTCCATCATTTCTGCTGCCAAATTTCTTATCTAGATTCAATGAACAATTTTACCAAGGCTGGCCCTCGATCATCGATCGCGAATGACCTCTCCATGTAACCATCGATCCAAATGGTCCCCACTACTTTTCGCAATGCGAGATCATGGTCTTCATCCTCGCTAGTTCGCATTGCGAAATGAACCACAACCGTAGATCTATCCCCTTCTTTATCGTGACCATTGATATTCGAGGCCGGGACCTCCTTTCATGATTTGAAATCACAGTTATATCCACACAAGTCCATTTTGAGAAATTGGCCGAGATCGTAGATCTTCCTCTGGTCTCATCTTTGCCGTCGAATGTTTCTGACCTTTAAACTTTTCGCAATTTGGGAAATCTCCTTCCATCGAGCATGTTTGCTCAACGAAATTGTTCTGGCCTATTGATTGGGATTTGCTTTGATCTCGACTTTTAATTTGTTTCCTTGCTTTAACGGACCTCGCGGAAGCCAAATTTTGATCGTCCTCCTGCATCTTGGGCCAAAACCATGCTTGATTGTTGCTATTTTTTCATTGTCCGGTGGTTCTAAATCATGGACCAGAAGCCTCTACCAACCTGAATGGTGTTCACACAATGTTTTAAAGGAATGGGGCCTTCTTTGAACTTCTGTCAGGATCAAAATAGATCGTTAAAAATGGAGTGTTAACAAAGTGGTTTTGGGGGAACTGGATAATAGTTTATGACATGAATTCTTACAGTCAAATTTATCTAGGCTACTATTCCCTTTATTAGAATATGTATGTATGTATCTACTAGCCTAGTAGGACCTTAAAATATGCATGTAGGAAAGCTTAGGAATATAGGGCATGGGGAATTCACGCTACAATAAAAAGACACGAGATCGAGATCCTATTTCATGGTAGATATTCACAACTCCAACAACTGTTTGTAAATAATTGCACATAATTATAATGAAAGCAATATTAACAGGACCGTGGAGAGGTGAAAATATACAACATCATTGGGATTAGTGATAGAATGGATGATTATGTGACACAGCTTGGAGGCACAAACATGATGAGAGTGCTGGACCAATGACACTTCAAGTGTGTAGTGTCCCAATTGTGACCACATTAATGGCTTGATATTGTTATTGTAACATTTTTTTCTAGCTCTCATGTTTGTCTCTCTCTTAAGGATCAGTCTCCCCTAGGTATCCACCTATCCCTAACCCCCACCCATATCTCTCTTTATCTCTTCCTTGTCCCCTACCAACCTCGCCCATCCCCTCTTGATCCCTACCACCAAGCCTGCCTATCCATCCAGGTAATCCCCCTCCTACAACTTGAGGCTTAGCATGACCACCTGCTCACCCCCTTCCCCTATAGTAATCTCGGGCCTTATGTATGGCATGTTTAAGATTTTAAATTAATAATGCGGGAACAAATACTCAAAGCTGCTATAAGAAGCTTTCAATCTAATTGGTTTGATGCTCCTCCATCTGGTCCCTTTATAGTAGGACCTTAAAATATGGATGTAGGAAAACTTAGGCATAGAGGGAACATGGCATTCATGCTGCAATAGAAAGACACGAGATCTGAATCCTCTTGCATGGTAACTATTGCGGACTCCAATAACTGTTTGTAAATAATTTCACATAAATACAATGAAAGTGACATTAACATGACCATGCGGAGGCGAAAATATAAAACGTCGTTGGGATTAGTGATAGGATGGGAAATAATGTGTCATGGCTTGGAGGCATAAACATGACGATAGTGCTGCACCAATGACACTTCAAGTGTGTAGTGCCCCAACATACTATGAAAACATTAATGTATTGGTATTATTATTGTAACATTTTATTCTATATGTCTTGTTTGTCTCTCTCTCAAGGATCGGTCTCCCCTGCGTATCCACTTACCCCTACCACCATGTCTCTTTCTTGCTTTATCTATTCATTGTCTCCATACCACCCACCCCCCCATCCCCTCTTGAGCCATATTGTGGCATCCCCGACCCTTTGACTGGCGAAGAGGATGCTACTAACACCAAACATATGGGCAAACAACCCCATGAACATGAACATGCATATAATGCTGAAATGAAAAGCTTAAACATAATACATACTAAGATGCATAATCCCTCATACACATAGCGGAAGCAAACATACATTCATTCAAGCATGCCACATGTTAATCACATTCATTAATCAATAAATATAGTTGCAGAAGTAAAAAGGACAAGAATACTCATCTGATAAGAACTCGTTCCGCAACCAGCTACGTCGCTGCAACGTTCCAACCAACCATAGGCCAGTGTGCTCATCGATCTCTCAGTAACACTGCCACCCCTGAGCTGGGCATGATTCCTCAAGGAATAAGGGTCAAAGCAGGATTACACATAGCCAAGGTACACCAATCGGCCAAGCCAACACAGCAGGGTTTATCAGGCCATCAAGGAGCTAGGAAAGGCTAAATGCTAAGTTGGTGGCCTCAAACACCATTTTTCTCAAGCATACCCACCCTCTACTCCTACTCTCAACAATCCAAATACGAACCATTGCATGCCACAGTAAAACAACCGCTCACAGCTCTGTGAAGAAGGCAAAGACAACAGGGTGACAACCCCAAACAAAAGGTGGAACACAGTTCAGGTCAAACCGTGCTCCAGAGTTGTTCTTGGCCCTAGCGTGGCCAAAACAACTCAGCAACAATCCCCAAAAGACATCTACAGCCTCAACAACCAAGAAGCAACCCAAATTCAGGGTAGATCAACAACCCAAACTCATAATGAAAACTATGGCAACATTACACAGTCCCAAAACAGGGGAGAAGTCCGATTCTCAATCTTGGGCAAAAGAAGGACATAAACACAGACCACAATATGATAAGGAAATGACAAGAACCTTACTCAGTCCGTAGTTGGGGAAGGAGCAAAACTCCCAACATAGACAGGGGAAAACTTAGCCAATGGATGTGGAAATCAACAGCCACCCAACATCCAAAAGCCCACATCACATAATTCTTCAATGCAATCGCTGAAGAAAATTACACAGACATAAATGGAAAAAGAACCCATTTTCAATCAATCCGTGCATGAGGAGAAAGGACGCAGCCAACAAAATATGGGAAACAACAGCCCACAAACAACAAAAGAAAACCCCAGCGATCCTTCACATTCTGGCAATGGTGGAGGCAAAAATGTCGACTCTATATGTGATCAAGAGGAAAGAACACCACCCCTGACTGGTAACCAGTGTGAGAGAGAAAAAGGAAAATCCCCAAACAGAAATCGTACCCCTCCTTAACTCAGCTCTACGCGAGGAAGATGAACCGCCCCCCTGCGTGTCCTTGTGTGAGAGTGAACCCCATGACCCAGAGAGTGGCATAGTGATGGTTCCCTTACCCACACGAAGGTGGAGAGAGGACTGGTGGAGTGAGCATGTGGAAAGTACTGATAGTCCTGATGACCCTCCACTTCCAGCAATAACTTCCTCAACAACTCAATAGATCATTAAAGGGGTGGTTGGATGAGACAAGGGAAGATGAGCAAAACAAACAGGGTGGTGACACATGGCAACTTCCAATGACCCCCACGGGTTGGACAACCCCCCCCTTATCCTTTGGAATCATGCCCTTTTCATTTAACGTTGCACCATCGTAGCTGGATGTAGGTTTAATTAAATTTATGTGCGTATTTACATGATTCCAACATTATAATGTACTGGATAGCACTATATACTGTTGGCAATGATCCCTATTGCCGAAACATACAAAACCAAATCGATGGTGGGATTTTTCCTTTAGCTCCACACCACGATTAATTAAAAAATATACATAATGTATCTTTTAACGCAAATGGGGTCAAAACTGGGGTATTACAATCCCCTCCCTCTTGGAATAACACCGTCCTCGGTGTTCCAATACATATACAATTTGCACATCAAAATTTCAAAATTTTGCAGACCTATCCCATGTTCAATTATCTACTTTGAATGTTCAGGACCAAGCCCCTCGGCTTCCCCGAATTTCTCTTGCTGGTTCTCAGCTTTTGGCTTATCCCGAAGCCTAGGAACTTTGTGGTTGTTTCCCTCTTCATGTTCCCTCATGGGACAGTACCGACGTAAATGATGTCCTCTGCATTCCTAGCATTTCATTGGCTGCTTCATCTTTACCTGCTCAATTTCCTTTGAGTCTTCATACCTGGACCGTTTCTTAGTAGATTTCTTGGATGAATGTCCCATCATTAATCCACCTTATTTTCCTTTGTGGATTACTCCCAGAAGGCTTTCACCTCCCTTTGCAAACCAATAGACTCTTGCAAAATCTGGAGGGTTCATTTCATTCTGCCTTTTCTGTATCTGGAGCATCTCCCCAAGATTCTCTTGGGTCCTGGCAATTGTTTGAAGGATATTTCCAGCCAAGTCCAGCAACTTTTGGTTTGCTTCCATGATCAATGCACACCACTGGATTTCACCTTTCTCACATGTGAAATGCATCATTGAAATTCTGTTAGACCAAGCATAATATAGGCATAAATATCAGTCATTTAATTGCCCAATTGGCATGACAATCCAAGTCTTATTAAGGAGACTTTCATATTTTTCATGCCTTTCCAACAGGCACATGAGCTCATTGATGTCCATTCTTGGGCAGGGAATTAACCATTCCATCATTCATAATTTACTTTAAGCAATTACACACATTCTATTTCCAATCATACATGCATTCAACAATCTTTTGTTTTCAGAATGCATAAATATATGTATATATATATATAGTCAAAAAGGCAAGAGAGAGCAGCAAGAGTTTTTCCCCTCTTTGTCTTGTTCCATCCTGGATCCCACACCATCACTGTGGCTTTTCATGCTCTCAGCCTCTTTCACTTCACTGTGAATGCTGGACCAATCCCTCTTGGTCATGACACTTAGTGTCTCCGGTCTATTTCAGACCTCTCAACCATGGGGCCTCCCCACATGGTTTGTCTCGGCTGCTAGGAACTTCACAGTATCACTAGCACCTTTTTCATTACTGCTCATTCTGAGCTCTTCAGGACAGTCACATGTCCACATGCACCCCTAGGATGCTCTCATAGTCCTCGCTTCCAACGATACCTATATTCAAACATTGAATAAATTCACATGTTTAGTTTATTCTCATCAAGTTTTACCTCTTAAAAAAGAGATTACAACATCATAACCAAATCATATACACATGTATATTCATAAGCAAGATATTGCAAAATAATCCAATACTTATTTGTATTGCGCGTTTCCTCATCGGTGCACAGGATCCTGCTTTGCTTTGCAAGCCTTGGGATCACCTATGGACTTGGATATTAGGTCAGCACGTAGGCTGCTTCACAACATCCTTTATATATATATATCAGGAACAGTCAATCCAAACCTCATTGGGTTTATCAGACCGTTAACAAATCACCTGTACTTATGTCAACAACCAATCATCAACCAAGCCAACCCTCGTTGGGCTTATCAGGCCATCAACAACAACACATGCCCTTATGTAAACCATAACGACCATTTCTAGGTCAAGGATCTACTATGGAACCCTAGGCATATAACAACCCTATTTCAGCAACCACTTCAGTACATCTCATCAAATCCCCACAATCCCCACAACATCCTTTTATACACATCAACCCTTCCACCACAACCCCTCACAACAACTGTTTACCTTTTCTCTTTAGTGTGCAACACCAAACTGCATCTGTTTAGCTTGACAACACAAGCAATATAAGCAAACTCATTAGTGTTATTTCTCTAAAAACTGTAATCATGTTTCATATAATTCTCTATCAAGTATTGAGACATCGGGAGTGCGTCCACCCCTTAGGGTGTAATCAATATTGAAAACCCTTTCATGATCTGACATCGGGAAAGTGTGCACCCCTTTCTGATGTGAACCATGTAGGCCCTATTCATACTCAAGCAATCTTCCATAATGGAAATAAAATCGAAACATGCTCTGCATATTGAATTTAACAATTTGACACGCATATTCTTAGCTAGGGTCACAAAACACTTATCCATTTTCCAATGCAATATTCCTTCGTTTAGGAGGAATGGAGGCTCCCTTCTTTGAGTTGACAGTCCCTCGATTTGCCATCCCAACTCCTTTTCACATTTCATATTCACACATGTCTTACCAACATAATCCATACCATCTCACTCATGTTGCTTACCAACATGTAGTGCAGATGAGACATTTCCAAAATGTCCAATGGAGTTTCACCCGAAACCCCTTTCCAAGATAGGGGAAAACCTCCCCATAAAGTTTGGATCCTTCAGGCCATCACACATGGTCTTTCCACAATGTGTACCCCTGTCACATTCATCAAGTAGCCAAACAGTCAATCATTACCTGATAATACAATCCAAATTGATCATTCTGTAACCAAGCAATGACATTAGTAATTAAATTCAATAAGAATTTTCAACTCTGTCTACTACAAAAATTGATTTGCTTAGCAATGAGGTGATCCTCATTTGTGGGTCTCTTATAAGTAGCACTGCTATTCCCATTATAATTTTATTCTTACTAGCATAACATGAATACCCACTTACAATGCGTCTTCCTGACACAGTCTTATGCAAGCCAATAGTGATTAGTAGTTGTCAGCAATTTCTTAAATCCGAAATTCACAAAATTAAATTTACAACTCATTATGCATACAAACTATTATCACATCCATGGGACTCTTCTCATGTGGTTTGGCTCTTTCACATGATAGATTCTGGCCTTTGTCATGGTCTTACCCACTTTGCCATGTCCCAAACAATCTACCTGAAACCTGAACCTCAGTCAACCAAACACTTAGTAAGTCTTGATGCCTATAACTTTTTCCATTGCTGCAACAATCACTGAAGCATTTTCAGAATTTATAAAATTCAAACATTTCTAGGTGTTAATCACATCAGTATTACCCAAAAATTATTTACTTCACGCAATCATTATCATACTTTAAATTAAAAGGTACATTCACATCATTCATGTAATTTAAATGAAATGTTTAGATACTCCTTACTTCACAAGCGTATCATTCGTACCACCTTGCTCTTTCATAGAGCATTTCCGACAGCCAATTGATCATGACTACCCTCTTCATGGACTTACTATCCCACATTCATAACAACCTTTGAAATGGTTCTAGAATTGTCATTAATTCATCATTTCAACCATTAGTTATTCATAAGATCACATGCACTTATCTCAATGCATTCATGCAGTGCATCACAACATTTGCACCTATACTTATGCAATTAGTTACTCACACCCTTCATATGCATCCATTCAATGCATAACTACAAGATTCATAAAATATTTTAATGCATATCCATTCAATGCTGCCTTGCATTGATTCAGGAATACTAAGCATTCAACATACCCTGCATGGCCTAACCATGACTACTTCATATAGGATGCATTACTATAATCAAGATCATCATATACATGCATGGCACATTTCTATATGAATGTAGTATGACATTCAAATATCCACATGGTATGAGGTCTCTTACCTTTAGCACTCCATGGGATTGTCATAATCAAACTCTTACCTTCATGGGTCCTACTTACACCCTTGGCATGTCCTTTGCAGGAGATTGTAGAATTTGCTCACCAACTTTTGATTATGGAGTTTTTGCCTCATCCATTTCTCCATAGGGTTGCTAGTCACATTCGTCAGCATCAGCAACACATTCAGCCAGGTCCATGTTGTCGTTGGTTTTTCCACTAATTCCAACACCAATGCAATAACTATCATTAGTGGTTCATTATAAATGTATAATCCTCAATATCCTATGTATGCAAAGCATATCCTCATACATTTCATGTATAAAACTTATGAAATGTAGTTATAATCAGCAATATAGGGTTTAAGGAAACTTCCCTTTTCAAGTCCCACATCCTTGTATGGAACTACACAACAGCTGGTTTGTTTTCATGGTCTTGCTACCTCTAGGCATGCAATTTCCAGATTTGTCCATTCGATAGCAACACATTTCTCTTTTAGGCCATCATTAGCACTTTGCTACTCCACACTCAGATTCGGGTGATTCTCCCTTGTTCCCTGCTGGATAAGCTTTCCAACGCCTGTCCACAGGCCTCATTGTGACCTCGGGCGTGAAAAACACACCGCTTCAAAATGATGCTTTTTACCAAATGTATTTTGGTTTGAAAAGCGAACTTCGGCTACCCGGAATTCTCTTCCTTTTCAGCCCTGTAACCTGCTGACAGTCTGCTGAAATCCACTAAAAAACAGTTGGAAGTTGCCGAGAAAATTCCACTTTGAAAACCCAAAAATTTCCTGTGTCAAAATCGGGTCTCATCCCAACAAAATTTTCGACGTTTCGGCGGCTAGAACGTCTAATTCCCTCCGCTGTATCGATGGGCCGCTTGTCTATTCCCTTCCGCCGTATGGGCCCGTAGTGGTCTATTATTTCGCAACGACAGCCAACAACCTTTAAAACCTCTGCGGATCACAGCTTTGTTGACAGTCAAAACGACAACCCACTATGGCATTGAACACCTAGTCCTCTAGATGTCTGCAACGCGACAGCGTTCTCATTGTGGTGTCGTGGTTCACTAACCTGTCAGTGGATAGGAGCAAGTATCCACTAACTTCAGGTGATCCAAGGCTAAACGGGTCCACTGTACTGGTGACCCAAGTCACTAAAATTTCTGACATTGCGGTTATCAAACATTGACTTTTCCTTTGATGTGTCAGCGATTGGAATGTTACCTACCGCGGCATCAACGATCAGACAAACTAACCACTCGCTCATTGGACAGTTAGTTCCATAGTCACCCGCAATGGTGGTAATCCAATCAACTAAATCCTTCCAATGTTCCTCGGCGTTTCGATCTCCTATTATTTTCCGACGTTTTCGTCACTTAGGAAAATTTTTGCAAATTTTCCCTCAACCATTCATCAAGGACGTTGAAAACTATCCATCGGCGATGTCAACCACTATCCATCGGAAGGATAGTTTCCTAGCCATTCGCAATGGCGGTGCACCATTAGCTAACTTCCTCTGATGTAGTCGTTAAATTTTTTGCTGCCATTGGCAGTTTGATCATCTAAAACATCGGAGGTTCTTTCCTCTAACTTTCACCGACGTACTGATGTCTGCTTCTTCTTTCTCTCTTCGATCGCCGACAACCCCAGACTTCGTCGAATTCCAAAAAATTTCAATACTTAGAATATTTTATTTCTTCTTCTTCTCCACGTCGGCTGCTTCATCGCCTGATCCTCTTCTGTTTGTCACCGCCGTGGTTCATTGAACACCTCAGCATCGACGACTGGAAGGACTAGCATTGATGAAATAGTTCAATCAGCAGCCGCAATGGTGGTTCATCGTCTTTGATATTTTTCCAATCAGCATCCCAATCCGTTAATATGTTCTGATCGGTGGTTGAAGCATAACTTGATCGGCATCGGTAGTCAGAACGTCTTCTCATCGAAAGGATAGTGCCCTAGGCTTCCGCAATGGCGGGTGCAGGAACCACTAACTCCTTCCGATGGCCAACAGTTTCGGGCCTTAGAAAAAAAAAATTAAACTTTCTCTATGGCATCGGTGGTCACAGGCTTTATCTGTCGAAGGAATAGTGGTCTAGCCATCCACAATGGCGATGCTCAATAGGATAAGCATCGATAATCCATCTGTCTAAGTTTGCCGATGTGCTGACGGCCAAACACGATTTTTTTTCGAATTTCCCTCTCTGTCTTCCGCCACTTCGGTCGTCGGATCAACTATCCATTGGGTGGCCTTCCCACTAAGTGCTCCGCTGCATCAGAAGACCTTGTCACTAAGTTTTTCGATGGGTCGATGATCCTGGCACTTAGAAAAATTTCTGAACTTTCCTGCCATAATTTTTTAATTGCTGCTGGGCAGAAGGCAACCTACCTCTGCTATCTAACCTTTCATGGCCCATTCAGGTCCATGCTGCAACCTTTAGCTCTGATACCACATTGTGGCATCCTCGACCCTCTGACTAGCGAAGAGGATGCTACTAACACCAAACATACAGGCAAACAACCCCATGAACATGAACATGCATATAATGCTGAAATGAAAAGCTTAAACATAATACATACTAAGATGCATAATCCCTCATACACATAGCGGAAGCAAACATACATTCATTCAATCATGCCACATGTTCATCACATTCATTAATCAATAAATATAGTTGTAGAAGTAAAAAGGACAAGAATACTCATCTGATAAGAACTCATTCCGCAACCAGCTACATCGCTGCAACATTCCACCCAACCATAGGCCACTGTGCTCATCAATCTCTCAGCAACACTGCCATCCCTGAGCTGGGCATGATTCCTCAAGGAATAAGGGTCAAAGCAGGCTTACACATAGCCAAGGTACACCAATCAGCCAAGCCCACACAGTAGGGTTTATTAGGGCATCAAGGAGCTAGGAAAGGATAAATGCTAAGTTGGTGGCCTCAAACACTAGTTTTCTCAAGCATACCTAGCCTCTACTCCTACTCTCAACAGTCCAAAGACCAACCACTGCATGCCACAGTAAAACAACTGCTCACAGCTCTATGAAGAAGGGAAAGACAATAGGGTGACAACCCCAAACAAAAGGTGGAACACAGTTCAGGTCAAACTACACTCCATAGTTGTTCTTGGCCCTAGCGTGGCCAAAACAACTCAGCAACAATCCCCAAAAGACATCTACAGCCTCAGCAACCAAGAAGCAACCCAAATTCAGGGTAGATCGACAGCCCAAACTCACAATGAAAACTATGGCAACATTACACAGTCCCAAAATAGGGGAGAAGTCCAATTCTCAATCTTGGACAAAAGAAGGACATAAATGCAGTCCACAATCTGATAAGGAAACGATGAGAACCTTACTCAGTCCGCAGTTGGAGAAGGAGAAAAACTCCCAACATAGACAGGGGAAAACTCATCCAATGGATGTGGAAATCAACAACCACCCAACATCCAAAATCCCACATCACACAATTCTTCAATGCAATTGCTGAAGAAAATTACACAATCATAAATGGAAAAAGAACCCATTCTCAATCAATCCGTGCATGAGGAGAAAGAATGTGACCAACATAATACGGGAAACAATAGCCCACGAACAACAAAAGAAAACCCCAGCGATCCTTCACATTCCAGAAATGGTGGAGGCAAAAAAATTGACTCTATGCGTGATCAAGAGGAAAGAACACCCCCCCTGACTGGTAACCGGTGTGAGAGAGAAAAAGGTGAATCCCCAAACAGAAATCGCACCCCTCCTTAACTCAGCTCTACACGAGGAAGATGAACCTCCCCCCTACGTGTCCTTGCATGAGAGTGAACCCCACAACCTATAGAGTGGCATAGTGATGGTTCCCTTACCCACGCGAAGGTGGAGAGAGGACTGGTGGAGTGAGTGTGTGGCAAAGACTGACAGTCCTGCCACCCTCCACTTCCAGCAATAACCGCCTCAACAACTCAGTAGATCATTAAAGTGGTGGTTGGATGAGACAAGGGAAGATGAGAAAAACAAATAGGGTGGTGACACATGGCAACTCGCAATGACCCCCACGGGTTGGACACCCCCCCCCCCCCTTATCCTTTGGAATCATGCCCTTTTCATTTAACGTTGCATCGTTGTAGCTAGCTGTAGGTTTAATTAAATTGATGTGTGTATTTACATGATGCCAACATTATAATGTGCCAGATAGCATGATATACCATCGACAACGATCCCTCTTGCCGAAACATACACAACCAAATTGATGGTGGGATTTTGCCTTTAGTTCCACACCACGATTAATTACAAAATATACATCATGTATCTTTTAACGCAAATGGGGTCAAAACTGGGGTATTACACATACCACTAAGCCTCTCTCTCCTTCCAGGTAACCTCCCTCCTACAACGCGAGGACTAGCATGACCACCCACTCTCTCCCTTCCCCTATAGTAACATTGGGCCTTATGTATGGCATGGTTTAGCTTTTAAATTAATGATGTGTTAACAACTTCTCGAAGCTTCTATAAGAATCTTGCAATCTAATTGGTTTGATGCTCCTCCATATACTCCCTCTAATAGGACCTTAAAATATGCATGTAGGAAAGCTTAGGAACAGAGGGAACGAGACATTCACATTGCAATAGAAAGACATGATATCGAGATCCTCTTACACAATAATTGTTCCCAAATTCAACAACTATTTGTAAATAATTACACATAATTACAATGAAAGAGATATTTACATGATTGTGTAGAGGCAACATTATAAAACACCATCGAGATTAGTGATAGGATGGATGATAATGTGTCATGCCTTAGAGGCTTAGACATGAAGAGAGTGTTACACTAATGACACTTCAAGTGTGGAGTGTCCCAACATACCTTGACCAAATTAATGGCTTGGTATTATTATTGTATCATTTTATTCCAACTGTCCTATTTGTCTCTCTCTCAAGGATTGGTCTCCCTTGCGCCTACACCATCTTCTAACCCCCACCCCTTTCTTTCTTTATCTCTTCATTGCCGCATACCACCCACCCACCCCTCCCCTATCAATCCCTAATACCAAGCCTCCCTCTCCATCTAGGTAACACCTCTCCTACAACTCAAGGCCTATCATGACCACCAGACCTCCCCCTTCCCCTATAGTAACGTTAGGCCTTATGTATGGCGTGCTTAATATTTTAAATTAATAATGTGTGAACAACTGCTCAATGCTACAATAAGAATATTGAAATCTAATTGGCTTGATGCTCCCTCATCTGGTCCCTCTATACTAGGACCTTAAAATAGGCATGTAGGAAATCTTAGGCATAGAGGCCACAATACATTCATGTTGCAATAGAAATATCACATGAGATTGATATCCTCTTGCATGGTAACGGTTCCCAACTCCAAGAACTGTTTATAAATAATTTTACATAATTACAATGAAAGTGACATTAACATGACCATCCGTAGGTGACATTGTAAAATGTCTTCAGGATTAGTTATAGGCTATATGATCATGTGTCACACCTTGGAGGAACAAACATGACAAGAGTGCTAAACCAATGACACTTAAAGTGTGCAATGCCCCAACATATGGTGACCATATTAATGGCTTGGTATCCTTATTGTAACATTTTATTCTAGATATGTTGTTTTTCTCTCTCTCAAGGGTCAAACTCCCCTATGCGTCCACCTACCCCTAACCCCCACTCCCCCCCTCTCTCTCTCCTTATTGTCCCCTTAACCCCCCCCCTCTCTCTCTTCATTGTCCCCCTACCACCCCCTCCCCTCCCCTATTGATCCCTACCACCAAGAATCCCTCTTCGTCCAGGTAACCACCCTCCTACAACTCAAGGCCTAGCATGGCCACCCTCTCTCCCCATTCCCCTATAATAACACAGGGCCTTATGTATGGCGTGCTTAATATTTTAAAATAATAACGTGTGAACAACTGCTTGAAGCTCCTGTAAGAATCTTGTAATTTAAATGGTTTGATTCTCCCTAGTCCAGTTCCTCTATACTAGAACATTAAAATATACATGTAGGAAAGCTTGGGCATAGAGGGAACAAGACATTCATGTTACAATAGAAATACATGAGATCAGGATCCTCTTGCATGGTAACTATTCCTAACTCCAACAACTGTTTTTAAATAATTTCACATAATTACAATGAAAGTGACATTAACATGATCGTGCATAGGTGACGATATAAAACTTCATCAAGATTAGTGATAGTATGGACAATCATGTGTCATGGATTGAAGGCACAGAACTTGAAAGTGTGCTACACCAATGATACTTCAAGTGTGTAGTGTCCCAACATACTGTGAGAACATTAATGGATTGGTATTTTTATGTAAGATTTTATTCTATATGTCTTGTTTTTATCTCTCTCAAGGATCGGTATCCCTTGCTCCTCCACCTACCCCTAAACCACACCTCTCTCTCTCTCTCTTAGTTGTCATCCTACCACCCGTGCTCCCCTCCCCTCTTGAGCCCTACCACCAAGCCTCCCTATATGTCTAGGTAAACCCCCTCCCACAAATCAAGGCCTAACATTACCACCTGCTCTCCCCCTCCCACAACTCAAGGCCTAACATTACCACCTGCTCTCCCCCTTCCCCTATAGTAACCTCGGGCCTTATGTATGTTAGGTTTTCTTAATTGATTAGATGATATATTAAAATTTTTTTCACTAGTAGGATCACTGAAACAACAACAAGCACAGAAACAAAAAGAACACAAATATTTTCCTTGGGGAAATGACAAGGGAGAAAACCCCACAAAACTTCCTAAATATATAACTCAACCAGAGAAATGTAAAACCCAGACACCCAATTCTGTCTTATTTCTGGCACACTTGTTCTTATCTCTCTTGCAAACTTGCTTAAGTGAGTGTGTACAAATGAAGGGGAGCACCTCCCTATTTATATTTGCCACTTTACTTGACGTAGGACCTAACATGGACGACATGTCTAGAAAGACACCAAAAATAACATTTATTATAATGACACTTGGGTACTATTGACCTGACTTACATCCAGAGGTTTACATTGATTTTTTCAATGACTCTTACGTGACCAAACTCATCTCCTGATGGAGGAATAAAATCAATACATCTGGAGTATCTTCGAAACTACAATACTTTAACACTCTCTCTTAACTATGAAGGTATTCAACCAAGGTAGAAACTACTACCACAACAGTACATATGACTAGTGAGTCTCTATATGTCATAGGAAGTTTTGGAACACCATCATACATCTTCATCATCGATCTCAGCTAGATCATCTTTTGCAACCTCAATATCTAAATACTGAATCATCTTCTATGTGTAATGGATCATCTTCTGTCACATCAATATGTGGATATTGAATCATATTATTCAACATCAGTATGTGGATACTGAATCATCTTCTGTGTATACTGGATCATCTTCTACAACATTAGTATGTGGATACTGAATCATCTTCTGCATATAATGTATCATCTTCTACAACATCAACATGTGATTACCAAAACATCATCTACAACATCAATATGTAAATAATGAACCATCATCTGCAACATTAGTATGCAAATAGTAAAACAATAACAACATCATTAGCATGTTAGTGCTAAAACAACATCATCAATAAATGTTGGATCATCATATGCATCACCATCATAGAGATGCTAGAACATCATCATCATAAACATAAAATTGTTGAAACAACATAATCATCGTTAGTTTAGAAATACTGGAACAAAATCATCAACAATCATTAATATGAAAATACTAAACCTGTTACATCAATATAGGAATACTGAAACTATATCAGCAATCATCTCAACAATCATAACTATGAAAATACCGAACCTTCTACATCAGTATAGGAATACTGAAACCATCTCAACAATCATTTCAATAATCATATCAACAATCATCTCAACAATCATTAGTATAAAAATATTGAAACTACATCTTTCCCACTAACTATGTTGGAGCAATATCTTGGTGAGTTCTCTGGTAGATCCATCCAGGCATTTTTTCTAACTTACTATTCCTTTCGAGTCAATAGTCCTAGTTAAACAGATGGATCTTCTTGGGGACCAAAAATCCTTGTTATTTCTTACTAACCCACTTGGGATAAACTGGTCTAGCCAAACATACTAACCCCCCTAGGATCAACATGCCTTGTCTGACTTACTAACCCTTTCGTGTCAACAAGCCTATATAGACTTACCCTATTCTAGGATGGGATACCACCATTGCATCCTTCTACCATATACCATCACTTCTCTCTTAAGAGGGGTCCCTTCAGACTACACCAAGCTTGTCTCAAAATTATTCAAACATTACACGAGATAGAGGCTTAGCGAACAAATCTGCCACTTGTTCCTCTGTAGGAACATACTTGAGATTTAAATCTCCATTCTGAACCATATCCTAGATGTAATGATATCTAAATTCAATATGTTTCGTCATGTCATGAAATACTGGGTTTTATGTCATCTTAATAGAAATTTGATTATCACAAAGGATATCAGTAACATCTATCTCCGTATCAAATAAACTTGCCAACAGCTTGCAAAGCCATACTGCTTCGCTACAAGTTGAACATGTTGCAATGTATTAATATTCTTCTGTGCTAAGTGTAATACTGGTCTGCTTCCTACTAAACCATGAGATCATGCCTGATCCCAAAATAAAACAACATCTTGAAGTGCTCTTTCTATATTTGGCACTTCCTACCCAATATGAATCTGTAAATCCATGTAATCTGATCTCGCCATCTGATGCATATATGAGAGCATAGTCTAAATTCCCCTTTAGATATTTCATCATATCTTTTGCTCCAACTAGGTGAATATGTTTGGGATTCACCGTATATTGACTTAGAGTGTTTACAATAAAACATATATATGGTATAGTATTGGTTAAGTACTTCAGAGAACCAATAATATGTCTACATAAGGTGGCATGTATTGCTTCTGAAGTATCATCATTCAATAGCTTCAAATTTGTTGTCATAGGAGTAGTCATAGCCTTGCAATATCATCCCAAATCTCTTTAGGATTTCTACTGCATATTTTCCTTGATTTAGGAAAATCTTGTCTGGAACTGCCATACTTCAAGACCTAGAAAATAGTGCATCATACCAAGGTCTTTCATCTCAAATTCTACAACAAGCTTTTTCTTACATTCATTGATAGGATTATATTCACCTATCAAGAATAGATCATCTACATATAGTAGTAATATAATAAGTCCATCACCCTCAACTTTATAGTGGAGGTTGGAATCTGCTTTACTCTTGATAAATACTAAACTCATAAGCAATCCATGGATTCTTCCATACCATTCTCTAGGTGCTTGCTTTAACCCATACACTACCTTCTTGAATTTACATACATGAGTTTCCTGATCACTAGTTTCGAAACCTTGAGGTTGTTCGATATATACTTCTTCTTCTATCAATCCTGTTATCACATATATAGTAGCCAGGCTACCATATTCTATTTTTCAAACATAGTACATTTTTTCAGCCAAATCTCTTACATATGAGATGCTGAGATGAGTAGTTTTGACGGATCATTATTGTATTAGTGGACTATTGTACTCTCCCATGTCAGGACTGAGTCTCAGGACACTTAGATTTGAGGACCAATGTAGCCATTTAGTCATTATAGAGCAATTATTGATGCCCCGTTTTATATCAGTGCTTTCTCATTGGATAGATGGTGTTTTAGATGGATTATATTGCATGATTATGACTCATCTTTTTTATATTGTGTTATGGTTATCATTGCTCTTATACTCATTTTTGTGACATGTATTAACATGTGGTGTCATGATCTGGCAGTCATAATTATATGGACTTGGATGTATTTTGTATTATGTATTGGTACTTTATGGTTATATTGATCCATGTATTGTATGTTGAGCTCATCTCAACCATTGATTAAAACATTTTATATTTTAATATTATCCACTCATTTTGAAAGTGGTTAGGCTTCGGTTGTGATTGTGTTTCTCTCATTTCTATTTAAAGGAGAGAGCTTCTCATTTGTAAGGGGTCTTTGGCTCTTGGATCTGAATAATAGAAATATTTTTCTGTAGATATTTTCTAGATCTGCTTTGCATATGATGTTCTAAAATGGTGATTGGATAGTCTTCTGCTTCCTAGCATTGTGGAAATTCATGTGATATCTATATTTTTTTCTTCTATCATTGTCTTGTCTACAGGAGGGCGTTTTGGCTGGAGTGTTTTTGCAGGGGGACCTCAACTCGCTCGGTTATCTTCGTCTTGGATCACGGGGGTTTTCATTAGTTTCATTGTGATCTATGATTACTTATTTTTACTTTCCTATAGCATTTATTTTCCTTATCTTGTATTGGAAAATATGATATTGTTGACGTTTGCTCATGCAGGGTAGGGGGCGCATTGGTGGTTTGGAGCTTACATCTGTCATAGAAATCACTTGGATATTCCATAATTGATCGGGATAGAAAAGATCATCACTGTTAAGAATTCTACAAGCATTTACAGGTACGATCCAACAGGTAACTCTCTTCTCTTTAACAGATATGAAGCCATTGTACCTGCTTTTCCTTCCATTTTTCTGAAAACTCCTAAAATACTAAAAACCCTAAAAAGTACTAAAACTAGGAACCGTCCAATATTTGGACAAACCACTACTGGGTTTCATAGATCAGGCCTCCCCTTCATTGAATCTACTACAACACTGGTCAAATTCTTATTGGTTTGACCTAGATCTAATTTTTAGATTGAAAAATTGACTTGCTAGGGTTCTGACTTTTTCTGATTTATGAATTCATATACTGATAGATTGGGTCCCACATAGTCCAAATCACCCTCAAATATATCCATATTCGTGGTAGTTCTACCTAGATCTGAGTTTTAGACTAAAACAGCCCTAGCGCCCTCACTGAAAATTGGACTTTTCCAAAGTTTACTTTTTTTTTTCTGAAATCTGACAGGCTAGGATGATAGATCAGGGTTTGAGCACTCCAAAATACCCCCAACACTGAGCTAGTTCCTACCAGGTTGCCCTAGATTTGAGAAATTGACTTTCATCCTCCTAGCCCCCCTCATCAGATTTTGACTTTTCCAGATCTGTTTTTTCCTGCAATTTTCTGACTTGGGTTTGTAGATCAGGCCATCCTGATATCATTTCCCTTCCAACGCTGAGCTGATAGTCTCATGGTGGTTCTAGATCTGCATATCTGCCTCTCCAAGCCCTAGCGCTTGCCCTCCTTCTACTGATTATCCTATAACTGAAATCTTCCAGGCCAAATCCTTTTCCGGGTCCATAGATCAGGGTATTGTTGGCATGCAACAACCCTCTCAATTTTTTATACTGTGCTGAATAAAAATGATCAGTTCTCTTCTATGATTTATTACAAAGAATAATATAAGAGTGCCTTCAGAATATTTGATTCTGAAGGTACTCTCAATTTTAGAAGAGTTAAGAGTCATATTAGAAATTTATGAAACACTTTCATAAATTTAATAAATTAGCAGTTGTTAATCTTGTAATTATATACATATAATCAATTTTTATTATTATCCATTCATCTGATTATATATTGATTTAGGAGATTTAAAGTATAGTATGCTAAATAGTTCTTTGGATTAAAATGAAAATAAATTTTGAACATGTTACGATTTGGTTTTATTGATTTCTTTTGACAAGGTATTTATTATTGTTAGTTTTTGTAATTTTTATGATTAGGGTTGATCAATTAATTGAAATATTTTATGTTAACACTAATAATATATTTTTACATAAAACTTGATCTTTTAATACCATGTCATTTTTCAAATTGTGGAAAGTGTATATATGTTTCCCAAAATAGCTAAAGTTTATTTTTATATATCATTTCGAAATCTTCATTGTGATATAATCATAATAATTGAATTTTGATTTAGTGTTTAGTTTTTAATAAGTTTTCCATCTGATCATACTTTGCAATAGGTCATATGATGATTTGGATCCTATGAGTTCATTCAAAACTATATTATTTTATCTTTGAATCGATTACATGCATAAATTTGGTTTTGAGCATTTTAATTATTATCCAAAGTTGACCTTGCTACTTGGTTGGTTTTACGAAACCCTAGGAGACATCATTTCTTGTAATGACAACTTCACATCATTTGGTTCAATAGCACGATTTCCTTCCACGTATAATCCTTGCTTATTAATGTTGACAGTTGTGTTTATGGTATGAGATACAAATTGTTGGTTTGAGGACATTTGTTCAAAAGGATTTGAATATGTGATGATTACCCTAGTCAGATATGTTCATATTAACACCATCCTATCTGACAGTCGTTTACATCCATGAATTTATTTGATTTTGAATATCTTGTAATGATTTCAAATCACATCAATTTGTTTGATGAATACTTGTGATGGTTTGATGGTGAAGTTCTCACGTGTAGGAACCAGTCTAGGGTTACTCATTATCTCCTCTAGAATTGCGTGAAGGTTCATAACATGTCTGTGTATTCACGTATACCTATTCCTTCAGTCTTTACAACCCCTTTCAATCCTCTGTCACAGAAAGAACCGATAATTGAACAGATGGCTCCCTTGAGTCGTTTTGAGCTTTCTAGTCTAGAAATGCTAGAAGCCAACCCTGAAGTTCTCACCCTATTTGAGAAAATTAATTGGAAACTCTTCTTTTGGGGTTTCAGTGGACACAACGAAGAAGTTACCAGATGATTTGCATTGTCTTTTGATGGAAATGTTGCTCAGATAGGGGATTTACAGTTAGTCATAGATGAATAATTTATTGCGAAAGTTACAAAGCTGCCTCGGACTGGTGAACACTGGTTCAAAGGGTCACGAATTGATAAGAAAAATTTCAAGTAGTTCCTTCTCCCATTGTCAAAAGAAGATGCACACCTTAAATTCAGTTTTCTTGTGAAATATTTGAGGAATTAATGGCGTGCTCCTTTTCAGGTCATCTCCAAGTACATCTCTTGTGATGGTTAGTATTTGAATGTTCAATTATACCATCTGAGAATTTTCATGGCTCTTATGGGTTTGGAGTTAAATCTACCCTACTTTCTACTTCATAGTTTTCATAAAATGGCTATCATGGTTCAGCGTACCATTGGTGATCAAGACTGTAGTCTTTTCCATCATGGCCTTATCAAAATGTTAGTTCAGTATCAGTTAGTTATAGTAGGAAAAACATGGGATGAATTCTTAAAAGAAAATGACTTTGGGTCAAGCCAATTTTGGCCTACTTACTCATCTAAAACTTGTGCAAAATGAAGAAGACCTTGTGAAGGAGAAGTAAAAGAGGAAACCGACCATATAATTTATCATGACGGACTAGATAAGCTCTGTCTAATAGTTGAAAATGAGAGATTTTATACTGAAAACCCTCCTGAACAATCCAAGAGAGAAAACGAAGTGGGAGAGGGAAGTAAAATAGTTGTTCAGACGCACCATTCGAGGAAATTTCAACTCAAAATGGGCCTTTTAACTTTTATTCAAATTCCATGTCATCATGTGTTAGCCAATGAAATTGCTTTAAATTTGAAATACCGTATAGGTCTTAAACACCTTTTTAATATAAAGTTAGGGATAGGTATCATAAAAAAACTACTTTTTTTGTTTGTATTTTTGACATATCTCCCCGTGTTTTTACTCAAATTTCGATCGGGAGAGCTCGTTGGATGCAGAATTAAATTCCGCATCCATCAAGTACCCACTCGGCATACTTTTGATGGACCCCGCTGCCCAAAAAACAAGAAATACCTGAAAAAACAGAATGATGATGTCATCATTCCATGCTCCAAGGAGTATGATACTCTTTCGGTTATCATACCTGAAAAAAAAGACTTATCATACTCCTTCATTCCATGTTATCATACTCTTTCGGTTCCAAGAACTATAGAACGGAGTATTGAACCCATTTTTGTTGAGGATAATAGTGAAAACGAGGATGAATCTCTTCCTCGTGAAACCCTAATCAGTGACTTTGAAGAGGAACAGATTAATAGTGACAACGATGTGGTGGTATCTCCTAAGACACTCCTGAAAGACAATTCATTAGAGAAAATTTGAGGTAAAAAATGGGCCTCCTAAGAGATGTACTACAAAAATATAAGATATATTAAAATATTATGAGTTAGGGGTTTTATGGGGTAGGTAT
>LPNX010848581.1:73442-83654 GCA_001517045.1 Pseudotsuga menziesii
TGTATTTTTTGCAATGTTTTCATGAATAAATATCATCTTATTATTCAAATACTTAGTATTGAATATTAGTTATTGATTAATAGAACATCACCGAAAATTAAAAGTAGTTACCTATTTTAAATTTTCTGTTGTTGTGCATATTCAACAAAGTGATTTTATGATAATGATTTAAATATTTTCATTTAAATCATTATTGTCTATCTCTTTGTGAAACATTAATTGATAATTAATTTAGTCTTCAAGTTGCTCTCAGTTGAGATAGGATAGTTAGTTAATTTTAATCTTAGCTTAGTTTATTTCTTAAATTTAGTTTATTTTAACAGTTGTTAAATAGAATTAGATTAATTTGATAAAACTTAAAATAGTCTTTAAGTTAAAATATTTGAAGCAAAACCCTAAAAAATTGAAGACTTTCCTTAAGAAAGCATTTTAGGATAACTTAGGTTTTAGAAAACTAATTCTAGGGTTTATTTAGGTAGTAATAAAATTAGGATAAATTTTTACTGAATTTTTAGATTCTCCTTAAGAGGAGAAATTCAGTTGGTAGCAGGACCATAACCTGCAAGATTTTTCCATTTCAAACACATTGGGAGCTGCTCTAAGTAACTTGTGTGGGATTAATCTCCTTAAGTTGGCCAAGTTAGAAATTTTGGCCAACAAATGGCGCTAGAAGGAGGGCCTGTTAATGATTAATGGCAGGTAAAACTGATGATAAAAATTCAACCGGTTAACAACCTCTGTTACAATCTGAAGTTAGTAGATCACCATTCATAGAAACTGTGAGGAGCATGGTTGAGCATGATCACATTACATCTCCATTCACTTCTGAACAGAGTACTCAAAATTTAGAAGAATCACATCATATTTTATGAGAGCATATGCTCATCAACTTGGTTTAACTCCAATAGACTATGGTCTCCCTGGACAACAAAGACGTAATCCTCAATTGAATATAGTTACTCAAGATTCAATAGAAGCTGATAGCACTCCAAGTTATCAAGTTAGAAGTCATCATCGAGAAACTACTAGAACAAATACTTCTAGAAGATTGATTTCTGTAGGTGGTTTTGATCAACCACCCTCTCTTTCAGAATCACTATCCGATAGTCCAATGTCAACTAATTCAGGGAATTCTTCAGATTCTCAAGGAATTCCTATGGCTGGAAACACACCTGTAGGAGGAGGAGGTAATCCTCCACCTAATCCTTCATCCAATCCACAACTTCCTTGGTTGAGAATAGCTGCTGTAGCTGTGCCTGGTATACAACATCCTCTACCCAAACATTCAGATAAACTTCTTCCGAAGTTTAATCCAGATAACAAGGAGTCTTCAGAGGTGCATGTAGATAAATTCATGTTAGCTGTTCAAACCTTGAATGTTCAGCATGAAGACGTGGTTTGTCGGTTGTTCCCTTTAACTTTTGAAGGGAAAGCATCTACTTGGTACTTTTCTTTAGTCCAAGGATCAATCACAAAATGGGCTGAATTCAATAAAGCTTTCTTAGATAAATTTGGGGAGGATAAAACACCTGCTCTTTTAGCTCTTGAGTTATCTTGGATTAAAATGGAACCTAAAGAAAGAATCAATGATTTTAATCAGATATTTCTTACGTCAAAAATAAAATTCCTATTGCTTCTCAACCACCCGAGGATATAATCATAGAAAATTATACTGCAGCCTTACCAAAATATTCTGGGATGTTTGTTAAGAGAGTTGGTAAAACAACTCTTGTGGAAACTTTTGAGGAAGCCATAAAAGTTGAAAAGGATTCTATGTCCTATGAACCAGATAGAAGTGGAAAAGATGATACTTTTCCTCATAGGAATATTGAAAGACCTAATTCGAAAAAGGATAAGGAATTTGATGTAGAACAACTGCAGAATGCTATTCGGGCATTAACTAATGAAGTTGTAGGATTAAAAAAACTAATTCTGAAGCTTCCTCCTCTAGAGGATATTTTAGAAATAAGTTTAGACAGAATCCTAACACTAATAATAAAATGAGTACACTGCCTGATATAGCAGTAAATGAAGAAATTTTTAATACTTTTCAAGCTATTTTATCTTTATCCGAAACTCCCTCAAATCAAGAAACCGCTAAAAATGAAGAGGAAGAGGAATCTGAAAATGAAGAAGAAATGGAAGAACCTCAACAAGTTAACGGTCATTTCTGGGACAATCTTGTAAACGATTGTGAAGGTAAAGGTCCTCCTTTAGGACAACATGCCTATAATACTTGTTGTAGAACATTTTCAAATACTCCTAGAGCAACATCAATTTCTACTCTAAGTAACGATAACAATAATTCAAAACCTAATAAACAGATTCAATCTGGAAAACAGACTCAATCTACGAAGACTGCTCAGCCTATTCAAAATGCTCCAAAGTTGGCTTTACAATATGAAATAATTGAATATTTAAAGAAGACATGTGCAAACATCAGTATGTATGATCTTATTCAAATTTACCCAATGCCTAATAGTCCTATTATAAATCCTGCCATGAGTTCAGTATTTGCTAATGCTAAACAAAATGTAGCTGCAAATAATTCTAATAGTGATTTAATACCAACTGATAAAGGAAATAAAACATGTATAGCTTGTAGTCTTGAATTTAATTGTAAAAACAATATTGTGGAATATGAAGCTCTAATTCAGGGTTTGAAGAAAGCGATTGATTTGGGTATCAAAGTGTTAATTGCATATGGTGATTCTGAAATCATCGTCAGACAGGTCTTTAATTCTATTCACTGCATTTCTGAACATTTGTAGAATTATCAACGAGAGATATGGAATCTCATTTTACATTTTGATGCATTTAATATAATGTCAGCTCCAAGTTTCCAAAACCAAGGGGCATATTTATTAGCAAATGTATCATCAAAACTGATTCCATCAGAGAATTTCACACCTAATTTCTTTTCAGTTGAATTGATTTTTAGGCCTTCTATTCTACATAATATCTTTAACTGGCGTGTGTTTGATAATGACGTGCAGGTGCTGAATTTCCTAACAAATGATGATACTTTCAAATATTCAGCCATTGATGAAGTTACACATGATGAAAATATGCGGGATTTTTCGGTAATAAATGATTTTTGTTCAGTTGAAAAAGCTTTCGAAAAGGTAAAACCAATTCCTAATTCAGTTTTGAGATTAGAAAAGTTTTTTGATCTTCAAGATAAATTTAGGTCTGTTCCTAATTGTAAAACCAATAGCTCACAAATGAAGTATGAAACTATAAATTTAGGAACAAAACTGAATCCTCAAACTGTAAACCTAGGAATAGATTGTACTCCTACAAAAAAATCAGCATTCATAAAATTATTTAAATAATTTAAGGATGTCTTTGCATGGACATATGACAATTTGAAAACTTTCAATCCACAAGTCATGCAACACATTATTCCAATAAAACAAGAAGCAAAACCTTTCCAACAGAAGCTTAGGAAGTATCATCTGTCACTTGAACCAACAATTAAGAAGGAACTAAATAAACTTTTAGCTGCTAGGATTATTATTCCTATTCGGCATACTCAGTGGGTAGCTAACTTGGTTCCAGTTAGGAAGAAAAACAGTGATATTCAACTATGTGTTGATTTTAGAAATATTAATAAGTCCTCTGAAAAATATAATTACCCAGTTCCTCCTATGGAACAGATCCTTCAAAAAGTTTTTGGGTCTGAGATACTGTCACTTCTTTATGGTTTCTCAGGGTACAACCAAATATTGGTGTCCTCGGATGATCAACTGAAAACAACTTTTAGAACTCCATGGGGAACATACGCTTACAGAAAGATGCCTTTTGGGTTAATCAATGCTGAGGTAACTTTTCAAAGGGCAATGGATATTGCTTTTAGAGGGTTAATTAATCATTCAGTAGTTGTCTATCTAGATGACGTTACTGTATTTTGTAAATGTCGACATGATCACATTAATCATCTTAGAAAGGTATTTGAACGTTGTAGGAAATTCAGGGTTTCCTTAAATCCAAAGAAAACAATATTTGCTGTTTCAGAAGGTATTTTATTAGGTTGCGTGGTTTCAAAACATGGGATCATGATTGATCCTAAAAAAACCCAAGCTATCTCAAAAATAACATACCCTTCTAGCAAAAAAGCAATGCAATCGTTTCTTGGTAAAATAAACTTTGTCAAAAGATTTATCCCCAGTTTTTCTTAAATCATCCATCCTTTACAAAAAATGATTAAGAAGGATGCTATTTTTAATTAGGGACAAACTGAAAAAGAATGATTTCAGAGAATTTTAGAAGCCATTTCAGAAGCCCCTAGTCTTTTGAGCCCAGATTTTAACAAAGATTTCATATTATATGCTTTCGCTTCTCACATAGCATATGCAGCAATTTTAACTCAGCTAAATCAGCAAAATAGTGAAGTGCCAATTTATTTTATGAGCTCAAATTTTAAAGGTGCTGAACTTAATTACCATAAGGTTGATAAGAAAGTTTTTTCTGTTTTCAAAGCTGTCAAGCACTTTCATCCATATTTATTGAAATCTAGAATGAAAGTGATAGTTCCTTACCCTTCAGTCAGAAATTTGCTAGTGCAAAAAGATTTAGGTGAAAAAAGAGCACCATGGATGACAACTCTTCAAGAGTATGACTTAAAAATTAAGCCTTCAACAGTAATCAAGGGTCAAGGATTACGTAAACTTGCTACTGAAGCAAGTCATTTGCCTAATAACAGTTCCAAAGCTGTCATTGATGAAGTCTTACTAACTATGGAGATTTACTTTTATCCTCCACCACATGATTCTTGGTACACAGATTTAAGAACACTTATGGAAACAAGAAATACTCCTAATTACCTTGAACCAAGGAAAATGAGAGCACTTACACTGAAATATGCTCCTTATTTAATAATTGATAATATTCTTTTTAGGAGAAATTCAGATGGTGTTTTACTTCGATGCCTAGACAAAGATGAAACATAAGTGATTTTGAAAGAATTACATTTTGGACCAGCAGGTGGTCATTTTGGTGGAGAAACTATGACACATAATATTTTTAGGGCTGGATATTATTGGCCTACTTTATTTCGAGATTCCTACGCTTTTATCAGGAAATATCAAGAATGTCAACTTGCTGCAGGTAGGGCTAAGAAATATGCTTTTCCTTTACAACTTGTTTCAGTGGAAAGGCCTTTTCAGTAATGGGGTATTGATATAGTAGGACCAATAAACCCTCCCTCTTCTATTCAACACAAATACATTACAACTGTAACTGATTATTTTACCCGATGGGTAGAGGTTGCACCTTTAAGGGTTGTAAGCATCAATAAGGTTATCTTATTTTTATAATATTTTATCGTAACAAGATTTGGTGTTAGATTCCCTTGTTTTTGATAATGCCTCATGTTTTTCATCAGTTGAGTTAACTCAATTTGCTTTAGAGAAAGGTATAAGGCTTAGGTATTCAGCTAACTATCATCCTGATGGAAATGGTTTTTAGCTGAATCAACAAATAAAAGTTTGTTGAAAATTCTCAAAAGAACTATTTTAGCTCAACATCGTAATTGGCATACAGAGTTGTTTAATGCCCTTTGGGTAGATAAAGTAACTCCTAAAGCTGCAATAGGTAACTCACCTTTCTTCCTGGTTTATGGAACTGAGGCTATTTTATCTCCAAATTTATTTTTACCCTCATTACAGTTAGCCCAGTCTGTTCAGGATTAAGATAGTCCAGCAATGGAGAAAAGGATTAACACTTTATTAAAACTTGAGGAGGAAAGAGACAGGTCAAAACAACATTTTACAAAACATCAACAGATTGTTAAGTCCTGGTTCGATCAATCCTCAAGTTCAAACCAAGAATTCCAGGTGGGGGACTTGGTGTTAAAATCATACAAATTTCATGAGGAGAAAGGAGATCATACCAAGTTTCAAAAAATTTGGTTAGGCCCATTTGTTATTGCTGAGAAGATAGGTCCAAGAACTTTTCGTTTGCAAACCCTAGAACGTCAGTTCGAAACATTTCCAGTAAATGGACTGATCTTAAAAAAATATTTTTGCTGACTTTTAGACCCTAAATTTGTATATAATTATGTATAGCTTGTTTTCTTTTTAAATCAGTTTCTGTCTGTAAATAATTTTATTTAAAATTTTCTTGTATATATTATTATCATAAAATTTTATAAAATTATCGAGATTTTGTACAATCCTTTATCAAATAGAATTATGATAAATTCATGATTCTTATGTACATTCAAATATCATTTGAATCATGTAAATACTCTTGAAACTAATTTTCGATTTTCTTAATCAAATATTAATATATCAATCATTTGTATCAAGGATTGTCGAATCTCTGTATATATATTTCAAGATAATTAGTCACTAATGTACATATGTTGATGAGAGGACAAGTGTAAATAAATAAGTCCCGTGGTTTAAACTCAGTTTGTTCATTAGTTTAAAATTATGGTATTAGACTAAGTCTTTTAAAAATTGGTTCAAAGTGATCAAAGTTTCTTAAAGTCTATTAAGAACCTATCATTATTTGTAAATATTTGTAAATGTTATTCAGATTATCCCTCATTCTCTTATTTTCTTTTGATAATTAGGATGGATGATTAATGTCTTTTTCAAAACTTGTACTTAGAAAATATTTATGGATCTCTACCATTAGTCATTTCTTTTAAAGTTATTTACAATATGTAAAATTTTTAGATATGTTCCATTCAATAAAATTCTAAAATTTAAAATGAGAGACGGAAGGTCTTAGTAATAAGCTGATCCGATCAGGATCATAAATATCACTGGCATGACATTATTAGGAAAATGATAATGGCTCTTGGTCATAAGGTCAAGAGATAGGGGTTCTAATCATGAGCCAGCTGATTCATTTTCTGGTGATATTAGTGACTGACATTACCATTTGGTCACCATGCTAGGTAATGATCTCTTATTTTATAAAATGTAAAATTTCAAACTCAATAAAGTGAAACATAACTTTGATTGAAGAATAGGAGGTCTCATCACGAGCTGGCCTAATCATGATCATCAATGCTGTCTAGTATAACTTTATTTCTGATCATGAGGGTGATCGCTCTTGGTTAAAATATCAAGAGACAAGAGGTCTCATCAGGAGCCGGCTTGCTTATTCTAGGTAGTTCTCATGAATGATACTATCACATCAGGTTATCATGCCTCGATAGTAGTCTTCGGTCAAAATAATTGTTTCTGATTTTTAGTTTATATTTCTAAAAAATAAAAAAAGAGAAGAAATTATTATATTCATGGAATAGATCCTAGAAATTTATCAGTGAAGTAGATTTCTATATCTTATACTGATGGTGCAGATTATCTTTACTATAAGTAATTTGTTTTGATTAGGATAATACTAAGTTTATCTTTAACAAAACTTTTATTTACAGAGATGGGATATTTCTGAATTATACTTGCGAATATAAATTAGATAATGGTTCTTACTTAGACTGGGAATTTTTGATTGTTTTGAATAGGTTTTAAGATTTCGTTTATACTATCATTTGAAAATTGTATGAGCAGAGATAACTGGTTCGCCCAGGTAGTCGCCATTTGTTGGTAGGCAACAGGGACTCTCAATTTTTTCTACTGTGCTGAATAAAAATGATCAGTTCTCTTCTATGATTTATTACAAAAAATTATATAAGAGTGCCTTCATAATCTTTGATTCTGAAGGTACTCTCAATTTCAGAAGAGTTAAGAGTCATATTAGAAATTTATGAAACACTTTCATAAATTTAAAAAATTAGCAGCTGTTAATCTTGTAATTATATATATATAATCAATTTTTATTATTATCAATTCATCTGATTATATATTGATTCAGGAGATTTAAAGTATAGTATGCTAAATAGTTCTTTGGATTAAAATGAAAATACATTTTGAACATGTTATGATTTGGTTTTATTGATTTCTTTTGACAAGGTATTTATTATTATTAGTTTTTGTAATTTTTATGATTAGGGTTGATCAATTAATTGAAATATTTTATGTTACCCCTAATAATATATTTTTACATAAAACTTGATCTTTTAATACCATGTCAGTTTTCAAATTGTGGAAAGTGTATATATGTTTCCCAAAATAGCTATAGTTTATTTTTATATATCATTTCGAAATATTCATTGTGATATAATCATCATAATTGAATTTTGATTTAGTGTTTAGTTTTTAATAAGTTTTCCATCCGATCATACTTTGCAATAGGTCATATGATGATTTGGATCCTATGAGTTCATTCAAAACTAGATTATTTTACCCTTGAATCGATTACATGCATAAATTTGGTTTTGAGCATTTTAATTATTATCCAAAGTTGACCTTGCTACCTGGTTGGGTTTACGAAACCCTAGGAGACATCATTGCTTGTAATGACAACTTCACATCATCTGGTTCAATAGCACGATTGCCTTCCACATATAATCCTTGCTTATTAACATTGACAGTTGTGTTTATGGTATGAGATACGAATTGTTGGTGTGAGGACATCTGTTCAAAAGGATTTGAATATGTGATGATTACCCTAGTCATATATGTTCATATTAACACCATCCTATGTGACATTCGTTTACATCTATGAATTTATTTGATTTTGAATATCTTGTAATGATTTCAAATCACATCAATTTGTTTGATGAATACCTGCAATGGTATGATAGTGAAGTTCTCACGCGTAGGAACTAGCCTAGGGTTACTCATTAGCTCCTCTAGAATCTTGTTAAGGTTCATAACATGTCTGTGTATTCACATATACCTATTCCTTCAGTATTTACAACCCCTTTCAATCCTCTGTCACAGAAAGAACCGATAATTGAACAGATGGGTCCCTTGAGTTGTTTTGATCTTTCTGGTCCAGAAATGCTAGAAGCCGACCCTGAAGTTCTTGCCCTCTTTGGGAAAATTAATTGGAAACTCTTCTTTTGGGGTTTCAGTGGACACAACGAAGAAGTTACTAGACGATTTGCATTGTCTTTTGATGGAAATCTTGCGAAGATAGGTGATTTACAGTTATTCATAGGTGAAGAATTTATTGCGAAAGCTATGAAGCTGCCTCAAACTGGTGAACGCTGGTTCAAAGGGTCACGAATTGATAAGAAAAAATTCAAGCAGTTCCTTCTGCCATTGTCAAAAGAAGATGCACACCTTAAATTCAGTTTTCCTGTGAAATATTTGAGGAATCAATGGCATGCTCCTTTTGAGGTCATCTCCTAGTACATCTCTTGTGATGGTCGGTATTTGAATGTTCAATTATACCATTTGTGAATTTTAATGGCTCTTAATGGTTTGAAGTTAAATCTACCCTAATTTCTACTTCATAGTTTGCATAAAATGGCTATCATGGTTAAACGTACCATTGGTGATCAAGACCATAGTCTTTTCCATCACAGTCTTATCAAAATGTTAGTTTAGTATTAGTTAGTTACAATAGCGAAGTAGTCGATCAATATTTCGAAACAACATAAGGATAATCGGTTGAAAGACATTGAAGAAGCCTGTGGCAGGTTGAAAACAGAGTTACAACAACCAAAAAATGAATTGCTAATGTGGGTAGATCGATGGCAACAAATGAAAGCCAAGAAAGACAAATACAAGGCAGAAAATAAATTGTTAGCTGCAACTAATGATAAATTATTGAAAGATGAAAGAGTTTATGAAGAAAAAATCTTGAAACTTAGGGCCAAGCTGTCAGAAGCTAGGAAAGAAATCAAGTTATAGATAGCAACGACTTAGTCTATTTTTAGTTATTTTAATTTCGATTTTGACAGGGAAAAATGTTTTAATTAGCACACCTGCAAAATAGTAGATTTTACAGGTATGCTTACAATTCGCATTATGTTTTCTGTTATCATGATTTTAATGAGAAATTAATTTTTGTTATAGGTGTACATATTGTTGACATGCTGTAAAGAATGAAGACTATTTTTGCTTGTCGTTGGCATTCGCTGGTGGTTCTGGAAGGATTGGATACTAAAGACAGCCACGTCAGAGGTTGATTCAACTAGCCAGAAGTTACTATAGGCTAGCCATATAATTGACATTGTTGTTTCATATCTGCCAAGTGCCTTCTTTTGAAGAAATTCGATGCATCAAGATAGGGATATAATTTCTGTCTTTATTATGTAGTGGTTGTTAAAAACCGAAGGGATATTTTTAGAATGTTTGTTACATAGAAACTGGAAGGAGTTACTAGTCTTATTATATAAGCTAG
>LPNX010848581.1:84257-134257 GCA_001517045.1 Pseudotsuga menziesii
GTGCATATTCAACAAAGTGATTTTATGATAATGATTTAAATATTTTCATTTAAATCATTGTTGTCTATCTCTTTGTGAAACATTAATTGATAATTAATTTAGTCTTCAAGTTGCTCTCAGTTGAGATAGGATAGTTAGTTAATTTTAATCTTAGCTTAGTTTATTTCTTAAATTTTAGTTTATTTTAACAGTTGTTAAATAGAATTAGATTAATTTGATAAAACTTAAAATAGTCTTTAAGTTAAAATATTTGAAGCAAAACCCTAAAAAATTGAAGACTTTCCTTAAGAAAGCATTTTAGGATAAATTTAGGTAGTAATAAAATTAGGATAATTCTAGGGTTTATTTAGGTAGTAATAAAATTAGAATAAATTTTTACTGAATTTTTAGATTCTCCTTAAGAGGAAAAATTCAGTTGGTAGCAGGACCATAGCCTGCAAGATTTTGCCATTTCAAACACGTTGGGAGCTGCTCTAAGCAACTTGTGTGGGTTTAATCTCCTTACGTTGGCCAAGTTAGAAATTTCGGCCAACAGGTATATCCCAGGTGGGTTCACTGAAACGCTGTGTTGATACTGACTCCATTACCCAAGGCTGAACAGGAACTGATATCCAAGCATAGCGCTAGCCCTTCCAAGCCTTTTTCCTCGAAATTTGATCATTCCCTGATAACTCAGGTTACATGATACTTTCATATCCTTCACTGAGTCTATCTCCTTGGTACTAGACAGTCCCAACTCTGTCCTTGCTCACCTATCACAGTTACGTTTCCCAAGATAGTGTTCATCTTCATCAGTTGCTAGTACCTAAACCCTAGAGCTAGGGTTTCCATTTACCTTACACCTTATGTACCTCAAAGCCACATTTGATCTGTTCTAGTGTCTAGGTATGATCTCTCCTATCGGGAGTAGATCCGGGTCTCCCCCGTTGTTCTCTTGGACTTAGATAACATAAAGTGAAGACTGCTTTGATTGGCATGACAACCATACATTTGGGAGTCTAGGCAGTCTTGGTTCCACCTCCTTAGTTGCTTGCCCCTCTACCATCCATCCTGGATTTACCTCACACAGGAAACTACAAGGTTAGTGATAACATTTTGGTACCGTTGCCAGAAAGGTAGAGGCCTACTTTGGTTCAACATACCTCACCTTTCCCTACGACATATCTTTTATTGGTGAATTACTTGTGTGGTTCACCTAGTGACTCCACCATACGACTCCACTGAGGACCATGCCCAACATATTAATCTTAAGTTCTTAGAGCATACCATAAATCATAATGAATTCAGATTTATTTTTGAGGCACATGAAAGAAGTAACCAAAAACATGATTGAAACTACAAGACAAATAAACGAAAGGGATAGATGGAGGTCATACTACGGGTATGAGGATGATCTTGAGCATGACTATGGGTATGAATCTAGTTATCATAATATTTTTGATACCTACCAATTGCTTCACCCATGCAATGAATATTTACCAACCATCCCGAGTGGACTTGTAAGTCAACATGAACCTAGAAGTCAGTCTCAGTCAAAGCCTTATAGCTAAGTAACCGAAGCTATTAAAAACCAAGACAAACGGTCTCCTTTTGACTTTTCTGAAATACCAGGAGCACCTCATGCTATGCCAAATGATTACACTAGTAGGTTTCCCCAATTTAGTGGAAATAATGATATATCTATTGAAAGTCATTTCGTCATTCTCTGGGATTACATGGAATCTAGAGGTGCAAAAAATGAAGATGTTTATATGCGAGCCTTAGGAGAATCCTTGCAAGGGGATGTTCAACTATGGTTTGATCATTTAGCACCAACATCTATCATTGGGTATGACATGTTCACAAATTTTTTAATTGATAGTTGGAGTAGGAACACTGATAAAATTTTAGAGTGTCAGTCTAGCAATGATTGTGCAGTTGATAATCAATATATCGACAATGTGCTTTCTCAATTGGACCATTCCTCTCCTGATATGTTCCAAATTATGAGCATGCCTGCAATCCATAAGAATGTTACAGATTACTTTGAGAATAATGTTTCAAAACCTCATGTTGAAACTAAGAAGGATATCAATCAAATCATACAAGATACTATGCTATTATTACCTAAAGCAGTCATAGAGAAAATCCAGGATTTGATCCGTGGAAGGGAACCTAATCACCACCAAGAAGCATGCATAGTTGAGCCTTCCATTTGTGAGTCCATTAAAGAGACTTTAGAAGAGGAAATCCATAGTCATTGCCTAATTAATGATAATTTGAGTCAGTATGCAAGCCATCTGAATCTGGATTTAGATTTTAATGAAATCAATCAAACTTTCGATGAAGAGAAATCTTGTGGTGATATTGTGATTGAAGAGCATGCCTGTAAGAGTGATAGGGAAATTGAAACCGAACTTATTGATGTTTTCCCTTATCTTGAGCTTAAAGAAGAACAATCACATGATAATACGATTATAACTAAACTCGATCAAGAACATTGCAATGAGGAGCTTTGTCCTGATAACATCGATAGAATTCTTCATCCAATCCTTAATCAAAATATGTTGATTCAATTTGTGGATACTGACCTTGTTTTGAATCTTGAAATCACTCCTGGAATTAATTTAAAATCTCTTTCCTCTCATCAAATTCTGAGATCAATTATTCCAAGTTTGGGAGAAAATTTTCAATCCACCCTCCCGTCCCAGCTTTTGAAATCTTCTTGTATGGGTTTGTCTCTTAGTCAAGTTGTTACTTTTGAAATTTTGAATCAAAATTTTAAGCATTATCTTGTAATTGGGGAAAAGGCACTTCATGTCTATTCTCAGTCATTCGTAATGAACAATTTTTTTTCAATTTGTAAATTTGTATTATGGATGGCTTGAGAAACTGTATAAAGATCAATTTCATCTTTTCTCCATTTTTAAACAACAAATGGGCTTGATCTGATTCACAGTTTCACTACATTACAATTTGTTCCCATTTGATTCTCTTGGAGTAAATAGATTTGAATGTCCTAGTAGGGTAGAGGAGAAAACAAAGAACTGTTTGGAGTGGCCGAGTCATGAAACATATTGTATTCCTCCATCAAGAACAAACTTGCATGCCTTTTTATGACCCTATCAGCATCTTGATGGATGAATTTTAAGAAATTCAATCTTATCCCTGGCATGATTTCATTTCTCTTGATCCATGTCTTTCTTTTATTTTCAAACAACAAGTTATAATGGCTTCAATTTTCATTTACATTACTTACAAGCCATCTTTGATTTGTTGTATCATTAACGGTAATGAAAGCTCAATAGATTTGTTTAGCAAGTGGTTGCATTGGATTTATGATTTTACCTAACAGTTGTCTAAAATTGTTAGAGTAGGGTAGGTAGGAATTGAATAAGCCTTTCCCAACAGTAGTATAGAATCTCGCTTTGTTGTCTGAAGCTCAACTTTAAAGCTCTTAGTGTAATTTTGTTATCTTGAAAGATAAAAAAAATCAAACTTTTATTGAAAGTTATGGTTATAGATTTATTTTCTTCTTTTCAGTTTCATGCATCTTTATTTTCAGTATTTTATATATTATTGACATATTGTTTTGACGACTGGTCTATGAGTTTGGTATAGCTCTGGACATGTTGCAGGTAGTTAGGTACATTATTGGTAGCGGTTACAGAGCTGGATGGATTGATCGAGGATGCGAGAAGTAGAGTGCGAGGACCAGAGATTCTAAGGTTCTGAAGCGCTCTTTTCAGCAGAGCGCTTGTCCTAGCTGGAGCCAAATGTTATCACATATATAGTAGCCAGGCTACCATATTCTATTTTTCAGACATAGTACATTTTTTCAGCCAGATCTCTTCCATATGAGATGCTGAGATGAGCAGTTTTGACAGATCATTATTGTATTAGTGGACTATTGTACTCTCCCATGTTAGGAATGAGTCTCAGGACACTCAGATTTGAGGACCGATGTAGCCATTTAGTCATTACAGAGCAATTATTGATGCCCAGTTTTATATCAGTGCTTTCTCATTGGACAGATGGTGTTTCAGATCGATTATATTGCATGATTATGACTCAGCTTTTTTATAGTGTTATGGTTATCATTGCTCTTATACTCATTTTTGTGACATGTATTAACATGTGGTGTCATGATCTGGCGGTCATAATTATATGGACTTGGATGTATTTTGTATTATGTATTGATGTCCCTACTTAGACTTGGAAGTACTTGATCTATACTCATTGGTTTACTCTCCTTAGGGAGAATAGAGGTAGTCATTCCCACCATTGTTTTGGATTTCTAGTGTTGGCTTCATCATTCACTATCTCCACCCATCCATTACCTTCCAGGTTTAGTTTTCAACCTGACTGACTTCTTGACTTATGGCATGGAGGATATTTTTCCTCGCTAGAACTTTTGTTGGACAAACCTTCCTGTTTATATTGTGTCTCGCCTCTGAGTTGGTGACAAAACTTTCTTTTGGTGAGTTGGATTGTATGCATAAATAATTCTGGTTGGTTATCTCGATGTTTGGCACTGTGTAGAACTCCCCCTGGTCACTTGAGATGTTGTTGGCTAAAACTGAAAGCTCATGTACTACTTATATTGGAAATATTATATATGCGGCCATGGAAAATGAAAATGCTAAACTGTGTTTCTTAACATATGTAAATAGGGCAAGAGCAATGAAATGCTAAAATACCCCTTGAAGGGTATAAGAAAAGGTCCAAAAAAGTAATGGTTAAAAATATGTTCTATCCAAATATTGCTGACCTTATAAAATAAATATTTCCCAGATGAAAGCTACGATTAGCTGTGATTTTAGGCACTGGTGAAGTCCTAAAGGATCATATAGGCCAAAAGGCCATGGAAATAAAATTGATGATCCTAATGAAACTGGATCAAGCTTGATGTAGTCATGATGCCTAAGTTGAATAAGCACTCTCTAAACAATTCAACCATTTGTGAGGCACTTCCATTCCCTGTGTTGTTGTTTGTCCGAAATTGGTTATAGTGAGTATTCCTTTTCCATATCCAAAGTGTCATGATATTAAGTAGGAATTCATCCTTTGCCTTAGCCTTGTCAATTTCATCCTTCACCCTTCACTAGCAAATTGGCTACAACTATGAAGTGAGTATAGTCCTGAAAGTCTAGTCTGAGTAATAATAAATAAAGCCTTATATATGTATTGGTTGATGTAACGCCAGTGAAATGACTGCTACTTGTTGTGATTGTTGCTTGAATGAGTTATAGAGCATGTCTTAGCCTTTTAACACTTGCAATAGATGGATGAGAGTCTGAGTTATTATTGGTGTGTGATCATTTACAGATGGTTATATTGTTTATTGGATATGGTTGATGATCAGATAGAGACTTGTGAGGGGTATGAGTATACACCTAATATGGATTTGGAATCTCTTAGTCTAATGAAATAGTTTATTTCCAGTTTCGGGCACTTGCAGATACGATCAGGCTCATTTTGCCTCTCTGATGCAGTTTTTCTTCACAGGTTGATATGTCTGAGCAGGGAGATGTTTTAGTTGGATCTCCTAGGGCGTTGTATGGACATAGGGGGTGCAACCACTTGTTTGTACCATATTACCCCCATCCCAGAGATCTCGGTGGGCTCAGTTTGACAATGCAGGCACCCTAGGAGGCCATTTTGGCAGGTTCATGTTTTTCGAGGCAGATTAAAAAATGATTAAATGGCTATTGAAGAAATCAATTTGGGCTACTGAGGCAATTAAATGACATGGGATGAGTCATAATGATGAGAGTGATGTCCTCTGCACCTTCTCTAGTAGTTGCAACACCTGATTGGGCCCACACCTATTTTTGGGCATTTTTATATTATTTTCTGGAGCTTTTGGGAGGCTCACGATTTCCTCAAGGAGGCACAAAGTCAAAGAATTAAAATAGTATATTATTTTATTGTGCCATGGGGACACCCAGAGGGATTTAGTCAACACTCCATGGACCCACCATGTGCTTCATTTATTTCTTGTTGACCGGGGTACCCTCTTTATGGGTGATCTAGTCCACTTTGGTACTTTATGGTTATATTGATCCATGTATTGTATGTTGAGCTCATCTCAACCATTGATTAGAACATTTTATATTTTAATCTTAGCCACTTGTTTTGAAAGTGGTTAGGATTCGGTTATGATTTTGGTTCTCTCATTTCTATTTAAAGGAGAGAGCTTCTCATTTGTAAGGGGTCTTTGGCTCTTGGATCTAAATAATAGAAAGATTTTTCTGTGGATATTTTATGGATATGCTTTGCATATGATGTTCTCAAATGGTGATTGGATAGTATTCTGCTTCCTAGCATTGTGGAAATTCATGTGAGGTATATATTTTTTTTCTGCTATCATTGTCTTGTCTATAGGAGGGCGTTTTGGCTTTAGTGTTTTTGTAGGGGGACCTCAACTCGCTTGTTTATCTTCGTCTTAGATCAGGGGGTTTTCATTAGTTTCATTGTGATATATGATTACTAATTTTTACTTTCCTATAGCATTTACTTTCTTTATCTTGTATTGGCAAATCTAATATTGTTGACATTTGCTCATGCATGGTAGAGGGCGCATTGGTGGTTTGGAGCTTACATATGTCATAGAAATCACTTGGATCTTCCAAAATTGATTGGGATTGAAAATATAATCACTGTTAAGAATTCTACAAGCATTTCCAGGTATGATCCAACATGTAACTCTCTTATTTTTAATAAATATGAAGCCATTGTACCTGCTTTTCCTTCCATTTTTATGAAAACTCCTAAAATACTAAAAACCCTAAAAAGTACTAAAAATGGGAATTGTATGATATTTGGATAAACCACTACTAGGTTTCATAGATTAGGCCTCCCCTTCACTAAATCTACTGGAACGCTGGTCAAATTCCTGCTGGTTTGACCTAGATTTGATTTTTAGCTTGAAAACTGCATAACCCCCCACTGGAAATTTGACCTGCTAGGGTTCTGACTTTTTCTGATTTTTGACTTCATAGATTGATAGATTGGGTCCCACATAGTCCAAATCATCCTCAATGCTATCCAGATTCATGGCAGTTTGACCTAGATCTGAGTTTTACACTGAAAACAACCTTAGCACTGTTGAGGCCTGGAAAATCGTAGGCAACAACAGTAAGGGATTCTCCCCAGTCAACGTTCCCAACTAGCCCGTGACTGTTTGGTGTAGGGAATCCATCCAGTTTGCGGTCTGGCTACCGTAGGTCAAGTAACAAAAATAAAAGGTTTTACCGGTTGCAGCTCGATCCACCGTATATATTTTTGTATTTTTGACTTAAAGTATGATATGCAAGTGCCTATTTAACATGTAGACTTGATAAAGAATGCAAGGAGTATTCACAATGTGATGCGCAGGTTATTACCTCTTGTCTTAAAACTCTCAAGCATACAAATCACACACATAGTAAGAAAGTAAATCTAACTATCTACCTATCCCCAGGGAGCCAAATTGTAACTTATCAATGAGTAATGTATATTGTGCATGCATTATAAAGAGAAATTACAGATAGCTGATATTTCTTCCCAAAAACACATGAACAATTAAAGATATTTAAACAACCAGATAGCCAATTGCTTATGAACAACATTCATTACTCATGGTGGTAATTTCATAAAATAAACCAGAAATCATTCAAACAAGAACATAGGTCCTAAGAGTCAGAACGATCTCACAGTTAGTGGAGAAAAGCTGAAAATGAAATAGTTCCTCTTCAACATATCCATAGCATAACATTTGAACATCCCACCAAACTTTCTCCAACAGGCAAACTGTAATTCTTTATTGCAAAAGGAAATAGTTCTTCTTACAATATCTCTTCACTAATCTAACTGGGAAAAAGTCCTTTCTTCATCTAAATCCTCTATATTTATACAAAGAATAAGGATGTTGGGCTGCCCACAAATAATTCTTGGGCTTCCCCAACTCTTCGCTTCCCAAAATTTACTTTCATTAAGTGTTTAAAAAATTCAGAACATATTGAAAAAGTGAACAAATGTTCATGAGGAGGGCTTTGCTTGATTATTCAGAAATTTATTCCACGCTGAAGCCTCTGAGGCGATACTTTCAAATTCAGAAGGTTCCAAGAATCGAATATTTATTTCAAATTTTGCATCCTAGTTCCTGATGGCTTCTATTCGGGCTGTACTCAGGCGAAGCTGATCTTCGAATAGCTTCCCACTAACCACGAAATGATCTACCTCATTCCTTAGGGTCTGTTCATCTAAAGCTTTAATGTGTTGTATTCTTCTTTCATCTTCTTGGTACCTTCTTTGCAAAATTTCCACAAACAGGCTGTGGTCCGGAAAAGCATCTATTCTTTGTTCAACCTCTACCTAGCATCGGTTATAAGTAATCAGAAGTCTTCTAAAGAATTCTGTACATGCCCCTCTTGTCTTTCTAACAGCCTTTTTGAACTCCTCGGTTGTGTTGATGGAAAACTCCAACAAGTCATAGTCTTGCCTAAGGGTTTGTTGATCCTTTGAGGGTAACTCTGTAGGAGCTTCTGCATTTTCTTCCAATCTTTCCATCCTTTCGGTCAGGACTTCCAGGATTTCCTGTGATCTGTCAACAAAATATGAGGAGGTCTCCAAAATCTCCTCCAACCGGCTGTCTATCTGCAAAACCTTGCATCTTTCCTCCTCTATGGCCACCTACATCCGAAGCATCTTGGCTCTCTGTGCTAAAACGTGTTCTTTGAAAGGTTGAAGACTAACTTGTTGTTCTCTAGCTTCCTCTAAAACAGTTGTCAGTGAGGTAATTTTCTCTTTAAATCTTGCCTCCTGCCCTTGGGATTGCCTCTCATTCACTTCCAAGGTAGCCTTCTGCAACTCTAGATCCTTTATCCTACCTAGCAGCTGTTCCTTCTCTGCCCTCAACTCTTGATATTCCTGTTGTACTTTCTCCAGACACTCTTGGGTGGTTTCCATAGATCTTTTCTCTATCTGGAGGGCCTGAAGTTCAGCCTTTGAAGACTTGATTTCCTTTTGTACGTCTTCAAATTTCTTTTTAACTTATTTTTTTCTTCTCTTTCCTTTCTCAGAGTATCTTTGAGTTGAGAAGAAGACTTCTTTGACTTCTCCAGATCCGTCATTATTTTATCTACATTGTCCTCTGAAGCATGGATCAATGCAGCCCCCACTTTGATAGTGAACCTGGGGTCTCTGTCTGCCCCGTATACAATAGTTGTATCATTTATCATCCTACCAGACAGGCCCCCCAGTTTCAACCTTCCTCTCAGTTCTTTTTACTATTCTTTTCTTTTCTTTATCATAAAAGATAGTATTAAAATCAAGTACCTATTCCCCTTTCTTCTGTTCAAAGGGAATTAGTCTAAGGGTGGGGACCATAGACTGTCCTCGTGTGCTGGCAGTAGGTACTTCAGGATCTTGACTGTCGGGGTTTTCCAAGTCCTGGGCCTGACTATCTGCTGCATCAGAAGCTGATTATTTTGTCACTGCTTGTGTCAGCTTTATCTTCTTTGCCTCCTGCTTCTTCAGCTCCTCATCTAACTTATTTTTTCTTTCTTCTTCTTCGCTTTTGGAAGCTTCTTCTGCCTTTCTGGCTGCCTCCTGTGCAACTCTTCTTTTCTCCTCCTGCTCTTCCTTTAGCCATCCTTCGGCTTCTTGGGATAGTCTTTGAGCTTCTTCATTTCTTTTCCTCATTTCTTCTTCCTCGGCCTTTTCCTGCTTGTCCTATGCCTTTCCACCTTTGGTGGTGATTTTCTTTTTAAACCTTTTCCTTAAGGCCGTCATGTTTAGTGCACTGCGAAAAATGGACTCCTCTATGTCCAAGTGGCTAGTGTGCTCAAAATGGACATTAGCCTCTTTACAGTGCTCTACAACCTTGTTACGGGAGCCATTCCTATGGAAAGGCATTTCCCCAAAATGGAACTTCTCCAACTCCTCCATGAACTCATCGGCCTTCTTTACCCTAGTAAATTTGTAACTCCCCAATCTGAAAGGTAAAGGTGGGTATGCTGCCTTCTTATGTTCGAATAAAAAAATTCCTATGACATCTAGGAAGACTTGAGTAACTGCCTCTTTATGAATTATATAATCTGTGGCATACTTAGGCAGTAGTAAGGGTGCTCTAGAGCCCCCAAACATTCTGAAATATAGCCCATCTTCCGTCAAGTAATAATCAACATACTCTTCAATCACCTGCAATGCCTCCTCCGACATGCAGTCGCATTCTTTTAAGAAAATCAGGGTATACAATGGCATAATGAAATGCTCACACACCTCCCTGTAGTGACTGTGGTATTTGTGGGCCCACAGTGGCTTGTATGCTGAGTAAATTGGTGATCTTTTCCGGTCCCAGATGCATCTCAGGTTAGGGAAGGGTTGATTGCATAGTATGCAATCAATAAGTATGGAGCTCATGTAGAACTATGATTTCTTTTGGGACACCCCTCCTAATACTGATGCCATGCAGGCTGAGAGGATATTGGACACAATATTGGCCCAATTGAAAACGGTCCCTTGTGTTGCAACATAAAAAATTATCGGCACCCACTCTAATTTGAAGCTTTTGTCGTGAGCTCTCCCAAAAATCCTTTTGAGCATCAAGGCAATGAACTTGTAAGGGGTTCTTAAGCTTGCGGTATCATATTCTCCAGTTGGCCTAGTTCTAAAGTTTTTTCCAAGCATGAGCATCCTCTTGAGTGTCTCGATGAGATCCATCCTGATGCTTTTCAGCAAGTCTTCAGTTAGATATATTTGTGCTTCCGGCAAGTGGTAGGCTAGGGCTACATATCCAGGGCTATAGGTAGCATAACCCTGTTTATCAACATTTTCCAGAATCATGGTGGTCAGATCTGCCTTGGGCAGAATCCACCCAATCACCTCCGAGCATGGAAAGACTTCAGGTCTCGTAGCAATTTTCATTAATGAGGATCTTTTTATGTTGACATAGATATTCTCTTCCTCAAAACCTATGTCAGGCACCTCTCGGCGCGTAATCAATATGTAGATTTCTCCCCACTGATATTCAGGCTCTACACCAATTATGCATTTGGTGTCTTCGTAAATATATTTGACTCTGGTGATGACTTTGACGTCGGGTTCCTCTTCGACCGCGGGAGCTTTCTTCTTTTGACGCTTAGACATATTAAGTTCTGAGGAATTTCCCTATCATGTACAAAATCATTTTAGGTTCTGTTAGGTCATGTCAGTACAATTTTTTAAAGATTGAGATAACAATGTAAGTGTTTTACCTCATCTGTGTTAAACATGACTGCAATTAATAAAAAAAAGCAAAATATGTTGAAACCAATGCTCCTGCCTGAAAAAATAGAACCAACTTAGTCCAAAAAAGTTCGAATGTGGGAAAACAAGGCCTATGTCACAAATGAAACAATACCGGGCTCTCTTTCGGCGCCATGACGTCTACGTTACATGGAACACCTGAGGCACTTAATTTAAAAAATCAAAGGGGATGCTTCAGGTGATAGAACTATACATGCTCAATTTACGGTCCATCTTAGACCGGGTAATGCGATACTACCCCAAACCGGTTCGGGGTTCAAATCCGATGGTGAACAGGGTCGCTCTTAAACAATGAACTAAAACAACACTGAGATCTTGGTTTGCAAAATGCGGGTGACCGGACCAATGGAAACAAACCTGACATTCCCTAGGAAAGTCGCGAAAAACTTCCCCAAATGTCAAAACACAAAATGGGGCAAACTGGTACAGACAACATAACGGCCGTCTGCACCAGTTTCCCCAACCATCAAGTGCGGGGTGTAGGACCATAAAGGCTACGGCAGAAAAATCAAATAAACCATAGAACCCCCCTACTAATAGTCACACCACTCACCTCAGCATATATACATGTCAAGACGGGAACCTAAGTAAAACCCTAACCGTGGAGACAAGAAATAGCTCATTCAACTGAACAGAATGGGGAAAAGAGCACAAGGGCCTACCTGGCACTGCTGCGTGACTGGCGGGAAGAAAACCATTGAGCTTCCATGGCGGAGCCACCTGGGAACGAAGGTACCGACAGCGAGAATCCTGGTTTGCTCGAGCGAAAATGACAATGCAGAGAAAGTCCAAAAATAACAATAAAATAATAGACCACCCCATTCCAATATATATACACCCCCGGTTAATTATAATCGACGGGAAAAAGGTTATCGGGCGGTAAAAAGAAAAGGATCGGCGACCAAATCAACCTCGCCTCTGTAACGTCAGATGATGAAACAGTTGGGAGAACCACCAAGGCATCGGTAATGAAATAAAAATGATACTCGCATCGAAACTCACAATATTAAAGCATCGGAACAATAGAAGGCTGGAGAGCCGGAACGACGGAAACACAAAAGAACCCAAGTTCCGCAGACCGACGAAAATTGGAGCAAAAAACAACATGACTTTGACCAAGAAACATCAGTCCCACGGAAAATAAATTAAACTACACCAGAAAGACAACGCTCTTCCAAGCCGCAACGACGGACGCTGAAATCTCAAGGATCAGCGAAACAAAACGGTGGGGTCATGAAAATTTAATGCAATCCTCGAGGAACTTCTTAATGTGCCATCCGCAACTGTGGAAACCGTAGAGACAATACATTCCGACGGTATTCCAACAAGTCGCCGATTCAGATAAATAAATAAAAGCATCGGAGAAAACAAAAATTGGATTGGACTCGGCTTCTTGTTATTTTTCCGCAACGGCGGGTGTGTAGATGAATAGACTTCCGACTTAAACGTTCAAAAAATTCCAATGGCAAGGAAAAAAAAAAGATGAAACATCACTGGCATAAAAGTAATCTTTGCACAGAACATCAAGCAAACTCAAAAGCTGAGCCAAAATGAGTTAAAGGAGGGTCCCAATTTTTTTTGAATTTAGGGAAAATGTTGCAGCTGCAACAAGTGCCCTCATTGAAAAATGGACTTTTTTGGAGTTTACTTTTTTCTAAAATCTGACAGTATAGGCTCATAGATCAGGGCTTGAGCACTCTAAAATGCCTCCAACACTGAGCTAGTTCCTGCCAGGTTTCCCTCCTAGCCCCCCTCATCAGATTTTGACTTTTCCAGATTTGATTTTTCCTGCAATTTTCTGACTTGGGTTTGTAGATCGGGCCATCTTGATCTCATTTCCCCTCTGACGCTGAGCTGATATTCTCCTAGTGGCTCTAGATCTGCAGATCTTCCTCTCCAATCCCTAGTGCTATCCCTCCTTCTGCTGATTATCCTGTAACCTAAATCTTCGGAGGAAAATCCTTTTTTGGGTCCATAGATCAGGGTATATCCCAGGTGGGTTCACTGAAACACTGTGTTGATATTGACTCCATTACCTAAGGCTGAACAGGAACTGATCTCCAAGCATAACTCTAGCCTTTCCTAACCTTTTTCCCCGAAAGTTGACCATTCCTTGATAACTCAGGTTACATGATACTTTCATATCCTTCACTGAGTCTATCTCCTTGGTACTAGATAGTCCCAACTCTATCCTTGCTCACCTTGTCATAGTTATGTTTCCAAAGATAGTGGGCATCTTCATCAGTTGCTAGTAACTAAACCCTAGAGCTAGGGTTTCCATTTACCTTACACCTTACGTACCTCAAAGCCACATTTGATCTGTTCTGGTGTCTAGGTATGATCTCTTTTGTCGGGAGTAGATCTGGGTCTCCCCCATTGTTTTCTTGGACTTAGATAACATAAAGAAAAGATTGACTTGATTGGCATGAAAACCATCCATTTGGGAGTCTAGGTAGCATTGGTTCCACCTCCATAATTGCTTGCCCCTCTACCATCCATCCTAAATTTACCTCACACAGGAAACTACAAGGTTGGTGATAACAAATCCATTTAGAAAGTCTATTTTTACATCCATTTGATGTAACTTCCACTTCATATTGGATGCCAAGTTAAGGATGGTTCTAATTGAGATGTACCTAGCTACTGGTGCAAATGTCTCCTCATAGTCAATTCCTTCATTCTGGGAGAATCACTGAGCTACGAATATTTCCTTGTACTTCTCTATACTACCATCTGCTCAGTGCTTTGTTTTGAATATCCATTTCAAGGATACCACCGACTTGTCTTTTGGTCTTGGTACTATTTCCAATTCATCATTCTTTATAATGGATTGGTATTCCTCAACCAATGCATCAACCCACTCCTTCTACTTTGTTGCTTCTTCAAAACATGTTGGTTCTTTATCAATGATATCACACATCAAAGCTACATAACTAGGGTATGGCTTTGGCTTATTTCTTTCTCAAATGGTTCCTTTGGGGACACCATGTCTTATTGATTCTTTGATAACTTCACGAGCCCATGTAGGTCTTCTATTTTGTGATATTATTTCATTGGGAAATTATTAAGGTATCTGAGGTTATGTCATATCATGATCCTCAGGCATATGATCTTCTTCTCCATTCCTAACCAGGTTAGGACCTTCTATAGCCCCAGGAGTTTCATGCTCCTCTTCATCATCCTTGTCTTTCTTTGTTTTTCTGAAGGCTGTATATTCGTCAAAGGTAAAATCTATGCTTAATTCAATTTGACGATATCCTAGGATATAGATTCAATAATATTTTGATTGCTCACTAGATGCTACAAAGAACCCCTTCTTTCCTGAAGGATCTAGCTTTTGCCTTTTCTCCTTGGGAATGTGTATGTATATCAAACAACCAAATATAATTGTGATATCTTTAGGTGTCTTCCTTCAATATTTTATCCAGTAAACATCTCTTCTGGAGTCTTGTTCCTAAGGGTACTGTGGGATATTATATTATGTACATATACTGTTGTTCTGGATGCTTATGCCCATAGGTACATAGGTAGATCTTGATCATGTATCATAAATTTCACAACTTCCATTATATATCTATTATTTATTTCTGCCACACCATTTTGTTGTGGATTATAGGGAATGGTGAGCCCCCTCTTAATCCCAGTTTATTTGTAGTACTCATTGAATTCACTTGATGTGAATTCTCCTCCATTATATGACCTTAAGATATTGATCCTCTTTTCAGAGAGGTTTTCTACCAGGTTATTAAACTCTTTACACCTTTCAAACACTTCATCCTTCTTTTTCAAGAAATATATCCAAGTCTTGCGGGAGTAGTCATCAATAAAGGAAGCATAGTAAACATACCCTCTTAATGAACTAGTTTACATCGTCCCACATATATCTAAATGAATAATTTCTAAGATCCATTTTTATTTGTTGTCACTATTTGGATAAGGGTTCTTAGTGTTCTTTCCTTGTGCACATCCTTTTCACACTCCTTCATGATCTATCTGAATCTCTGGTAAACCAGTCACAACCTTGCTCACAATTGGCAATGATTTGTAATGTATATGAGAAATACTTTTGTGCCATAGCTCACATGGGATTATGGTACTAGTCATTGGTGATGAATCTACATGTCCCTTTAATATGTAGAGTCCTCCTTCTTGAACTCCAATTACGATTGCATCATCTATAGTTTTTCCTTTTGTCCACATGAGGACTTCTCCATCCAAAAAAGAAACTCTAGATCCTTTCTTATCTATGGCTAAGATAGAAAGAAGGTTATTCTTTAGTCCTAATACATACATGACATCCTTCATATTCATGGACTTTACATAGTCCAATTTATAGGAGGATTATCCCATTCCTTTGATGGGATGTTGGTAATCATCTACAAGCATTACTTTATGTGGGGACTCCTTTTGTACAAGACATGAGAGTGAGTCCTTGTAACCTGTCATGTGCTTGGAGGAACCACTATCTACTATCCAAGTGTCATTCCCTGGTGAGACTGAACCTGTGAGTGCATATATCAATATATATTCTTCTCAAGAATATTCATTCTCATTAGCTTTCTCTTCGTCTTCTTGATCATTGTCTTCAACAACATGGGCCTAAAATCCTTTATTCTTCTTTACTCGTTCTACTTTCATGGGACAATTTATAGAAGTGTGTCCCATCTTATGATAAGTGAAGAATTCATAATTTGCGAAGTACTTCTTGTACTTCTTAAACCCTTGAGTCTTTCTATGAGGATGGTCATAACTCTTTCTCTTGTTCTTGCCTTTGGTATGGGCTATCGAAGATTCATCCTCATTTTCATTTAGCTTCTCTTCTCTAGATGATATTCTTTCTTGTTCTTGAAAACATTCTTCCCACAACTGTCAGAACTTGGTTAGTATTCTTCTTGAACAAATTTCTCGGATAAAGGATTCCCAATTTCTTGGAATACCATTCAAGGTGGTCATTACAATTTCTACTTCTTTAACCATATCACCAATAGCTTCCAACTGCTCCTTGATTTGAGCTACTCTTGTAAAATATGATTGCATGGTTTTTGACTCTCGAGCCTTTACACTTTTGAGGTGATTTCTCAAGGTCATATTTCTATTGATGTTTCTTCCTTCAAATAGGTGGGATAGAGCATCAAACATTTCTTTTGGTTTCTACATTGAGGACACTTGCGGAATCAAGTTATCTTTGATGGATTCATCTATGGTCCTCTTAGCCTTGATTATATCCTTCTTGTATTTGTACTTATCTTCAACTTCTTCTAGTTCTGCAACTTCCTCCTTTATAAATCCTTCTAGATCATTTTCTTCTAGGATGAGCATGATCTGGTACTTTGATGCTATGAAGTTTTCAATGCCTTCAAGCTTCTCATCTAGCTTGGTATTATTTGTCATATTTTAACAAAATGATAACTTCAATTGGAATTAGAAGGAGTAGTACTTACTTGATGAATATAACTTCTATCTGACCTTTTTTGGGATGACCTAGGGTTTGATGTAGAAACCCTAATTTTTTTAGTTGGGATCAATGGTATGGATAAGTGATGGAAAATATGTGCCTTCCCAAAGTGACATAGACTGTATCTTTCTTTTTTTGAGATTGATGATGGAGTCTTAGGAAAACTGAATCCCTAGTTATTCCTGACTGTAGTGTTTGGTCCAAAACTAAAACTTCTTGGAATTCAGTTCTGTTTACACAGAAAGATGTGACCTTTTGGGACGCGTTGAATGAGCCCTCTTTTCTGGTTGATCTTTCAAGGGATTTGTTTAGAGTACCAAACCCTATATGTGCAATGTCTTCTTTCAGGGTGGCTTTGATACCATGTTAAGTTTTATTAATTAATTCGATGATATCTTAGAAAAATTTTCACTAGTAGGATCAGTGAAAGAACAACAAGCAAAGAAACAAAAAGAACACAAATATTTTCCTCGGGGAAACCACAAGGGAGAAAACCCCGCAAAAATTCCTTAGTATAGAACTCAACTAGAGCAGTGTAAAACCAAGACAAATGTTTCTCTCTTCTTTCTAGCATACTTGTTCTTCTCTATCTTGCAAACTTGTTTGAGTGAGTGTGTACAAATGAAGGGGAGCATCTCCCTATTTATATTTATCACTTGACTTAACCTAGTAATTGACAGGGCTGACTTGTCTAACTGATAGGGATGACTTGTCTAACTAACAGGGTCGAATTGTCTAGAAAGACACCAAAAATAAGATTTATTATAATGAAACTTGGGTACTATTGACTTGACTTACATATGGAGGTTTACATTGATTCTTTCAATGACTCTTACATGAACAAAATCATCTCCTGATGGATGAATACAATCAATACATCTGGAATATCTTTTGAAGTTACAATACTTGTATGGTGTGCTTAATATTTTAAATTAATAATGTGTGAACAAATTCTCGAAGATGCTATAAGAAGCTTGCAATATAATTGGTTTGATTCTCCCTCATTTGGTACCTCTATACTACGACCTTAAAATATGCATGTAGGAAAGCTTAGCCATAGAGGGCACGAGACATTCACACTACAATAGAAATACATGAGATCAAGATCCTCTTGCATGGTAATTGTTCCCGAATCCAACACATGTTTGTAAATAATTGCACATAATTACAATTAAATTGACATTAACATGACTGTGTGGAGGTGCTAGTATAAAACATCGTCGATATTAGTGATAGGACTGACAATCATGTGTCACAAATTGGAGGCACATAAATTACGGAAGTGTTTCACTAATGACACTTCAATTGTGTAGTGTCCTAACTTACTGTCACCATAGTAATGGATTGGTGTTATTATTGTAACAATTTATTTTAGTTGTCCTATTTGTCTCTCTCTCAAGGATTGATCTCTCCTATGCCTCCACCTACCCCTAACACCCACCCTATCGCTCTCTCTTTATCTCTTTGTTGTCCCCTTACCACTCACCTACCCCAACCCTCTTGAGCCATAATAGTAAGCCTCCCTCTCCCTCCAGGTAACCCACCTCCTACAAATCGAGGCGTAGCATGACCACCATCTCTCTCCCTTCCCTTATAGTAACCTCGAGCGTTATGTATGGCGTGCTTAAGCTTTTAAATTAATAATATGTGAACAAATAATCGAATATTTTATAATAATATTACAATCTAATTAGTTTGATGCTCCTTTTTCTGGTCCCTCTGTACTAGGACCTTAAAATATGCATGTAGGAAATATTAGGAATAGAGGGTAGACATTCATGCTGCATAGCCAGACATGATATTGGGATCCTCTTGCACGATAATTGTTCCCGACTCCAACAACTGTTTGTAAATAATTACACATAATTACAATGAAAGTGACATTAACATGACCGTACAAAGGTGACCATATAAACCTGATTAGAATTAGTGATAGGTTGGACGATCATGTGTCACGGTTTGGAGGTGTAGAAATGACGAGAGTTCTACACCATGAAACTTCAAGTACGACAAAACCTATTATTGTTACAATGTTAATAAGAGTTTATTACATTGATAGGAACTTATATCTTATAATTTTGGGGTGGAATACCATCTATGTTTTTCCTAGATTGTAGGAGAATAGGACAAGTGTACTATCCAGTTTGATTATATGGTTTTCATTCAAATTTTTTAATAAACGAATATAAAAAATTTGAAAATAGCTCATGTTATAATTGCACTTTGTGGTAGCTGAAAAAAAATAAAAAATAGCTCATGCAATAACTTCACTTAATGACATGTGTACAGTAGTGTGATAGTGCAAATCCATGTAGCAGTTGGGGGTCGAGCTAATGTGCATAAGGTTTAATCAAAGTCAATTTTGTATCTAGGAGTTGATTTAATACGTAGTTCATGTGATATTTTAACTCCTAATAAACTCCTCGAACCGAAATTCTAATAAACTCCTCTAAACTCATGTGATACCTACACTTAGTGGTATGGTAATATGCAGTCCATGAGACAGTCGAACTCCATTTGAAAACTACGAGTCAAGATAATGTGCATAATGTCTAGTCAAACTCCATTTGGTATCTAGGAGTTGGGATAATGTGCACTTTGTGTAACCATTGAGATCCTAATAAAATACTCTAAACTCCAAAAATGTCAAATATATGCCTACCAATGTATTTGAACATATTAGTATTATTAATATGATTGTTGCTAGTTATGTTATATTTTTATCATTTAATCAATACGATCTAGGATCTTATCTGAGAGAATAACATGCACATCAATAATCACAAGAGACAAGAGACATAAATAATTTTCCTCGGGGAAACCATAAAGGAGAAAAACCTGCAACTTCCTCAGAGATAGGATGAGAACCGATAGCAAAAATAAAACCTAAAATCACAAAGATGATCTCGGACAGTTGTTATAGCTCTCACTTGAGCGAGATCCTCCTCTCTCACTCATGCTCTACAGTTGAGTGAGTGTGCATTTCAAATAGAGAGTCTCACTCTCTATTTATAATAGTTTTCTACTTGACAATTACTCTATAGGGCCGACCTCACTAGGAGAGTCTAATAAGCCTAATACCCTCAACTGTGGGGACTATTTACTTGAATTACAATGGAGGGTTAAACTTAATGACTTTACATGAATTTATTATATTAATGAATCTCCCGATCAGAGGAACAAACATCTCCATTAGGGTACAATGAATACAATATAAAATATACAGGTGAATACATTCCAAAGTTACAAATACATCAACAATCCCTCTTAAATAGGAAGGTATTCTCTTGACACAGTTCATCAACACAATTCTTCATCACTGGATCATCATCACTACTCCTGGTATCTCGAGAAAATGGTGCTATCTCTCAATTCTACTCATCATAGGAAGTTATATAAAGCCAATTATTTTTCATTCTGGATGTAGGTCTCATCACTTATATCCCACCATGGGAGGCCCAGCCTACCACCATGTTGGAAAGGCCTAGCACTTACATCTAACCATGGGAGGTCCATCCTACGACCATGTCAAAAAGGCCCAGCACTTACATCCATTGGCATGGTAGGACACAGTATCTACCATCCGAGGAAAGGACCAGTACTTACATCCATCGGCATAGTAGGACATGCCATATACCATATGAGGAAAGGCCCAACACTTACATCCACTGGCATGGTAGGACACACCATCTACCATATGAGGAAAGGCCCAACACTTAAATCCACCGGCATGGTAGGACACACCATCTACCATTCAAGGAAATGCCCAACACTTACATCCACTGGCATGGTAGGACAAACCATTTACCATCCGAGGAAAGGCCCAACACTTACATCCACTAGCATGGTAGGAAACACCATCTACCATTCGAGGAAAGGTTCAGCACTTACATCCATCATCATGGTAGGACACACCATCTTCCATCCAAGGAAAGGCCCAACACTTACATCCACCAACATGGTAGGACACACCATCTACCATCCAAGGAAAGTCCCAACACTTACATCTGACCATTGGAGGCCCTTCCTACCACCATGTTAGAAAGGATCTGTACTTACATCTGACCATGGGAGGCCCCACCTACCACCATGTCAGAAAAGTTCTGCACTTACATTTGACCATGGGAGGCCTCGCCTACCACCATGTCAGAAATTATCTACACTTAAATCTGACCATGCGAGGCCCCTCCTATAACCATGTCAAAAAGGCTCACGGACTCATCACTTCCCCTTAGAAGGAATCTCAATCTTGAGAGCACCAATATTCTCCCTAAAGTACTCAAACTTCACTCTGGCTAATGGCTTGGTCAACACATCAGCTATATTCTCATCCATCGCAACATATTGGAGCTTCACTTCTCCTCTCTACACCATATCCCTGATATAGTGATATTTGATCTTGATATGCTTCAACTTGTCATGGAACACCGAGTTCTATGAAAAATTCACACAACCCTGGTTGTCGCAATATATACAAGTAGCATCCAACTGGAGATCAAACAAATAAGATAGTAGCTTCCTTAGTCACACTACCTCATAACTAGCTGAACAAGATGCGACATACTCTGCTTCGGCTGTACTCAGTGCCACATAGGACTACTTCCTGCTAAACCAAGACATCACACATGATCCCATATTGAAGCAGCACCCTGAAGTTCTCTTCATATCAATGAAACTTCCTGCCCCATCCAAAACCACATAACCCTCCAGGTTAATCTTCTGATTCACCTCATACTTGATCCCATAGTCAACTGTACCCTTCAGGTACCTCAGAATATGATTTGTAGCAATCAGGTGAACATTTCTTGGATTTGTCAGGAGCTGGCTCAATGTTTTCACAGCAAAGCAAATATTTGGTCTCGTATTTGTCATGGACATTAAGGACCAAGTCATCTGACTATACATCATGGCATCAACCAACTCCGATGAAAAATCACTCAATAGATTTAGGTTCGATGCGACAAGTGTGGCCATGACCTTGCAGTCCATTATCCTGAACCTCTTCAGGATCTCCATTGCATACTTCCCTAGTCCAAGGAATATTCCTTCTGCACTCTGCCACACTTCCATTCCTAGAAAGTAGTGCATCATACCCAAGTCCTTCATCTCAAACTTGGCAGCAAGTCTCCTTCTTGTAACTTTAATGAGTTCCTATTTTCCTGTCAGGAACAAGTCATCGACATACAATGGGAGCATCACTGGTCTTCCACCTTCAATCTTGAAGCAAAGGTTGGAATATGCTTTACTCTTAGTAAACCCTAGAGCCATTAGTAATTTTTCCATCCTGTCGTAACATGTCGAACCTCAAGATCTTCCACGGTCACTCCCTCTGAAGCAGAGCATCATTCTCCCTCTGCCTTTCATACTATATGTATTGAAACATTCTGTACTTGAGTGACAAGTAGCTTCCTTTGCTACTAATATTCTATGTATCCATCTAGGGTCACTGGATACCAAGATCCTCCACCTTGAACATTTTTAAAAGTTCTTCTCACACCCATCTGTGAGCTTGTTATCCTCTATAGGATTCCATATTCAACCTTATAACAAAGGTTAAGATATTCATCACTCTAGGTGATCTTCAAGTTCCTCATGTATGTGTTATCCCATGGGTGGCTTCTGAGCTCGTACAAGGCCTTCTTTAATTTGTACACATGAGTATTCCCATCACATGTCTCAACTTCCAGTTGCTGCAAATGTCTCTTCGTAGTCTATGCCTTCTTTCTGTGAGAAGCATCATCCTATGAATATTTCTTTGTATCCCACAATGTTTCCATCTACTGCATGTTGGATCTTGTAGATCCATTTTGAAGACACTACAGACTTCCCTTCAGGTCTTGATACCGCATCCTAGACATCATTCTTCTTGAACTGGTGCTCTCCTTCCTTTTCTTCTTGGTTACTTCTTCATAGCTGGAAGGCTTTGCATCAATGATGTCGCTCAACAGTGTCACATAACTGTATTGTGTCTGAGGCCTCTTTCTTTCTTTGAAAGTATCATCATATTATTCTTCATCTTGGATTATTTCTTGTGCCCAAGGTGGTTTTCATATCTCGTGGTGGATCTACCGTTCTCTTTATATTCTTCTGAAGCTCTTTCTTTCTCCATGGTTTCTTTGACTCGGGAATCTTCAGGTTCATCATCATGTATGATTATTGGAGTGAATCTTGAACTGTCATCACTTGTTCTTTGGAACAAGTCTCACCCTTCTTTTCTTGTAGGTGATTGTGCGTGATATTTCCTACAAGTCAAATGCACCAGTTGTATGGTTAGAAACATTTCATAAGGCATATTCATAATGGAAAATTATTATGCATACGGATATAATCATGCAACTATTTTAGCCAATACAACATTCATCCATATCTCGTATACACAAAAAATTTCCAGATGCCTTCCATCTCTACCATGACATTATTGAGATTGTGCACTAATCCCAATATGTCAGCAAAGAGGTTTCATACTAGATAAGTAGCAATGGAGTGTTGTATAGAATTATAGGCTACTTACCCATAACACTCATATTAGTAGTATATTGTTCATTAATGCATACATTCTATCATGCATATTACATTTCACAACTAAACAATTTCATATAAAAAACTAGATATATAGGAAAAAACAATTCAAATATCTTTATTTGTTTCGTGGGTAGACTCCTTGAGCCTTCAACTTCATCATCTTCTTCATTCATAACATCATCATTTTTTATCCAAATTCTAATATGGATAAGAGGTTCTTCAAGAATTGAGTCCTTCATATTCCTCATCGCTTGAGGGATCTTCTTTGAATCGTGAGAGCTTGATCTTCAATTGATCCCATATTCTCTTCTCTTATTATGAGTCAAGCTTATTCTTGTGTGCACTCTTCCCAGAGTCTGCTGAAGGTAATTTCTTCCTTCTGGCACACATTCCTCAAATGAATGAATCCCATGATCCTGGGAAGCCATTCAAGGTGGTTATAACAATATATTATTCTTCTTTGATTGCTTTGTTGTAGCATCAAACATTTCCTTTTGGTATCTTCAAGGAAGACACATGAGGGATAATATTATCTTTAATAGAATCTGCAATGATTCTCTTGGCTCTAGCCTTACCCTCATCTCCCTTTGTCTCTAGGAACTTCCTTACTGAAATACTGATCTAAGTCAATTTATTCAAGGATCATAGAGTTCCTATACTTCCATACTTGGAAGTTGTCAGATTCACCAAGCTTTTCATCAATCTGGTGTGATTAGTCATTTTGAAATGAGAACCTCAAATGTAAATAGAAAAATATCATATCTTACCGATTTGAGGTGTCTGTCCTGGTTCCGGAGCTGGCTGATCTAGGGTTTGTTAGAGAAACCCTAATTTTAAAAAATTTGAATCTTTTAGATATGGTTGGATAGAAAGATGTGCCTCCTAAATACTATCTGAGCAGCATACTTATTTTCCCAAAAATGTGATTAGAACTGCAAAATATATGATGCCCTAGTTTTCTTCAATTTATTCTACACAATTGCCTGATATTGTTTCTGAGGTATCTCCAAAAGTGCTGCTCCTATGTGTCTGAAATTTTGTACTCAGGTAACCTCATGTGTACTCTTTCCAATATCGTAGGTTTGAGTAGAATTGGTTTCACCAATTGGGAATTATGATAGTTTTTACAAGGTGTCTCATTTAAGGACTATTCAGCATAGAGAACTTGTACAGATTGTCACATGTCATTGTTTCACCTTCCAGGTCTGAAACTTTTACCATAGAAATGAAATTCCATGCCCTATCTGGAACATCTTGAGAAATTTCATTTGGACCTTTGTAGCCCGAGATATAGTAATTCTCTCTAGGCGTCTTGTTTAGGGATGAATCCTGGGAGAGGCTGGAACACTAACTTGGAGGGATCATATCTCTTATAATATAGCGAATATGAGGCTGAAACTTTTGCACAAGATACATAAGTAATTTTTCTTCGACCTGTAAACGTTTTGGCTCCTGATCCTTCTCTAATATCGAGATATAGTGAATGCACCAAAATGACTATTTTGAGTCTTCTAGGGTTTTCAAATTTGGGTTTGACTTTCCCGAAGTTCTACCCAACCAAAAAATTTGATATTGGTCTCTAAATTTCGATTTTGAGGAGGAGAGAAATCCTATGTTGGGATCACTCAAAGATTCCTCTTCTGTGAAAAGTCCTAATTTCCCACAACAGTGACAGAAAAAAATATGAAAAATGCCTAGAATCAAATTCTGCTTCAACAGAAAGATGCGCCCTTCAATGGAGAGTTATCCTAGACTCCTTTTGCTGATGATCTATGGAGAGAGACCCAAAAAGTAAGAAGCACTAGATTATGCAGCTGCATAGTGTCTTCTTCTCCGGTGAGCTCTGATACCATGTTAGATTTTTATCATTTAATCTATATGATCTAGGATCTTATCTGAGAGACTAACATGCACAACAATAATTAGAAGAGACAAGAGACACAAATAATTTTCCTCAGGGAAACCATAAAGGAGAAAACCCCGCAACTTCCTTAGAGATATAATGAGCACCAATAGAAAAATATAAACCCAAAAAAACAAAGATGATCTCCAATAGCTGTTCTCTCTCTCTCTCTCACTTGTGCGAGATCCTCTCCTCTCACTCATGCGCTACAGTTGAGTGAGTGTGTGTTTCAAATAGAGAGTCTCACTCTCTATTTATACTGGTTTTCTACTTGAGAATTACTCTACAGGGATGACCTCACTAGGAGACTCTAATAGCCCTAATACCCCTCAATTTTGGGGACTATTTCCTTGACTTACAATGGAGGGTTAACTGCAATGACTTTACATGAATTTATTATATTAATTACTCTCCCGATTGGAGGAACAAACATCTCCGTCGGGGTACAATGAAATACAATATAAAATATACAAGTGAATACATTCCAAAGTTACAAATACATCGACGAGTTATTCTTATTGTAACATTTTATTCTAGTTGTTCCTTTTATCTCTCTCTCTAGGATCAATATCCCATATTCCTCCACCTACCCCTAACCCCCACCCCTATCTCCCTCTATGCTTACCCCTGTTATTACATGTTGTGGTTGATCTCCTAAGGAAATGAGGTGTTATATTTTTATTTTAGTCTCATAAACCTATTTTACAAAATTGCATGGTAATATGTAGTAGTTGGATCTAACCATGATTTCAATTGTTGATCAACGACATGTGTTTAATGTTGTAACCATTCATGGGCACGTTTTAACAATGCATAAATCCTATGAAATGAACACATTGGTGATAGTTGTCAAAAATTGAATGATTCAGAGCTATAGGAAAATGTTACAAAAGTTAAGTTTTATTCCCCCTTCCAATTATGAAACCTATCAATAAAAAGGAAGAGTCGCATTGAAGGACGGGTTTGTGTTTTAATTCCCGCAATTTTGTCCAAAATAAGAAAAGGACATGTCGAAAGGTTTGGTAAAAATTTTAATTTCAAATTGTATGGCTTGGTAAGGTGTAGTGGTTGGATCTAACCCTCGCTTCAAAATTTGATCAATGACATGCATTATATTTTAGATGTTTTCATGGGCGCAGTTTAACAATGAAAATATCCTCTGAAATTAATATCACGGTGACACTTATCGCAAATTGAATGATTCAGAGATATAGGAAATGTTTGTGAAAGATGATTTTCGTCCTCCTAAATAGTACTGATGAAACCATCTTGGAAAATGGGGGTGTCACATTAAAGGATGGGTAAATGGTCTCTTCGATCATTGTTGGATAGGTAAACATATCCTTTTCTCCTTTGCACTTTGATTCGAATAAGAAATGACACATCATAATGTTTTGGAAAAACATTATGAAAACTTTATTTTTTTGCTACATACCTAGAATGTTTCTTATTCTATTTTTCCTGAAGTTTTTTCCTCCCTGAGAAAATATAAATACTGGGTGAATCACCAAACTGGTAAGCTTTCTCTACCTCAGACACACTTGGATTTAAAGAGAGTAAATATTGAAGGTCACAATTTAGAGTTTCAGTAATTGAATTACCCAGTAAAATTCCACCTAGAAAGAGTTTAGAACATTCTAAGAAGATGGGTAATCTGGTTATAAATCCTAGCCTCATCAACCTGTTTGAAGATGTTTTCGACCTGGAAGTTACTTTTCCCTCTTTGTACCCTGATTGAATTCCATTTGACTAACCTACACATGGTTTTGACATTTTGAAGGATTCTTGGAAATGTTGTTTAAGCCAATGCATCCTCCCTTAGACTTTTGTTGTGCCATATTTTATTTTTACTTGTTTAGAACGCTAAAACCTATTGACTCAATTTATCTTTACCTCTAATGTAATGCAATAATTTTTTCTTTATCCCCCATTTCCATTTCTAAAATGCTAAACCTGCTTGAACCTGAAATTTGCAAATAAGAAGAGGACTTGATACATCGGTTCAATAGTTTCTCTGTTGAATGCCATAGCTAGTTGATACTTCAATAGATCCCTAAATTACTGGAAAACCAAGAGCTCAAGGATCCCATCCAAAGGTGTAATTTTCCAGAACATTTCCAACGCATTGTTACTATGATTTCTTTGGTATTTGGTTATGATGATGACTCTACTGAGGATGAATTGATCATGATCTTGATTGGGAACATATATATAATTTTTTTGGCTTAATACCAAGTAATAAGGCTTGATTTCGGGTCATTCACGTCAAACACTATATATGGACAATTTTTTGGTTTTATCTCTTTCAAAATTTTTAGATATAATTCATATTTTATTTACTTGATTCTATACTTTCAATACCCTCAATTTGAACATATCTCTTTAAAGAGAATGATTGTTGGGGGTAATGCATTACCTATAATTGAATGGAATGAAATCATGATCCCTTCTGCTCAAGGTTTTAAGGCCTCCGTGGATACCTTTTTGCCAACATGTCCATAAAATTATTCACAAAGTTTATCCAGAAAGGATGCCAATAGAGTTTTGATCCACGTTACAACCAAGAGAGGGGTACAAAGTAGGAGACCGGTTCTTATATCTTGATTGCATTGTACATAGGATTTATGGGTTTGAAGGGAGACCTTACAAGTTACCATTTTATATATTTCCAAGAGTATTTGCTCTAGAATGTGATAGACAAAGAATTTCTAGCAATGAACTACATTTCTCATAAAAAGAATAGAGAGACAATTATTCTCTCCCTCAAGAAATTATGTCTTTTGTGACTAAGAATAAGCAAGCGTTGGGTATTGCGGATGAATTCCTAAAATCATTGTGTTTATAAATTGGAGAAGGTTTTCCATATGATCTACACAATGTTATCTCAAATTTGAGAGTTTCATTTAATTCCTTAGAATACATAATTAACAATTGATTTTTCCTTAGCATCATTAACCAACAAAAAAACTGCGAAAAATCACTCAGTGGAGAAATAAATTATTGAAGAAAGTAATATTGAAACAGAAGCAAATAATTCCCAAAGGAATACTGATTGTAAGAAGGATATCAACAATTATATATATAGATATATTGAGAAAGGTATACCAGACAAATAAAATGGCAAAGGAAATAGAAAAATTGAGGAAGTGTTGAGGCTGAATGAAAACAAAAAGCCCAAAGCAATGGAGGAATTTGTAATATTGGGTGACAATAAGGAAGAGGATGCTGACATATCCTGCAAATTAATCGAACAAGAAGTCCATGTCTTATACGGAAACAAAAAAGGATATTTAAATTTTTTTTCTTAGAAGTTATTGATCCATATTCTACCCGAATAAAATCTATGGTAGAAAATGGTTCAGATATGGAAATTTATTTTGTGGCGAATACGTTTGCCATTTTTTTGAAAATGAGACATTACTAACTGAAGAGTTGGTTCCTAGGTTTATTACAACTTTGGATAAGTCAAATAAATACATGAGTATGATGTTCATGTATACAAATAAATCCAAGGAGGTATAGCTGTGTGAGAAGCACAAATTGAAGAAGACTATGGTTCGAGTTGACTTCTCAGTATCAATATATCAAGAAAATTTAAGAACTATTTTCTTAAATAAGGAAACTGATATTGAGGCATTAAGAAAACAACTAAAACTACCAAACTCTGATCCAACTTAAAATGCAAAGATAATTATTCTATCCGAGAATATGGAACAAATTGATCATAAATTATATCTTTAAAGAAAATACTATCCCAATTGGGAATTCAGATGTAGGCATTGCAAAATGAAAAATCAAAGATAATGGAGGAGTACACCTCTAAAATTGAGGAGTTACAAAAATATGGTGTTCAACAAGCACAAATTGATTTCATTTTATGAGATTTTCTAGAAGATCTGGCTAATGATTTGAGCAACATTGAAGCAAATGTAGATGGATTATATGAGAAGGTCAATCAATACAAATCCAGGGTGATTGAACTAAATCACAGTATCCAAATTTTGGAAATGATCAAGTCATTTTAGGCTGATAAAGAAATTCAATTGCAGAGAAATATTCAGGAAAAACATAACTAGATTGCATATTTAGAGAATATTTCACAGAAAAGATAATATGATTTACAAGCTCCGATAAGAATAAGGACAATTTGAGTGAAGAACTCAAAAAGGTAAAAGAGAAAAATTCTCCCAAATGTTATTTAACATTAGGGAAAAGGGAATTATGGAGACACAATTAAGTGCTGATGTAGAATTAATTTCCCTATTTTGAGGTGTTACGTCTATCATAAGGTCCAATGGAATGTATTGATTTATATATTATGAAGCACTAGAACAATATAAAAGAAAAAGAGGAAACTATAACCACAATTATTCCATATCTGGTCTCATTTTTTGATGATGACTTAGAAGGCTTATAAATACATGATAGAATGAAAGTGACTATGCAAGAAGAAAATATATATAAGATGAAATACCTTTTAACATCAACATAGGAAAAACATTGCGTTGGGAGATCACGAGAAAAAGAGTTCAAGGAAAAATTTAACCCTCTTCCTAAAATAGGCCTTCCATCCCCATGGACCAAGGACGACATTTTATTCTCTTTTCAAGTTTACACAGATACATTCGAAACTAAGAAAAATAAGGTTTTTTATTTAGTCCAAGCCTTCCCCTCACTGGGTGGAAATATCATTAAAGAAAATTTATTCTTTGATTTTGAGTTGTTAATTTTTGTCAAAAAATTATATGTGCAGGAAGAGAGTTTGAGTTTTCAGATGTATATTGAACTAGACATTTCCCTCAGGAAAATACTGGAATTTAATTATCCTAGAGGAGAGGATTGGAATCAAAATTTTCGACTCAGACCATGTTAGTAGTACATCATTCCTATAATGGATCCTACGTCATCAACACCTTCCACAACTAAACAAGGATCCAACTCAAAGAAAAAGAAAATAAAGAAGTGATGGACTGAAGTTTTATTCTACTATGAAAGACCAAAAATTGCATGGCACAGGGTCATATTTTTTGATAAAGGAAGTCTCAAGAAATTGCTTTTCTTTTTCCATTTTTGGGACTGGTTGTCGAGTAGGTAAGATATGTCGACAGTGGATCTCGTCGAAAATAGTCACACTAAATAACTACTAGGAACATAGACAAGCCCTAGATCAAATTGTTTCCATTATATGAGTAGGTCAACTTTGCTCATCGACATGAACTTGATGTAATTATCACTAGATATTGCATCTTCCTTTTTCTATCAGGTATTTCTATCTAAATTATTTAGAAAATATTTCACGTTATTTGAACCTTTTCTTCAATCTAAGAATGTTCCCATCTCTTTATGGTTAACATAAGTATCTTTCATTATTTCATCGACCTTTTTTAACATAATCATCAGTGTTATTGATTTTTTCAATGAGAAGCATGTTATTTTTATTAAGATACTTGTATATGAATTTTTGACACAGAGGTACACCGTTGAGGTGTAATGTTTACTGATATTATTCTTTGTTATAAAATCATTAATTGGAAATGAGAATGTTAATATTAGTTTTGAATGTGAACATGCTTATCCAGTTCAATGTGGCTGCATTTATTGAAACACTGATATGTAATATTTTCCTTTTTGAATAATAATATTCAATTATGGTCTCATTATGCAAATATTATGTTTTTTATGTTTCTTTCACCCATGCTCTAGTTGAGGCCCAATTTTGACTAGTTTTTCATATATGAGCTAATTTTCTAACTTATGTACCTTTATTTTCATATATGAAGGTATCTACTTGTAGCTAAGACAAATTAGAAACCCTTCAAATCCTTATTATTTCATTTCACTACTCTTAAGTCTTGTTTGGGTGCTCCTAAAAGTGTCTAGTTGTGCAGTCCTGAAATTGTCTTTTAATTCCTAGCTTTCAAAGTTTGTCAAATTAAGTATGGATGAATTATTTTAGCATTTGATCAATAGTTATGGATTCAATATAGTCCATCCACTTCCATCCTACACTAGAATACTTTGGTTTCCACATAATTCCTGGGGTTTTTTCCTCAGATTCTTTGGCTTTTAGAAAGGGTTGTCCCAGGTGTGAAGTAGCCTAGTAAATGTGCAGTTGTCGAAGATGGGAGCCTATTATTTTCCCTCATTACCCTCTATTTATAAGTTTTGGTAATTATTTTCCATCATTACCCACTCATACACCACATTTATACCTTTTAGGAGCTTATGCACCCTCATACTTGAAGTTAGGAGCATTAGAGTCAATTTCCTAGAATTAAGGCGCCTTGTCTCCAGTCTTAGCTAGTTAATTGAATCTCCTTCCTAAATTTCATGAGTTTAATTTAGGTTGAGCCTCTTTGACCACTACAAATCAACTCATGCACCTCATTTATTTCCTCTCCCTAATTTCTAGCTTGGTGTCTCCCTCGTGCTCCAACCACTTTTAGTTGACTGGCCTCCTATCACGATTTACCATTAGTCTATGTCTAGTGATGGAATGTTGTATAACTAATTCTGCCACAAGTGTGGATTTGAAATTACTTTATAGAATCACGGTTTTCTCCTTTGGATATGTATTATTATTGTACACTTCTTAGTAATTAATAAACAATATGGATTTTATCCAATTGAGTTTCTTCTCATATGTATTTTGCTCAATATTTCTTCACTAGTTTTGCTACAAATATTTGTTGTTCATCTCAGTAGGTTTACATTTTGATTATATTGTTATATGAATAATTTATTTATTCCATCAAGGCTATAGAAATACGGGAGGCGATGCCAACAATCTTGAGATCTAGGAAGCATCGACATGTAGATTTCATAAATGAAGATAAACTTTGAATGTACTGAGATACATGATACAAAATTCGGTAATTATTTATATACCTGAAGGATTAACATGAGGTTATTAGTGATTTATGGGAAACAAGAAATTCATGCATACAACATATACACAAAATTTCCATATAACACTGCATTTGCACAAAATATTTTAAAACTATGACAAAATTAAAAGAACTTTGCAATTTTGAAACAATATCCAACATTAAATCATAAAAGAGTATCAACGATGCTCAATTAAATCAAATATGTTGTAGCATTCTTTACCGAACTTCTCATAAATTCCTTCATACAATGGAAAATATAATATAATATATACACAAAGGATAACTCTCTGCAACACTTCATATCCTCAATCTATGGAAAAAATATTTACATGGAAAAATATTCATTCGACTCAATAAGTTAGAGATAAATATTTCTAATTCAAAAATTCCATCCCTCTGGATCGAATTACATTATATATACCTTTGACCCTAACTAAATTAGTTGATCTTATAGTGGCTTGTAACCAACTTTCGCTATGTAATCCCCCCATGAAAATTACTTTTACATTCGTTTTCATAGACTCTTATGTTCTCTTCTATGTTGTTCTTTTGTTCATACTTTTCATTTTTACTTTTGTCTGGGGACACATTTCCTCACATATATACTTGTGTCCATGTATCGTTTTGTGCATAAGTCTTTGTTGAGTGTATATGTTATACTCTTGATGGATTTTCTTGTTTAGTCAGTGGCATGACAAATATAGGAGAGGGGGAATTCATGAATTGTGTAGTTGTTGTTGGGTATTGTTTCCCTTATGTATTGTTGGGAATTAATGAATTTGATCTTTATTTATGCTTCTTTTTAGTCTCGATCATCTTGGAGTACCTTGTCACTAATTTCCACTCTTTCCCAATTGGCATCTTGTGGGATTTGAGGGCATCTAGTGATAAATCTGCGTCAATATGAGTTGCATAAGAGATTGGATCCAAGTATTTGAACAACCTTTTTAAATTCATATCCACATATGAAATTGTGGCTTAAGTTTATAAATTACCTTCTCTCTTGATATTTTACCCTTTAGTACTTCAATTGTGGGAACTTCATTTCTTTTTTGAAGTAAGCTTGCTTTAACATCATCTTTATCCAGTATCTTCCAATTTCCATACTGTGGATGGGGTAATCCCAATTTAATTTCCTTATCAAACATATTCTTAAAATTGCTTATATCCCTACTTAGAATATTTTGGATAATTTGTGATATTTTCAAAAGAGTTTAATTAAATACCATCTGCTTGGTTATTTTATGATAGGTGTTTTACTTGGAATCCAGAGTTTCTCCAACTAGATTTTATTTTTTTTGTTCAAGAAATTAATCACATGTTTTTTAGTTTTAGGAATCTAGCCTAATTGTATTTCCACATTCTTGGTTTCATCCTTAATATATTTTTACATATAAATCTCTTCTTGTACCATCTCAAATCTGTACCACTGATCTGTCAGTATATGTATGACTTTGTCCCATATAAAATTGTGTGTCCTCCTGATATGATGTTCTCATGTTGTATCTATTTATAGCTTAGTGATTTGTCTCTTTAGCTCATATATCTGATTTTGGAGATCATGTATCTCATCTTATTTTCTGGACATCTCCCTCTCCAACTCCAAAATCCGGTCTTCCTTTTGATTTATATCCATTTCTAGAGCCTTAATTTTATTATTTTTGTCAAGTGGTTGGATGATTTGATCTTCTTCCATTGCATCTACATCTACTAATTCCACTTTCTCCCTTGGTTTCTCAGGATATTTTTCTTCCACTTCTATTGCTTTATCCATATCTTGACTGATAGATGGAGTAGGATTCCCATATTAGATGGAAGCTTGTTTTAATTCTAGTGCAACAATCTTTGCTTTGAGCTCTATGATTTTATTTTCCCACCGCAGCTAGACTTTGGAACCGAAGCATTTGTGAATAATTCTTTTCACTCTCTTCATGGTATTCTCTTAGCTCTGGGGTATGCATTGGCTCAATTGTTGGTATTTTAAGCTGCTATTTTAGGTGATCTATCTCATTTTCCTTTTCTTTCAGGATTGCAGCTACATGTACTCCATCACTTGTCCTAGCATGTTCTTAAGGCCATAATATTTTCCTCTAATATTTTGATTGTGACTTGCTTGGCTTTGACAATGATTTCTATACCTAATTCAATTGGTCTTCAAGTTTCTTCAATATTGTTATCAGCCTCTTTTTAGTTTTAACTGACTGCACTATATCATTTCACACCATGTCATTGGTTTGATTGTATAAGTCCACCATATCCAAATTTTCAAAGGCCTTAAAATGAATGTGGTATTCATTATCCCTAAATTCTTGCACAACAAAATTTTAGCTTGAAATCTGATAGATATAATGTCTGACATTTGACAAACACCTGTCTGTTTTTTGACAACAACATTTTTTATTAAACAAAGCCATACGCATGAGTGAATTAGTAAGTGTGGAGCTGCGTTAAGTATTTTATAATCTCGACGTTTCAATCTCTACTATGAGATCATCATTAGGGGACCAATCGAAGCTTGGCGAAGAGTAACCATTGCCCAGTTCCTTAAAAAATATAGATGTTTTAAAAACAAAAATTATTACAATTTGCTAAATGGGCTGGCTTGGTTTATTTAGGTTAATTGAATGTTTTTTAGGGTTATATATATTCAAAGTTAAAAATAGGTTTTTTATAAATTTTATTTATTCAGATCTTTAAATTATTTTAATTTAATTTTTTAAAAGTTTTAAAAGGTTATATAACTATTTCAAAGTTTCACTATTTAAGTTTTTTATTTAGTTTTTAAATTTGAAGTTTTAATTATAATTATAATTATAATTATTTCTTTAAAAATTTATACATTCTAATTATTTCTTAAAACGTTTTTTAATTATAACGGGTTTTATAAAAAGTTATTTAAGTTTTTATTATTTTTACAATATAATAGTCAATATAGTTTTAATAAATATGTTTTTAGATTTTTATTAATTAATCTTTTCATAAATTTGTTTTAGATTTCTAATAATTAATCTTTAAAAATTTTTATTAGTTAATTATAGGTTTTTATTTAAAGTTTTATATCTAATTTTTTATAAAATGATCAATTCTTTTTATTTAAAGTTTTGTTTTAATATTACAAAATCAAATTTTCTTAAACTATAATGTTTAAATTATAAATAATTGTTTTTAATTAAGATGCTTGTTAATTTGATTAACCTAAATAAATTGTTAGTTAGTTCGCTTGTTGCCATTGATCTTAAGGTCATGTAGAAGAGGTTTCCAAGTGTCACTGAGTTTAGTCCCGTCATCTTTATTAAGGCATTCTAGGGCGATGTTAATTTCTATTTCTTTCTAACTTTTCATTTAGTTAGGCTCTCCTCTTTGGCGAGGACTCTGGCTTTCTCAAGGCAGATATGGTGTTTGGCGAGGAATCTGGCTTTCTCAAGGCTTTATTAACGTAGCTCCACACCTACCAACAACATTTTTTTTGTCATCGATGAGAATTCATTGGTTATTCGAAACCTTCATGAATCTCATCGACATTTCAACAGAGCTTTATCCTATTCTGGAGAACTATTATATCAATATTTTGTCGATTTTTCGATGGCCCTGGTCGTTGGTTTTTCGACCTCTCGTCGCCGTTTTTTAGACAACATGTAATATTAAATTAGACAAGTATTACATCCTCTAGGTGTTGAATGTGCGACAGAAAGCTATAGAAATTCTAAAGCCTTGATGGCATAAGGAATTTCATAAACTGGCTAAGGATCTAGGCACACAATTAACCTCACAGAGAATTGTAGAGAATTAGCATAATGAGAGAAGAAGAATTAATGAAAACACATTAATGAATGATCAATAAATGATAATTGATATTATTACATAGGTAATACATCCTTATAAAGGAAAAAGGAGTTGCATGAAGACAACTCAAGCTAGCTCATAAAAGCAGGCTTACTAATTATGATAAACCCCATAGTTAACTAAAGCAGTTTCCCAATCTATCAAGCACCTCACGAATTAGCAATAGCATGAGTGAGTGATGATGAGTGAAGGAAAGATTTGCTAATCCTAGAATATGGAGAGAAAATAATGGAGGATGGGTTGGAAACAAAAGCTCCCAGTTTCCTAGTTGACTAGCTTTTATCTTATCCATAGAAAAGCAGGATAAAGCAGAAAAAGCAGAATAAAGCAGATTCTGCTGTAAAGCGCAGTTACCAATTCTAGATGGCCATAAAGTGGTCAAGATCAACCCAGAATTAGGAATAAATCATTCCAAGGATATAGATGGCAAGTGTTGACTCTAAGGTGCAAGTGGATGCCAACTATCTAAAGTAGTGGGTAGGAAATTAATCAAATAATGATTAATTATTTTATGAGTGGGTTTATTATATTCCAACACCCCCATTTAATCTTGACTTTATGATGATATTCCTGAACTAATCAGAAATATATATGCATATAGGGCCCAGTAATAAAGCTATGGTCACCCTTTTTACAATTTATGTTGTCCAAAGAAATGAGGAAAGAGGCAAAACCTCAAGGGGAAAATCCTCCCTCAAGAAAGGACATGAAAGCAATACCAAAAATGTTGAACTGCTAGTGTTGCTGCTACTCCAAACTAAATGCTGATGTCTGGAGGAATCTTCTTCTTGGGAAGAAGATAAATCTGCTCACCTGGATCAAAGACAACTGCAGGGTGGAACCTGGGACCATGTAGAACAATTGAAATCCAATGATGTGAAGGCAATAATGAAGGATCTTGAGACTTGTAATCAGCTCCAATATGATGATATGACTTGAAATTCGAACCAGTAGAGATGAAATGAGCTCTAGATAGGTGAAATAACTGTCCAAGCGAATGTATCATGTCTCCATCTTCATTTACATAGAGAGGATGTGTGCAAGTGATCATGTAGGAACATAGAGAAGACATGGGATCAAAGAGTGCGAATGCATGGGCTCCATGGGTTGATTGAGCTTCCAAATAATCCAAGAGATCACAAATAAACACAACAGTAGACTCATGGGAATATACTGGTAAAGAATCCTCTATGGTAGAAGTATGAGAGGAGGAAAGATAGTGATGTTCAAAATCTTCAAGTAGGCTCTGAGAATGAGTGCCAAGAACAAAGGAGGAGCTACAGAAGCACATGGGATCAAATATGGTAAGTGGAAAAACACTGGAAGGACTTGATTTGGCTAAGCAAACATCCTAGAAATCACTGGGTTGCGCACCATCAAGAGGAGAGGCATGCACAAGGTGTGAGAGGTATAGCATATGGATCTCACAATCCATGATAGAAGACATAGAGAACACTGAATGTGTGAGTGAATCATTAATAGAAATAGTAGCTCCATTAGTCACTTATTTTTCATCAACAACATCATGAGAAGATGAATCAAGATCTTCTACTTCAGGAGGCACAGAAAAAGATGGCTCTTCAATATTTTCTTCTTGATTGAAATAGGAAGCATTCAAATCAAGGAGAGTAGTAGCAACAGGAACTGTATGAGAAACTTCTTCTTCATGATCAACTTCATTAGAGACAGTAGAGGCCGAGACATCTTGAGAGAGAGAAATCATTGAGGAGCTAGAGGCACTCTCCACATAGCTATAAGGATCCTCATTGTCCTTTCCCAAAACTCTATCCAATATTGTCCAGAGATATTTTGGGTAATCAACAGAATCAATAAGGTAGCGCATGCATGGAGAGATAGATAGACAAATAGCTCCAATTGCTCTATCACAGTCATTCAACCAGTCACTTTTCTCTTCATAAGATTCTTCACCAGCTCCAATAGATATCTCATAGAGACCTTGTCTCTTTAGATATGAAATCATCTTCAGTTTCCACTCTGAATAGCTTGTGAATGGAGAAAGAAGAGGAACTGATATTCTTGAATCCATCCGAAGTTGAACCTGCAAAATAAACCTGCAAATCTGAAAAAGGAGGATTAATTAATGAACTCTCAAAGATCTGATATCATGTAGAGCTTTGATATCCTCAGCTCTAATAGCATGTAGAACTTGAACTTTTGAGAACCTTAGCTCTGATACCATGTAGAAATTCTAAAGCCTTGATGGCATACGGAATTTCATAAACTGGCTAAGTATCTAGGCACACAATTAACCTCACAGAGAATTGTAGAGAACTAGCATAATGAGAGAAGAATAAGAGTTAATGAACACACATTAATGAATGATCAATAAATGATAATTGATATTATTACATAGGTAATACATCCTTATAAAGGAAAAAGGAGTTGCATGAAGACAACTCAAGCTAGCTCATAAAAGCAGGCTTACTAATTATGATAAACCCCATAGTTAACTAAAGCAGTTTCCCAATCTATCAAGCACCTCACGAATTAGCAATAGCATGACTGAGTGATGATGAGTGAAGGAAAGACTTGCTAATACCAGAATATGGAGAGAAAATAATGGAGGATGGGTTGGAAACAAAAGCTCCCAGTTTCCTAGTTGACTAGCTTTTATCTTATCCATAGAAAAGTAGGATAAAGCAGAAAAAGCAGAATAAAGCAGATTCTGCTGTAAAGCGCAGTTACCAATTCTAGATGGCCATAAAGTGGTCAAGATCAACCCAGAATCAGGAATAAATCATTCCTAGGATATAGATGGAAAGTGTTGACTCTAAGGTGCAAGTGGATGCCAACTATCTAAGCTAGTGGGTAGGAAATTAATCAAATAATGATTAATTATTTTATGAGTGGGTTTATTATATTCCAACAAAAGCATCTATTTCCTGACATCCCTAATGAATATGTCGTCAGATGTAAGCCATTAGATGCATGACATTGCCATTGGTTTTTCGACCTCCCATTGTATTTTTTTAGACAACATATAATATTAAATCGGCCATCGGATGCATGCCATTGTCATCAGATATCAATGCTAGGAGTTAGATATTTGATGGACTGTTACTGTCGAAACTGTGGCAGTGTCGTCGGATTGCCGACGGATAACCAAAAAAATAGAATAAATTAATAAAAAAAAAATCTTTCAATTTTTTACATGAGGGTATCAATAACCTATGTGAAGAGGAATAGAGGTTAAATTGTAGTATGACCCCTCCAACTGTTACTTTTCATATTCACTCTTGTGATGGTCAAGTGACATTTCGTGACCTCTTTTCAAATGGGAGGGGCACTCTCCACATTCATCCATTAGATTAAGAAATGGTATCATTTCCTAAAAGATCCTAAACGAAGGAATCACTAGAATGAATGAAAATAAGTATTGAGGTTTCAAGATTGCATTCTCTTATATATTTCTACTCCTTGATCCCGTGTTTATATACTGAAACAACATCATCAAACCTTATTCTAAAAAAAATTAAAAAATATACAAAAGCACTATAAATGTGAATAATCATATTAAGGGTGAAGTTTCTTATATGGCATCTTCAACTTATGAATTCCATGTTAAATTTTACTTAATTTTGACTTGGAACATTCACAAGATTCAATATATTGGTTCTAGAAGGATGAGTTTCCTTTGCATGGTTCTAGGAAACAAGACACCATCCTTTTAACGCGGTTTTGGTGACCTCATTTACCGTCTAGTTTAGGTGTTTCCACTTGTGCTTGCATTGGCATAAAAGTTTAGTTAAAAAACTCCTCGGAACCATTTGTATTAAAAATAATATCCTAGGAAATTGGAATAAAACAATGATGAGCATAATGTATCAAAAGAAAGAGAAGTGTTGTTACTTCCAACAATACTTAAACTTTGTAGAGTTTAGGACACCTATTGGTTATCTCTTATGTGTGAGCCTATAGAATCTCAACAACATAATTAGGAAGCCTTGTAGACCTCATGACCCCATTTGTTTTATAATATGTTGGTCAACCAACATATTATACCTTACAGCTTAGCTAGTCAATGATATCCTAGCTAGAATTGTTTCACATTGCTTGGAAAGTCACAAAAGTTAGAAGTTTTTTGTTTATAAACAATCCTTAGATTAGGAAAAAAGGAAAATTGATAATAATGTGTATATTAGCCACTAATTACCCTTTAGTAAATAAAAAGGAACTAAAACCATTGTAATAATAATTCATTTTTAATTTAAAAAATGAAATAGGAAATAATGAAGCTACATATATCTATCTTGATACAACTAAGAGTGTCAAATTTCGAAACAATGAGGCTAGTTATATACTAAGTAGCCAATACACCGGAACGCAAGACTACATATATCTATCTTAACTCTTGATCTATTAATCATCCAAGTGGATAAAATTGCCTAAAATATTTTGATTTCCCAAACCTAAGTTACATAGACATTAATAAAAAAAATTAATATTCATCAAAAGGTACCTAGAATCCTTTTAGGCCATTGAATTGCCTCTTTCAGGCCATTGATGAAACATTCCAAAAGAAAAAATCGAGAGGCCATCCACGTAGATTACCAATTGCTCAAAGTTTGTAATGTAGTCCATAACTATGCTTCTTTGCCATAATTTGGTCAACTATTGTCATGTTCAAAATAATCATGAAGGACCTTCACAATTTGGATCCAAGGGAAATAAAGACAATGAGATTTATGGTACCATTGTGAGTATTATCGACATTCTAAGTCTAACTATAAGACCCCAATTTTTATATTTTGGGTATTATCCTTAATGTCATGGAGTGAAAAACAATGTTCCATTTGGGTAACCCAACTTGAGGGATTTGAGCCATTAAATTTATACATGTAAATCATTGGGAAATTGGGCCATCAATTTCTATTATGAAAATATGGAGTTTGGGGCTATATAAAGATAGAGTGTGTTATTTGTTCCTCATTTACAAATGTATCTGTGGTTGGATATGGTCTTTTGGTGTCTATCACCATGTGTTGAATTAATACATCCAACAATTATTGTTGGTTATCCATATTGATGTTAATCTGGTCAACTAAATTCTTCATTATCATTACAACTAAATTACTTAGTTTCCATCAGAAATTCCATGTTCTAGTCCTCAATGTTTAGTTCGTTGAGAATGTTGACCATGAGACTTCTTATATAGATGGTCGATCATATTATCTTTCTTCATATGAAAACATGGATGAAAATTTCAATCTTCCTATAACCCATTTTTATGTTGCACATTCAAAACTATAAAAGAAACTAGATCATTTTATGAAAGTTATCTTATGAATTCAAATCATTGTACAAAACCAAGAAATCCTACATAGAAAAAATAACAAATCTAAAATGTAAAGAGTGAATAACATGTTTTTTTTGCATCAAGGGAGTCATAGGTAATAGTTGTTGTGACTGTTTTAGATCCAACACCTTCATCCTTTGAACCTTAGTATATAACTCTAGTACAACAAAAGAGTAAAAAATATCTTTAAGGACTAGCAAAGGTTATGCACCACAACTTACAGATCAAAGAAACATAAATAGAGTTATCAATACTGAGGTGTGCGAGGTCATGGGGTGGTTTATCAAAAATTCCTTCGTCATATTAATTCCACTTGTATAAAAAATACCATTCCCTTTAGAGGAAACTAAACTTCTTGGGGAAAGTTGTTGACTTGCTGTAGATGGGCCATTGCATAGTGATACAAAAACATTTGGAACTGTAGCATATACTAAATAATATTTTCATCCATCAATAAAAGAAACCCCACTTACTGGTATGTATGGCCTTCCAATAGACCCTTGTCCTTTCCATATGACGATTGAAATTGTGTTCATCCCAACAACATTTTCCATGTTCAATTAAATGATACATTTGCATGTTACTCACAATACCAGCCCATACGAGAGGATAAATTGTAATGGTTGATATATAATTTTAAATTCTATTTTATCCACTTCTTGAAATCTTATTTGATATTACAAGTTGGGAGATACTTAGAGTTGAATCAATTTCAAACCTGCTAGTAGGTCCTATATTAGACCACCTTTTAACAATATTATAATGGTTCATTGCATTTTTATTTACCATTTCCACTAACTCCCCCGAAACACTTGGAAAGACAAATCCACCCTTAAGTTCTTGGATATCATATACAGAAGTAGAAAGATGTAGGTCTTTGCAATAAATTTTCATCATCAGTTCACATATTGAGGAAGAAACCATTGACATCTTTTATAGATTTTTATCAGTGTTTTTCCCATAAATGATCAGTTTTGGATAGTCGTGGGTGTGCCCTAGTAGATTCTAGGCATATTCTAGACCTTAAAATATCACCTATAGTAACATTAGGCATGCAACAATATCAAAGAAGAATGCTTGGAAATTTTGGGTAGTTAATCCATCAATTTGGGCATAAGACAACCATTTAAAAAGGAGAAAATAAAAAATATCAGGGTAGTTCTAAGCATCCTAAGAACTATAACCAATAGTTCCAACCCTAATATCTAATGTTGGGCACTTTTTAACCTTAAATCAACAACCATATTAGATTCTTGAGCCAAATATGTGGTTAATACTACCATTAACCTTAATTTTGGGCATACATATGGGTTGGATCAACCTCCCAATAGTTCTAAAAAATAGTTTCATGGGTAAAGCAATAATAAATATACCCTTAAGTCAGTAGTTCGGAGCATGAGAATCCTCAAAATATGAAACTTGTGTGAAGTAAAATGGTTAATGAATCTACAATTTTTGAGATCGATGAGAAGACGACAAAGTAAATAATCTTTCTAAGATTTTCCATAGCATAATTTAAAGGGATATTCATCTAAATATAGGTTTTATTCAACAGTAATTTGAGAAAGGAATTTTTTAATACTCACGTCAGCACACTGAACAAACACTTAAGGAGTATGATGACTAAAGATATTTCTGTGGACTATTTTCACCTTCCAGCGGTTGTGGAAAGGGAATGATAGAATTTTTATTCTATTGAGGAAGTGTGTCCACCTTTAAGGTACCCCGTCCCTCATAGTGTGTCATGTTTAGAATAACCACCCTTGGAGAGGTTTTTTTCCATCTTTATGAACCCTATTTATGGAAGAGTTTGGGAAGGATGATTCAACCTTGGAGAGGTTTTGTGCCCATAAGAATTTTTATAACTCAAAGCAATTATGAACAGTCTTAGACTTGTGCATATTTATGTGTTTGAAGGTACAAAACAACATATATTTGGACCTATGAAACCATTCATACTTTCATTTAATTTAAACTCACACAACAATTGGAACTAATTTGGTTGTTTCTATTTCATTGTATATAATGAAATATGATTCAAATTTTGGGAGATGTGATAAGAATTCTTAAATGAATGTCAATATTGATTCTTAGTCTCAGAACCAAGGTTTTGCGTATAGGGAGCTAGAAATATATATGTTTTGGATCTGTACAAATATCTAATTAATAGTTGGACTTTGAGCTGCAATCCTTGTGTTGGAGTCCCTCTTCATACAAGTCAAATTTCAGACACTAAAATTCCAAGAGAGGTACAACTCAAATTCACTAGGGGTAGCTCAATTCATGAGATTGAGGTTAGAACTAGAAATTTAAAGTTACATATGTATAATCAGGTCCACATTCTTGATTCCCAACAAAGATAAGTGTTTTATAAGTAACGTTGATCCACAAATTTCCATATGTGTAATCAGGCTACATTCTTGATTCCCAGCAAAGATAAGGTTTGATAAGGGTTGTGAAGAGGACCATCATAACCTGGGCCTATTTGAGGACCATCACTTTAGTGGGAAGCCACCTAAATCTCTCAAGTTTCAAATACTAGATAAATGAGTAGAAGCGAAAAGAATCAAAGAAACAACATATAATAAATTTTCATGTTTTCTCAAAGACAATGTACACTATACATACTAACTCATATGGCATGGACATGGCAAACAAATCAGCATGATATCATCTTTAGTTAGATACTCAAAATTTATATAAACACTACATCAATTTTTGAAGATACAACATATAACATCAGTGACAAAAGGACCATACGATAATGATTTTATAAATGGTACAAGCATGCCTAAAATTTTTTGTCTAGAAAGTTCAATATTGATTAAAGTGGATCGATAGATTTTACCTAGCATTCCAAGTTGCCATGGGCGCTTGGGCCTGAAAAAGTGTGGAGGACAAATGAAAAAATGCAGTGGCAATAGGCTCAATATCCTAAATAGAAACTCAATTCTTCCTTTCACCAGCACTTGATTCATCCCACCCAACCTTCTTGGGAAATAAAAAAAACACATTAAATGAGATGACAAGAGCCTCATACATGAAGAGCTAAAAAATTTAGTAACATCTTAGCTTCAGGAACCCTTACTTTAGAAATTTGACAGGAAATGAAGCATATATTTCCACTACGCCACTGTGAATTTTTTCCATTTAACAGGATCAAGTTCACTCATTCCTGTAATGGTACACATATACCTGCAAAAGAAAAAAATACAAAATAAAAGCTTCAATATCAAGAAACAAAGAAAAAATAGCTTTCCTAGCACAAATCAAAATGATAAATAGCAGAGAAAAATTCATACATGTGAAAAGTAGTGATCTAGTGAATTAATGTTGTTTTCTCTATTGATGAAACTACTACGACTATTTCTTAGTAAATTGGATTTGTTTGGATCAAAAGCTATTAGATATTTTCCTTCACCTACATTGTGTTTGGAGCTTATCAGACTGTAACTAGTCAATATCCATCTTGATAATAAAAAACATGTAAACCCTAGAGAAGAATACACCATTGCCGATGATGGTTATTATTTATCTTGTTGTAACACTAAGGTTTCTACCCTAGTAGAAGACACGGAGAGTAGATTTAACACCTTGTATGTTTTTTGGATATTTTTTCTTATGGTATGTAAGGTTAGAAAAATATCATAGAGTTCTTTTTTTCTTGATGCTACATGGAAGTCTTGATGCTTATTAAGTAATTTTCAAAACTTATTTTAATGGTAATTTGACATATTAAGGGTTGAAATTGTTGAGTTATTTGACAAAGACCTTAAAGATAAAAAAGGCATACTTAATATCATAAATCTACAATACTTAAAGTGATTTCAAATATGGTTTATCTTTATAAAAGTGTGCCTAAAATAGCTGAAACTTGTTGGTATACATTTGATATCCTTACTCATGCAATTCCTAGTGGATTGGGGTTGATGTAAATTGAAATATCGTCCATAGTTTTCTACTATATTTTTTATTCAAAATATTTTGAACAAAATGCTACTAGAAACCATAACTCCTCCAAACCATTAAAATTTTGAATTTTTCTAATAAAATTGCATGACCAACCCCTTATGAGTTTTTAAGCTTCATTAATCACCAAAATTTTGAATATGCAGATTATGTTCTAGCACCAGCAATGGGTTTACACTGTAATAACAGATCTGGTATCATAACAACAGAAGTGAATTTTTTGTAAATGAAATAAACCATGAACTTCTAAAAAAACATCAACTCAAAGTTCACAATTCCTTACAAATGTTGTTGCTTTTCATTTGCTAAGCATAAATCATACATCCATATCATGTGTTTTGTCCAAACTGTCTTTAGCACCACTAACAAAATGGGAGATGGTTGTTCCCTACAGTAACTTGTTCTAAACAATTGAACATCAACCACCTAGTTCTATAAAAATACAATATATATAGTTGAAATAATATGAACATGTTTACTTCAAGCAAATCTAGATTACTTCAAGAGTAGCATTGGGTATATGAGAGGGCATTAGACACACAATTAGATCAACGAATTACACAAGGGAACTTGGACACCAAGACAACACAAAAGAGGGAGTGTAGGAGTAACACCCTATTGGAGACCAAACCATCTTGGAGGAGGGTAATTGATCCCACTATCTTGACTTGGAGGGAATCTCAATTTCAGGGTTGGACAAAACCCTAGTTTGACATGCACAACCTTGGCTTGTAGAGTGCTCCATGTGGGTTCTCCATGTTGGTTGCTTGTAGGGAAACTTGTTATTATTTTATGTTATCCTCCTTGACATACTTGCATATATAAGGGAGGAGAAATATCTCATATTCATTCATCATTTGTACCCTTCATGGTACTTGTATTGGAGACTTAGGGTTCATGTGGAAACCTTAGGACAAGACAGGAGATGATAAATGTCTTAGATGTTCTTGGAGAGATTTCTCATTTCCGATGTTTGGATTTTTTTGTGATGACTAAGGTTTTTTTTATACATGAAAACCCTAGAGAAGAATACACCATTGCCGATGATGGTTATTATGTATCTTTTTGTAACACTAAAGTTTCTACCGTAGTAGAAGACATGGAGAGTATATTTAACACCTTGTATGTTTTTGGATATTTATTCTTATGATGTGTAAGGCTAGGAAAATATCATAGAGTTATTGTATTCTTGATGCTACGTTGAAGTATTGATGCTTATGATGATGTAATAGTGGAAGAATTAGGGTTTGAGGATTCAAACCCGAGGACATAAAAGTATATTTGGAGACCAACACTAGATTTTTCTTTCCACATACCTATACGGTTTAGCATGGCTAGGGTTTGAAAACCTTGACGAAGACAACCATGCTAATGTGGAGAGTTTGTGACACAATATTGTTGTTGAAGCCAAGGATGACTTGTTAATGTGTGTGCTTTCTAGTTGGAGATATTTGGTGGTGGATAGGGATTTCATGATTTCCATAGCGAGGGTTTTTGAGAGGTTGAAAAATTGTACCATATTTGTGAAAAAGTTGTGGCATGTACATGTACTTAATTATGATAATCTCATATATGAAGTTTTCATCTATCCAATACCAATGTAATTGCATATTTGATTTTCATCTTTCATTGTCTTCTTGATTAAGTAATTTTAAAAACTTAGTGTTCATGCTAATTTGACATATTAAGGGTTGAAATTGTTGAGTGATTTGACAAACACCTTAAAGATAATAAGGCATACTTAATATTGTAAATATACAATAATTAAACTGATTTCAAATATGGTTTAGCTTTATAAGATTGTGCCTAAAATACCTAAAACTTGTTGGCATACATTTGATATTCTTACTCTTGCAATTCATAGTGGAATGGGGTTGATGTAAAGTGAAATATTGTCCATAGTTTTCTACTATAATTTATATTCAAGATCATCCTATGGTTGAATATTCATAAGAATTGAATATGGGTAACCTTTGGAAGGAAGTGAAATTTGAAAATCAGATTAAAAGTTAAATTCCCAAATTTATACAAGTTAGCATGAATTTGCACTATGAAATGTTCCTCTTATGGCTACAATGGCCTTTGTTAAACCTAACTCCTTGTCCTAGGAAAACATTCCCATGTCATTTCATGCTTCTTTCTCCAGAATGTGCATCTTTCTAATGCAAGTAATTTCCATTTTGTATGTTTTTTTCTTTACTATTTTGGAAACCTTAGGAGAAGACAAGGGATGATAAACGTCTTCGATGTTCTTGGAGAGCTTTCTCACTATGATGTTAGGTTTTTTTTTGTGATGACTAAGTTTTGTTTTATACATGCAAAATCTAGAGAGGAATACACCATTGCTGATGATGGCTATCATGTATCTTGTTGTAACACTAAGGTTTCTACCCTAGTAGATGACATGGAGAGTAGATTTAACACCTTGTATGTTTTTGGATCTTTATTCTTATGGTATGTAAGGCTAGGAAAATATCATAGAGTTATTGTATTCTTGATGCTATGTGGAAGTATTGATGCTTATGATGATGTGAGAGTGGAAGAATTAGGGTTTGATGATTCAAACCCCAGGGAAAGATTGCATAGAGTAATGAGGTTCTTTATAACCTAGTATGGGGGATATGTCATTTAATATAAATTATGTGACACCAATTCTTTTACCTCAAAATACTTGGCTCAATATGTTTGGTTAGGAAAACAACCAATATGGCCAAATCTAAGGCCAATACTTGGAAAATTTAAATGTTTTCCACCCTTCATGCAAAAAGAATGGCTTGATGAGGGTTATATAAGAAACATTCTTTGTTACTGAATATTATTTTTCTTTGCTCCATTTAGAGGGGAAAATTATGAGATATGGTTCCATATTAATCTAAAGTTGGCTCAAATATGAAAAATATAATGTTCTTACTACTTTCCTTAAGTTGTAGGTTTATTGGATTTAACCTCGTCCTTTGGATTGTATCATCTGATAAAGTTGTAATTGCTACTTGTTTGTTCCTTGATTCCCCACAGATCCCTACTTCTTCATTTTAGTCTTGTTTAAGTTTTTTCTCATTGTGTTTTATTTCCTTTGAGGGATATATAGAATGTGTCTTGGCCCAAGTTGTAATACCTTTCTCTTCTATTCCAAAATTTAGGACATAGATGAATGGATATTGGTGGACGATGAGTATATTTATAGGACTATGAGTGAATTTGATAAAGTGAACCAAGCATGATTATAAAAAATAGTAAATGGACCAAGATATCTATCCCTAGTGACCAAGAGAGAGGTTTTGTTGTGAGAATATATATATCACTTGTGAAAGGTTTTGATTGATTTTAGGTCTATGGAGATTCCATGTTGGTGATTATATGGATGAAGAACAATCAACAAATCCATAAAGTAACTTTATAGCCTCTGGATATATATATATATCAAGGAAAATTCACATTTCTTTGATTTGATCACTTTTGACCATATATAGAGATCTTGGGAAACCTTAAGTTTGTATCTGCAATCTAATAAGATTTGAAAAATGTATCTATTATTTTGACAATGATTATAATACAAAGAAAACCATTCAAAACTGACAACAAGGAACCTAACATTTTCAGGCAACAAAACATGTTGTCCATGTTTTTGGACTTCTAAGCATATTTGATAATTTCTAAGCATATCTGATATATTCTATTATCAATTCAATCAAGTTAAAATTATAGGGAACAAAGAATGGTAGAAATTGAGCAAGTATGGAATATAAATCAAATTAACTGTAGCAAAATATGTATGAGAATTAGGAATATGTTTCCTATACTATTTATAATTTTTTTTGTAAAAACTTACGTTGATTTGTGGAGCTTGGCACTGTCTTCTTCTGCTTTACCTTTCAAAACATCATTCAACATACTACAAATATTTTCCTTTTTCAATAATTTCATGTTAGGACCCATCAGATAAATATTTTCCTGTTTATGAAAATAACAAAACGAAGCTAAATAAATACAATGCTATTACAATGTAAATTACAATACTATTCAACTATTTAAGTAAAGTATTTAGTAATAAGATATCACCTAAGGAAACATGGAGAGCCACAATACTATGTATATAAGGCCATCGATCACATCAAAACGCCAAGTTTTTCCTCTGAACTATGGAAATGGAACTATGGAAATGTTTCCCAACGCTATCTGTAACAAGTTCCAATGGATGAGTTAAATAACAATAGTAAAATTAAAACACTACAATCATAGAAATAATTTTTTTAATGTATACTTCCTTATCATTCATTGAGCTCCTCTATGTTTCAAGAATAATTTAATATTCTCTACTAAATACGACCAACCACATGAAGGTGGAAGCTATTATGGCCCCTCGCCCCCCTCACATCACTCTCAATTCCCCAAACTCAATGCATCTACTTGCAAATAACAATTTATTGCAAATTAAATCACTCAATAACTGAAAAAAGATTTCATTAAATCATTAATTAAATCATTCAATAGCTAAAAAAAATCATTAAAGCATTCATTTAGTCAATAGTCGATAAAACCATTCAATAAACCATTCATTAAAGCATTCATTTAACCATTCATTCATTAAATAAAGGAAAAAACCATGGACTGAATTGTGTTATAAAAAAAGAATTACTCAAAAAAAATTTAGTCACTTATTTTTTACTTTTCTTCTCTTTACATAATTAGCAAGAAGCACATCTTCTAGAATTTGCTGATCAGTCTCCCTAGTAGATTGCTCGTTAGGTTGAACTAGCGGTGAGGGGCTCAGAATTGCTGCAATAATGTGAAAATGTTTAATTCAATTTTTTTTTTATAATTACAAGTAAT